>JAMZAV010000430.1:0-354540 GCA_024449915.1 Sweltsa coloradensis
GGGAACTGCTATTGTTGGGTTTTGTTATTTAATTAAAGAACAAAACCGGGAACAGTCTTTGCCCAATAAACACGTCATCTATAGAGTACATATAGCCGTGAAGAATTGCCCACGCATTTCATTTTTTCATTAAAAAATTCACAAAGGCTTACCCCTTTGCAAATTTGTCGATTATGGGTCCGACTCGATATTTATATTTTCTTGTAGAATATTAATAAGGGGGTTATCCAATTGTGAACACGTAACCCAATAGTCAGTCTGTCACTAATTGCAATCAGAAACGATTTTCCGAATTTTTCGAATCTCATTATTGACCATTGGGACAATAGCGAATTTTGTAATAAAGAATAGAAAAACTTGTGAAAGATTGTGATCTGAGGTTTGATTCTACTTTTCGTTTTACCTGTTGTAGGCCTACTGCTTATATAGCGCAAGCTCATGTAAGTGATACACATTTAGTAAGATAATGGTAGTTATTGTATAGGCGGGAGTAAGGTGAAGTCTGTTGATCGATTTTATTAATGCAATACTCAATTGTCAAATGTGTAATTTGTTATATTGGGCTAACTAAAAAAATCAAATTTTGTATTTTGACTTACCTCATACGTACAACACGCCGTTTGAGCCACCGAGGTTGGTTTTAGCTTTTGAGCAGGAGTGCGCAATAATAATAATGCACTGTAAGTAAACATTGTAGTTCATAATATGTTTAGTGTTACAGTTTACGTTATAACATTGTTTGCATTCTTGTCTAAGACATCATATATTCATATCCATTCGTGTTTGCAATTTCCATCCCGTATTGGAAAAGCGTGTACCTACTGCGTCCTTGTTTCCGGCCCCGTATCTTGTCTGGTTTATGGGATTACAACTTCGAGTAAGACAACAATATTTTAGGAGCCTAGGTTTTATGAAACGCTGCATTTATTTACCTTCGGTTCGTTACGGCTGTTTGTTCTCTTTTCTCTGCTTATTCCGCGGAAAGTACATAATAAATCTTCAGAATGTTAAATCTAAAAATACTATATTATTATTATTATTATTATTTATTTTCAATTGTCATGACATAATACACATTACACAAAACAATATATACCAGTCAAACAATTGATGGTAGTGAGAATTAGAGCATGCCCCATACCACATAATAATATGTGTCTCACTACCATTTACTTATATATACGTCTATTATGATACATAAATGATACAACTAAATAACTATGAATGATATTCTACAGTGATGGATGCGCTTATTGTAATTGATGAGATTTGGATGATTGATGGTAATTTACACTAGCCTATACATTGTGAATGTATGTGCCTGTCCGTGCGTGTTGACTAGTGTGGTTGTCGGTGTGCGTGTGTGTGTGTGTGTGTGTGTGTGTGTGCGTGTGTGTGTGTGTTGACTTAGTGTGGGTTTGGGTGTGGGTGTGTGCGTGTGAGAGTGAGGGATATGTGTGAGTGTGAGTGACTGTACATCAGACTGCTTGACTCTCTTTGAGGTAAGAATTGACTTGCTTTTGAAATAAGTTATATTCTCTGCAATCTCTGGTCTTGGGTTCGAGTGCATTGTATAGTGCGACAGCACGACAGAAGAACCCGTTTTGGTACTGCACGGTGCGGGCGAAAGGGGGGCACAGAGTTACTCCTCTACCATATCTGGCCGACCTATATCCCAATTGTACTCTCTCTAACGGATCTACATCTACTAAATTTTGGAACATTTTTTTGAGGAAGATTACATCGATTTCTTTCAAAGAATTTTCTAAAGACAAAATGTTTCAAAGCTCCAGCCGTTCACCCCTACCGCAGTCTCTCCTGTTCGTGATGAATTTGGTTGCCCTGTTTTGTATGCCCTCTAATAATTTTGCAAGTGAAGTCGGATGCCACGCAGGGCACCCATAAACAATACCAGACTTCACTAGACTCAGATAAACAGTCCTTTTTACACTAGGGCGAGCACCATACAAAGTTCGAGAAAGAAAACCAAGCAGTTTAGCAGCCTTACATCTAACAATTTCTGTATGTACATTCCATATTCAATTAATATATTCAAATATAGTACGCTTATACGGTTCGTTATAATCCAAGTAATTAAGGACAATACACACTCATATTAAAATAAACTTAATGCATTGTTTATTTTTTTGGCAATTCTAATATTCCACAACTTTAAGCCAGGTTTATCTTTTAAAATAAAAATGTTCTTAATTCTTCCTCTTAAACTGGGTGTGGTTTAGTACTTTCCTGCAACCCTCCTTATTTGCGAGTGGTATTTATTCGTGCTTCTTTGTTAACTAGTACAGAACATTTTGGGAAGATAACAATATATTCACCGTCAGTGGAATTATATAGTATTGTTAATCCGCACAATAATATCTGGCTGTGTGTGTTGTTTGTGTTGTAGATTTTTATTAATAATAGTTAATTGTCAATCAATAGCTAATCGTTTATTTATATTCTTTTACGTTTGAATAATCGCTTGGTTATTGTTGTTATGTTGTTCATACTCGTGATTGGCATAAACGTGTTTGAGAGTTCAAAAGTAAATCGTTGAGATCGATGCAGTATACACAAACTACAGAAAGCTAAGCGCAACACTCACATATACTTATATAATATTATGTACTTCAACTTTGTAAATAAATCCAATATTTTCCTTTTATAAGAATCTAGCAGAACATATATTTTCATGATTTTCAAGGATCACATTTTTTCTGTTCTTTTAGTAATATCTGTTATGATATGACTATTATTTTTCAAGAATATTTTCCAAACTGAAGGCTGAACAAATTGAAAAGTTTCAACGAGATCAAATATATAAAAATTGTAACTATTTCTGCCAGTATTGAAAGAGAATTGAATATCACAACAATTTCATAATAATCAAAATAACAGAGTTAATGTCTCAAGTGTAAATACTCCGGTAAATCACCAATAGTTTCCATAGTAAAATCTTACAAATAACAATTCTCATATATTTATTATCATATGTGAAGTGACCTTGCGCCCACCAAGGGGAAATATGTGAACATAAAGTTGTGCGCGGGTTGTGAATTCCCCTGGGTTGCGGGATGAAAGGCACATTCAGGCCGGCCCAGCTAAATGAAGTTTAGTGTTAGCTTAGTGCGCTGTTTCGACAGTTCTTCACTTTAATTACGAGCGTTGCCGGACAGAGCCCGGCGAACTTTAACTGTTGGCAATAGGCAACACGAAAGCCGACGAGTTTGTTGCTAACTTCAGACTGGCAGGCGCACAACACACTTTATCACGTATAAAAGACTAGCCACATAATTCAATTATCAAATGCATAACACAATTTTACTTGAATAAAATTACGAACAACCTAATTGGCAATCAAGGAATACAAAATTGTTTTACACCCTCGGTTAGATTGTTAAATTGCGTTTTAGGTGTAATTTTCCAGTAGTGAATTTACTAAAAACGTTTAAGTTTTTAATATAAGCGTAAAAACAATTAAAATAAATATATTTCGAAAGCCGAGAGACACTTTCATATATTAAAATTCATTTTTAAAAAGTCAGGTAGTTCAAAAGTGCAAATGTACAAAGATCGCGGGTAAGCAATGAAGAACATTCAAATACTGCTCAATTTTAACTTATAACCATCACAAAAATCACGGTTGCTGTAGTAACCACAATATGAAGACCGACAGATTGTAGCACAATAACGACTTGTGGTGCATTCAAACCTCATGGTTGACGGTGCCGAGTACACAAAAATAATATATCCTGAGTCAGAATCTTTCTTGATGGTGCGAGCAAAAGCAAGCCCTAGAGCTTCTAGCCCCAAACCCCCGAAAACTTTCTCAATCATCATTGTTCAAGGACAATATCCGCACTGGCCTATTATCGATTACAATCAAATATCTTGTTATTTTTATTGATCCCTATTATCGATTACAATCAAATATCTTGTTATTTTTATTGTGGATGTCAGTTGTTAAAACTTTCAAGCACAATCAAATCAAGGTACAATATTGTTTGAAATATTTAAAATAACGCTTTTGGGGGTCAGCGTTTAAAGACCGACATGGAGTTTAAACCTGGCCTGTTGACAAGGCAACGCTAGAAATTTTTTATCATTTTTATCTAAATAATATTATGTTCAGTTTTAAATATTGGGTTAGAATTCCGTCTCATCAAATCACAGATAATCATCATTATCTTCGCTAACATAAAATGTTGTGTACATACATTGTCAATCATAATATTTTTATGCATGTACAATGCATAAATCACAATATATACATCATTGTACATTTTGACACTGTTATGATAATATTATTTATTTTAATCGGATTGTTTCAAGAACAACTTATTCAGTTCCCTTTATCACAGAATTACATTTCAAAACACACACAACAAAACACACATTTATAACAATACAGTGTTAAATGTGCAATTATTTGTATTATCAATACTTCGTGTAACATATTATATTATCTTTATTTGACTTACTTGCAATAATTGTGTATTCTGACGTATTTGCTTAGGGCCATTTCTTCGTAGTGATGCACATGACCATTACGTAGTAACTATCTCCATGAAATGCAGAACATGTTATCTCTTCCTGCCATCCATCTTCTGGATCGAGAGCACGACAATAGATCTCTTACTTGAAGTTGCTCAATGGTTGTCGTCTGTTACCATTGTTGGTGCTCTCGGATAACTTAGTTTGTGCTACGTACACCCTGTCTCGCCATCACAAGAAGCGTTCTACTTAAAAAAAAACAGGACATGCAGCTCTGTATGATATAAAAAATATTATTCCTAGTTCGTGATTTTTTTTTTTAATTATCTTTTAGTAATTAAATACTGATTCTTACTGATACAAAATCGCTGAATGTGATTTACTTTATATAAATAACCGTTGTACAATCCAAGCATCAGATCAACTTGTACATTACTGTTTAATAAAACATTATTGTCACAAGATGAGTGATATTCATTTTAGAGTACGCACGTTTTGAAGTATGTATTCAGAACATATAAAAGAGTATGCACTCGATTATTTTGCCAATTCGGGCTTTCTTTGCCTTCCTCTTATATTACCGAATTACGTTGTGCTATTTACATAGTATGTTGAATGTACTGCTATAACTATAATTACGGCAAATCCATTGAAAAATTATGTTGAATGTTGCTAAATACTACAACGTTATTCAGTAATATAAGAGCAAGACAAATATGCCCGCATTGGCAAAATAATCGAGTACATATACTCTTTTATATAATCTAAATATACACTTAAAAACGTGCGTATACTGAAATGAATATCACACACTTGGGACGAACAAGTTTTATTAAACAAAGTTTTTTCAGATTATTTAACATTATCATAACATTTTATTTTAGGCGAGCACATTTTACAAAACATTTTCTTTATAAATACCATCCTCTTTCCAATAATCAATCACGTAAGCACTAAGCATTAAGCAGAGAATCAACCTAAAAATAATACCAGTTGATGGAACAGCACACTCTCGGCTCGGATCGCAGTGAGCAAACCTTTCAACATAATGTGATTGATACATCCCGTGGTAAGGAACTTCGACACGCGAACATCCCTAGATTGCGGCGAAAAGCGGTTAAGCTATTTGGATAATGGTGTAATCTTGCGATCCATACGGTTGACGAGTCCGCTAAAGAATCCTTGAAGACGGGCGTCAGTTTTACGGTTTGGAAGTGATTTTATCTCGTAGCAAGGGAGTTACTAAATGAGCAACTCAATTTGCGTTTTCCAGTGCATAATATGTAGTTAACTAGTTTTGTATTATATTATTTTGTAATAACATAGCTACCATGTAACTGTAACCCCCCCCCCCCACACACACACACAGACACATACAAACACACACAGAAAATAAAAAATAAATAAAAAACCCAAATGATACTGAAATATGTTGATTTTTACTATCTACACTAATTTATAACATTATGCGATGGCACAGAATTCGTTTAAACATGGAAATTAATAATGTTATTGTGAAATTAACTTTTTTCTTTTAGAAAATCAGTGTTCAAGTTAGAATGCCGTCCGAGGGGTTTCATGCGGTTTGCGTTGCAGGACGGAGGAAGCGTATATGTACGAATACCACATCAAGCATGGATAATCACACTTCTTTTTCCACTCTCATCTATCACCACTCTTTACATAGGGTTGAGAGCAAAGATGCATTGAAACATAGCTACCAGCAATGTGAATGAGCTACTTGCACAATTTATTCGTTTATACTGAAAATAAATAATACATATTTATATCATTCCATCAGAAAAGACGACTTACAATAATTATCAGTGTTTTATCGTCGTTCATATACATACAATTCAGGACGCCCAAGGATGTGACGAACATTTTAAAATCATAACTCATTCTTGAAGTCAGTCCAACACAAAACTTTAAAGTTAATATGTCATAAACCGTTATCTTGTATTGGATTGTCGAAATTGTAACAATTAACACAGTTAAAATATAACTTTTGTTTTAAAAAGAGACAAAACTCTGTATAAAAATAACAAAAATTGATTATAACAAATTTAAAAAAAAAAGTTTAAATACAAATAAATTAAATAAGTTATATATTTGTACATGTTAAAACCATAAAGGTGATTCCTGAGAATGGAAATAGAGCCTTTAATACCACCATTGAAACATCATTTATGAGGTTTTGACTAATTTATCTAGGTGCCTGAACCCCCCCCCCCCAACCGCGCACTTAATCTGCATTTCTCACAATATTTAGTGCGCATTTAGTGCTTTCAGAAATGCCCAACATATAATTAGTCGCCTTTACTTTAGACGCTATAGACATATTAGTCAGGGGGGGCTAAGTCCACATTGCCCCCGAACCCCCCACAAAGGCGCACTAAATCTGCATTTCACACATAATTTAGTGCGCATTTAGTGCTTTCAGAAATGCCCACACATATAATTAGTGCGCCGTTACTTTAGGCGCTAATGACATATTATGTGCCTGGGGGCCAAGTTCACGTTGCACCGTTAAACGCGCACTAAATTGGTTCTTTTCACAATATTAAGGGCGTATTTAGTGCATGCTTGCTAAGTCTAGTTATAATTATAATTTCAAGAGTGAATTATGAATTTTTAAATGTACTCTGCTTCTAATAGTGAAAGATTATAATAAGAGCAAATTGGTTAAGAAACCTGACCACTAACCCACTCACTCACTCACTCATTAACTACCCACGCACTCACTAACTCACTCACCCACTCACATACCCACACACTCATCGTCGGTCGGTCGGTCGGTCGGTCCACCACTCACTAACTCACTCACACCACCACTCACTCCACTCACCACTCACCCACTCACTCACTCAACACTCACTCACTCACTCCACCACTCACACACTCCACCATTCACTCACTCACTCCATCACTCACTACCTCCACTCACTAACTCCATCCATCACTCACTCACTCCATCCAAAATCACTCCATCACTCACTCCATCCATCACTCATCGAGTGATGGGTCGAGTTTTGGGTCGAGTGATGGGTCGAGAGATGGGTCGAGTGATGGGTCGAGAGATGGGTCGAGAGATGGGTCGAGAGATGGGTCGAGATATAGTGAGTGAGTGAGTGAGTGAGTGAGTGAGTGAGTGAGGAGTGGTGAGTGGTGGACGTGAGTGAAGTGGTGGAGTCAGTGGTGCGTGGGTGACGTGAGTACGGACTGTGACGAGTGACTGGGTGAGTGAGGATGTCGTGATGGAGCGAGTGATGGAGCGAGTGATGAGCGAGTGATGGAGCGAGTGGTGGGTCGAGTGACGGGTCGATGTGATGGGGCTGTGTGATGGTGCGATGGGGACTGGGGCATGGTGCGATGGTGCGATGGGCTGACTGGGGTGAGGTGAGGGGTGATGGGGTGATGGGGTTGCTGGGGTGATGGGGTGTCGGGGTGCGGGTGATCGGGGTGGGTGATGGGGTGATGGAGTGATTGATGAGTGAGTGAGTGAGTGAGTGAGTGTGAGTGGGTTGGGAACAAGTGGGTAAATGAATGAGTGATTGAGTGAGTGAGTGATGAGTGAGTGAGTGAGTGAGTGTCCTTCATGCGCGTCATTAATTAGATGACGAGGCATTTGGCTACCTTTAGAGAGTCATAGTTAGTGAGTGAGTGTGTATGTGGGTGAGTGAGCGAGTAGGTGAGTGAGTGAGTGAGTGCGTGTGTAGTTAATGAGTGAGCGAGTGTGAAACTTAGTGGGTGAGTGAGTGAGTGGTTGTTGGATGAGTGAGTGGGTGAGAGTGTGTGATAGTGTAAGGTGTTTGGTTCCCCAACTAATTTGCTCATATAATCTTTCATTTTTAGAAGCAGATTACATTAAAAAATACAAATATTGTTACGTATCATGAGTATAATGAAGCATGCAATAAATGAGCACTAAATATTGTGAAACGTGCAGATTTAGTGCGCCTTTGGGGGGGGGGGGGGGGGGCTACGTAAACTTAGCCTGGCCTGGCCCAGACTAATATGTCTGTAGCGCCTAAAGTAAAGGCGCACTAATTATGTCTTGGCATTTCTGAAAGCACTAAATGCGCACTTAATATCGTGAGAAATGCAGATTTGGTGCGCGTTTGGGGGGGGGGGGGGGCGTGTTCACGCACCTAATTTATCTCAACAAAAACTTGGGGATTGTCCCCTTGCACAAACGAACAATCCGATGGTTTTTTGCAAAGTATGGTATTATTGGTTGGTTTCTCCGTGTTTACTTGCACAGCTTTGCAACTGTTGAACAGTGTCGCTTACATTCATTTACCATGCGCCATTATTATTCTGACATTCAGCACAGCTTCATAGAGCTGTTCCCTGTCCCGCACTAGTATAGTTGCCCTGCTTAAGGTATAATTGATTTGGACAATTCGTTCATTTATTAATAAAATCTATAACATATTAGTCTAATTTAATGGAAGGAATTACCAAAAGATACAGTATGATCCTATTGTAACATTGAGATTAGTTAACATTCTTCATAATAATATTGATTTTTCTTTTTTACAGATTTTTATACTATTAAGTAGTTTTTGGTGAATTTTGCCAGTTAGTACAAACAAGATTTTAAGAGTTTTGTACCAGCGGATGCAAAAACCAAACAATATTATCTTTTGTTTTTCTCTCATCTCTGAATGCTGTAGCGTGAGGCGAAGCCTACACTCAACTAAAGCCATGCCACAAAGTCTCTTAATTATCTCAAGTAGCCTTTCCTTTCCTGGCATGGTAATTTAATATCGGAAACGTTTCTAACAAAAAGTATGACGTTGTTGCTAAGCACATTGTGAATGTCTTAATGAACGGGACCACAAAACCCTGCTTCAAAGCGCGGACCGAGCAAACGAGTTAAATCAATCATGGCCAGAATGCGCCGTGCTGACGTCCAGGGCAAACATCGCTTGAGTTCATTAACCCAGTGACTTACGAGACCACAAAACTGCGTGAGCCTGAAGCATGAGCAGGAATACTTACTTTTCATAGGCCTACGGCATGTAGCTATATTACTCATCTTGATTCTAGATCTGTCACTGTAAAACCTGATTTAGTTTAAAGGTGTTTTCATCTTAAAGCGAATTATAGAAATGTGTTATTTAAATTGGGAGGCATATACACGGCATTTTAATCTTAATGCCGACATATATTAAATTAAGTGTTTTTTTTACCAGGACCGTCTCATATAAGTCTAGAATAGATTCTGAAAATAATGTAGCCAATGACAAATTTAACCTGAAATCATAATAATGTTAGGACGGGAGCTTCCACCCATTCTTTCTGAATTTTCTAAAGTTATTACTTAATCTTATTGTGAAGTCGCAACCATAAGAGCTTAGATTTAAAATGCTTTTTCTATTGCAGATGGAGTTTTAGTGTAAGTCTCAGTGTCTTAAAAATGTTTTCTTGCAGTATATAATATGCGGTATATACACTCTAAATAACAGTTTTCAATTTAGTGTTAAGCCCTACTGGCGTAATTAATTATATAAACCTTCAATCTATACCAACATTTTCATAAGAATTAAAAAATGAGAACGTAAAAACGCAAGGAATAACTGTTTTTCTTAAAATTTCAAAACTGTTGATTAACATACGGTAGATAAATATCGACTTACTATAGCAACTGCCAATACATGAAACTTACCTTGACTTAGAGTAAGACCTTTGATTAACTAACTGTCAATTCATTAGCTGCGGGGGACGACCTGTGCGCTTATTGGCTTTAAATAAGATTTGACCTTGGTTTGAAGAAAGAATTAATAAAAAGTAGAATAGTTGTTGGATATCACGGGAAGGATAGTCAAGATCGTAGTCAATGACGGGGACTGAAATACTGCAGCACTTTTCCTTGATTTCTTTGTTTGGCCACGGATTTATACGATGCAGTTAGCATTGCAAGTCGATGGTTTAACCTTGCCGTCATGGTAATGTAGTGCTGAAGAGATACACCCCACAGCCTAACACGACCATCGCCAAAAATTATTATAAAACAATCAAACGCGTAGGAAGGTGGGGGGACCCCCCTCATCTCAACAACAACTGAAAAACTAATTGCAGTCATTATAATAGAGTGTGTAGACTGTACACTGTTTGTTTGTGGCAAAAAGTTTCTACGCGCTTGAAAACAATGCGTTCGTTTGGCAAACTTTCAACAATGGTCAATGTATTTAAACGTTCGACTTGGTCGAACATGGTCCAACAAATTCAGTAACACATTGTTAGTTCTTCATGTTAAACGCACGCGGCGAAAGATATCATCGATGTGTATGGATATTTCTATACCTATATACCCATGGTGTTGTTTGTATAGTAAAGCATTGGATTTGTAACAGATTACAATACTGTATGTTTGTACTGATAAAAGCCAACGCATCTTTTGTTGTGTGCTTCCTTCTACGGGTCTAGACAAAACAAAGATTTGAAATTCAAACACGGAAGGCATACACCATTATTCCTGATTTGTTTGTGCTTATTAATGATGATGATGTGCATACACGAGCGGGCTCTATGCAAGTGATTGAGAGTGTACATTAAGAAGGGTTTACTTGAAAATGACCCATATCCATCATCCGGCACTTCAAACTTCCATCTCATAATGGGCTCTAATTTTCAGAACTTAACGACCTAGAAGCAGACTTGCCAATTACATTAATTAACCCGTGGATTTGTGTAAACCCACTTATTCGCGCAGTATTTAATAATATAACGAATTGGCGTTTCTATTTTAACTGCTATTTAAAACATCATCATGGTTATATTATTAAACTGTTAATGCGTTTCTCACTGTGGAAATTTATTTACAGATGGAAAGTTATATTGTGATAAATGTTGATTTTCTGCACAATATGAATAACATACATTTGTTCCTGAACTAAGATATAGGCCTAATTTACTTCATTTTTAAATATTTAAATCAATAATAATACTATAATAATTTTACTACAATCTTAGTATTGTACAAAATCTATTTCATGGATTTCAAATTTTTATACTGTTTCAACACGCATTTAAAATGAACATAAACGTTCGAATCAAAACGAAAAAATGCTCATATATTTGTCAAAACTACTATTTTTCTATCCACCAGAAAAAAGTTGGCAAAATATAATAACCCTTAATTTTGTGATTGTGGTCATATCACCCACATAATGTTGCAAAAAGGTTTTCTTGAACGTTTACATATTTTGTAAATTGGTGCCGAACATAGATTCGACAAGACTCGTAAAAGATCGTATTTGTACCGCCCAACGAAAATATTCGCGCATCTTACGTTTCGCGTTGATATCGTATTGATCTTTGCATTGCGAAATTTTATCAAAATAAACCCATTTCATAACATTTAAGCTTTCCAGCGAACAATAGTTATACCCTAGTTTTGTTTTAATAAAATTGTGTTGGTTATTATCCCTCTGAATAAATTTAAATGTATCTGTTATTTTATAACTTATTTCGTACTTTAGAACGCCAATCTTGTACATTTTACTTACTGTTCTACTTTATCTTCTCAAGGTTAAATGGTCCATAAAACAAATTTTGCGAGTTGGCATTTCTCAAGGCTACACATCGCCATTAGAATTAAAATTTATTCAGATTTCAAATATCTAGTCTCCTGAATAAATGTTGCAAATGTCCTTGTATTTTAAATTTATTATTCATTTCAGATAAGATATCATAGATAAAATCAACATTTTGAAACTGCATTCTCTAACTCGTAACTTGTGTAAAACTTTTCCTGTTTCCTCACACTGTAACTCATAAGACACTCGGTTGGTCATAAACTTGAAACGCTTGAATGTTTGTGCTCCTCATCTAAACTTGGTGTGATCAGTTTCCTTGTAACATATATTCATCTTCCTTATGGTTTTGCAGCGTTCCCATAACATGAATCTACGACATCCGATATTGGTGTGTAGTTCCACATGCATATTCTTCATTTCAGTAATTCTTCTTATCCTTGTCTCCGCAGAGCTAACTCCAAATCTTTGTCAACTGGCCAGTGTATGTTCTGTATTCAACATGCATGTTCTTATCGTTTCAGGAGAGAACCCAGCGGCGATGCAACATGGCGGATGCGTGGGATGGAGCGGCCTCACCTCGTGGATGGTGCTGCAAGCCTGCCTCTCTGCTCTGCTCCTGGTTCACAGATGACCACTGTAGCAACCTGTTCTATCGACGCGTTCATCGACCTAGGGTGCACGCAAGTCTACTGACGTCGTACTCTTGGGCTTTATCACATCATTTTTATCAACGTCGTTTTTGTAACCACAGTGATACCAAGAAAGTGATTTTATGGAATGATTTGATCAATAAGAAACTTTTATCGGGTATTAGTTCAATAATCGTGTTTTGAAATATGGCGTGAACGGAATTGTTTCATTAAACTGCCATGGGTGTCAAGAATCACGCACGAGAGATATGCGGTGCGTTTGGTGTGTTAACAACTGGCAATGCAAATGTGAGTTGAAAGAAAGCATATTTAAATTACCAACAGTGATTGAAATCGATAATTGCCAAAATATTTAAATATAGGCTACAGCACTTTGTGACAATTCGCTGTATCATACATACTGTGTTCGGTATAGTTACCATGTGGTTCAAACCAGTAGCCATTGAAGTTGAACAACTTATTATGGGAGAACGCGCATTAATCAATGATAAAAAGTGTAAAGTGAATTATCTTTTCCAAACAAATTGTGTACGTGTTGATCACGCTTATTGTCTGTCGCTCTCTTCTAGTCATCGATGTTCTTTTGCTGCAGATCTGAAAATGTTGTGTAGAATATATGTAAATAATGTACTGTCTTGAATAACGATTGAAATCATTTCTCATGATTGTCTTACAATTTATAGATTCATATAAAGAACATGCGAACTCTAAGTTAAAACTAAATAAAATCTACTTTTATTACGGTACAAAGAGCACTTGTTGATGCCATCACAGTTTAAAGTGAAGAGGATATGACACATTTTTCAGACTAACCGCTAAAGTTTTAATAGTTGAAGTAACAACGTCGTACTGAGTAGAAAAGTTCAAAACATGCAAAGCTTTCAGTTAAGCTTAATTCATGAAAAACCCATTATTTCTGAAAGTTATATATTTACGTAGAGATACATACAATTTTTGGAACACTGTTCATAACAGATAAACAAAATTCTGGAAGCACGAAACTTTTCTACTGAGGCAAATATAACTGGATTCGAGCCAAGTAACAAATTGAATTCGTGAAGTGAAATAAAGTATAAAGCAAGGTAAAGTACAGCGATTTATTTCTTCCAGACACATTTTCTGACTTCATTATTCATTTTCAAGCTCTATTTAAAATTTTGTTGGCCGCAAGGGCTGTAATTGTGCAATATACTCTACAAAGAGATTCATCTAAAATTTGTTTGCATAAACAAATTTCAACAAACAAAAAAGTAGGTGTTCAAAAAGATGTGTCGGGATCGAGTGCACACTTGTTACAAGTTACAAGTTACAAGTTACAAGTTCCAAGTTACAAGTTACAAGTTACAAGTTACAAGTAACAACTACTAAATATTGAAACTGCGTAACAAGTTGATTTCGGGTTTCATATTGGAAAATGCACAGATAAATTATTGATTTTTTATCTGTAAAAATAACAGTGAAAGTCCAAGTCCCTTAGTTGAAATTATTGTCATCCATTTCGTACGTTTAACCGTCAGACTTTGTCATCCCCAATCGAATAAATGTAGTTTCTTACACATTCTAAACTCGTGTGTTAACATTTAGTTCCATAAGTTATACCAGATTTATAAATCTTGTTCAACTTTAGCCGGCCGGTATTTGCAACAAAGACTTTGTAAGTTTTGTTTGGTTGCATTTGCTTCGAGTCACCAAGGTTAGTGTACCGTCAACGTCTCAGTGCATGATAGGTTTGAACTGTCAGACCTCTCAACTGGTTCAAAATGACTCAACTGAAAATCAAACTTGTTGTCGGAATCAGAAAGCTTTTAGCTGGCAGATCCAACTGACATGTCAAATCTTTAAAGATGGCAATCGTAAAAATACAGTAAAAGTTTTCAATTGCCGAACATAATATATTTTCTCCATAATTATCGTTATTTCGTGTATACAGATCCGATGTATTATTTCAATTACTAGTTTAAATTAATGTATTGAGGAAACGTTACATCATTTAGCTTTACTTACATACAAGTGAATTAGCTAAACCCTTTTTGTAATGAGGTTAAACTAATCTACGTAGCATTTGATGGATTCTGATTCACAGAGTTGAATTATTTTCACAAATATATTTGTCGAATATTTTTTGGGTTGGTAATTGTATGTATTATACTGATTAATTTACGATATAGAAAATAAAAAGGCATTTGCATAAAAACTCGGAATTCACGGGGTATTATGAAATAACACATGCTATGCTGGTTGTATACGCATTGTAATTAAAATGTGTATTGTATTAAACGTGTTCTTAGCCAAAATTATCCCACAAAAAACAGTTAAATGATTATCATAGTGTGAAAAGAAAAATATTTATGTTAAAAGGGAAAAAATAATGTATCTTAAGAAGTGTTATAAAAAAGTGGAATTTAAAATATGTTAACTATGGTTTCGTCTGTTAAAAGTGGACAAATGTGTGTAAAAAAAGTCTTATAAAATACATATTCATAAAATTGAGTTAAGTATTTCAAACCCTTGTATAAAAAAACGTGTAAACGGATAGCAATTCTGTTCTTCGTACTATCTTTGTTTTGATCAATTAAGTGTGAGACGAGAGCCAAGTGTCCGGCTAGAGAACATTTAATATCCGAGCTCATCTCCCATACACAAGAAAAGACAAATCACCTTCGTTAAACAGTGGGACAATCTCTGTTCAGAATTCGTGGAAGCTGAAAATAACTGTTTTTACATTTTCAGAGAAGAAGTGTTTAATCTTAACACAAATGCGTCAATCACGTTGACGAGAAATCATAGTTGAAAAATGTAACATCAACAGTTAATTCTTGCTGTATCTCTCTATGGCGAATATTGATAAGGTCCAATAGCAGATTATGAACTGTTATTCCAAGCTCAGTTCGCAGTGTACCAATGTATGACGACACCCTACTGTGTCGAGCATGCTGGTTGAGTGACGTTGTTTACCATTATTAACTACAATATATGTCACATTAACGCTGTATTCAATGTCCAGATAACTTGGAAGCTTAAGTTATTGGTTAAATCAGTGTTTCCCCATGCATCGGTATTAGTCTCTCATCATTGTCTTATCGCTTGCGAATATAATATACAACGAATTGATCCAAAGGTTATAATCAATCATAAGAAGATGGTTTTACATTTTGGTAACATATGGAAGTATTGATATTTTCTTCGTTTTAATAGAATAGAATTTCTGTCTATATATTGTTACGTTAGAATAACAGTCTAAGAGGTGTTTTATGACTATATCTACTTAGAAAACCATATCTCAAACGAGATTTGTCGAGCTTGGTTTGATAAATGTTACACGTATACATGTGCAACATTAAAACTAGAGCCTAATAATTTGTAACTCACGATGGTACTTTCTGTTTGTATAATAAACTCGAAAAACACTTTCATTTATTTCTTGTTCATACCTAAAAACATAATATGTTACTGTTCTTTTATCCCTCATCCTTCGTAACTTTTAAATAACAAATTATGTATGTGTCCCAACTAACTGATGTGCATAGAGAAAAAGGTAGTCCACTTTGACCTTAAAAATGTACGAATTTAAGTTTTGAGAAAATATTTACTCAAAATACCAAAAGACAAGTAAGAGATAAATTTGGGTTTTATTATTGTTTTTATGTGAGAATTTGTTTTAAAAAAAACAGCAAATTTCAGGTATAGATTTATAATGGATGATGTGAGTATTTCAGTTCACACAACATGAGGAGTCGAGAAACATGGACTGAGACTCCAACATTCATGAAATGGAAAAATACTACTGCATACAAAATGCAATATTACTCACATGGCGAAGCATTATTTTATTTATGTCTACTATTTTTGTCTGTGGTATTTTCGTCTAAATGCACCCGATTTAAAATCGATATCAATCCAAGATATACAAACACACCTACTATTTAAAATTATATTAATTTTTACCCTCATCCTTATCAAAAATATTAAAAATATTCATAATATTCAAGTAACCATATAATTTTAGAAATGGAAAACAACGACAATATAACCAACAAGCTACCAGATAATTGAAGGAGAATATTAAGAAAATTCCACATACTTCAAAGTTCAAACATAAGCTAATTCATGCAAAATACGGAAAACAATTATTTTTAAAGTTATTGTTACGCATGTAAAAGTTATCATTTGTTTGAATACCCAAATATGGAACTGAAAAGACCCTTCCATACCATAGTTGTGGCTATGGTTTAAGAGGTGCTACAAAGATAGGTGGAAAATTGAAAGCGAGTATGAAGTAACAATAATATTATAATTTGGCAGACTAGGATGGTCACTTGTGGACTAGGATCGACGACAAAGGTTTGTTTATATTATTACTTCAATGTTCTTATTGATTACAACATCCCCCCCCCAAAAAAAAAAACTAAAACTAAAATACAAAATAACACATGGACTACGGTGGAACGAGAAAATATGTTTGTATTGGGATTTCTTGCTAAGTCTATTGTACAACACTTTTACAATTTTAAAAATATTTGGAACCAAAAATTACATATATAACTGTGTGTATATCCATGTGAACACGTCTATTTATTATTACGGCATTACGGATTAACACAAAGCAAATAAGAGTTAATTTGTAATACTTCAGCGGTCCGTGATATGGTTTCAACTCATGACATCAACAGAAATGTCAATTACATGCCAATTAAATAATTACAATGAGGGGTAGTAAATTCCGAACTAAAATAGGAAACAGTAATATTTATCCAAATTTAAATCACCGTTATATTTATCTCGCATGGAAGCATATTTCCTGACAAAGAGTTTTCCCTTTCATGTAATAAATAATTAACAAAGACCTAACAAACTTTTACATCCTCAAATAAATAAGGGAAAGAGCTGTGATATATTATACGACAATACGCAAATAAGTTAACAAATCAATTGCAATTTAAATCCTTATTTTGGATACAACTTACTCCCGACTTAAATGGAACCTTGGTCAAAATTGATGCCGCTTTTCAATAAACTGCCAGGAACATGCGAGGCATTGACATAAAACACCCTTGAAATGTATCAATTCTGGGAAGCTGTACAATAATTGTACATTATTTTTTAAGGATTGACATTTACAATATACCCATCCAAAATTCAGACTCAGGGTTTACAATCAGTATACAATTTGATGGATATATGGAGAATAACATTAAACATAATCCAATTATAAATGGAAATATGTAATTAGTTTTATAAAAATAGATATTAACTAATAGCGTGACTAACCATTTAAAGATAGAGTGGATTCAGATTTAAAAAAGATTTAACCCATTTCACTGTAAAAAAGTAAATCGTAAATCAAGTCCCGAAGAATAAGCAATTGAGCGTAATTACATAATGACAAGGGGATAGTGAAAACGGTGTAGGTATAAGTTTGAACCATACGTGATGTATAAAAGGCAATTCCATTTCTGTGAAGCTAAGCAAACTTCTTTGATTTTTTTTATCCTCGAAAAGATTGTATTCTAAAGTTATTGAAAAGTTGTAATAGGTGGTTAGGATGTTTTTTGTCAGTCAATATAGTTTATTCGCACAAGATTGCTCTCCGATTTTTATGGCATAATTATTGAAAGTGTTCGGAAAGTTGAAATCCTATAATTTAACCACTTAAAGTACCAGACAGGAGGAAATTGAATTATTACTCAATCCTCTTAATTAGCTTATCCCAGGGGATAGGATCCTAAAATATCAAATCAAGGACACCATACCACTACCCGACACATTAAGAAGACTTCTGAACTAGCACGGATGCCTGTTCAAGAGCTCCGCTACCTCATTGTTCCAAGAACATGGTTAATACCATGTTTAACATCTAGCACCTTAAATACCCATGAGATGAAGGTAAGCACATTATTCTTAGACCATTCATAAAATATGTTGAGTTTGAAAGTGTTAATTTATCCATTATCGTTAAATGGACCTTTATTCTAACTGTTCATTTTATTGTAACTGTTCGCAATTTATTTGTGCAGATACGTACTGGATTTCACTGTTTAAATCTATTTGAACGTTACGATAGGCCAAAATAACTAAATATTAAATTAAAAAATTTAATGAGACTGTTATGAATTAAAACTCTAGTTTTGGCTGATGTCTTACCGTTGTTTGAGGCGTATATTTTTCTACAGATGGTAAAATTAAACGTTTCTGAGAAATTAGGATATAAGTAATCCATATAAGCTACAATCGTCAGAAACCAGAGATCACATGTATAATTCAAGAATATTGTGATGTTCCATCATCATCATTAAATACACAAACCATAATAATAATGTGTATACTTTTAGCATAATCTGCATTAGGATAAATAAACACTCAACATAGATTTCCCTTCATGATCGTAAATTTAACACATCGATCAGAAACTTGTTATTAAAAGTTAAACTCACATATTTTTCTTTAAAATAATACGACATTGCGTAATAATTACCTTTGTCTCTAGCGCGCTAGGATAGAATAATATTCCATATTCCTGTATTTATAACCTACATAGCTTCCTGAAAGTTCATTGTTTTAACTATACGCTGCAATTTCAAAGGCTTGAGAGTCTAGAAATTCAAAAGTGGGAGTGCGAAATTTAAAAATGATTTGACAACGGAGTGTTTTAAGAGTAAATGAACGGCACTCCGGTCTACGAATAAATAAAACATACGCGGACCTGCTACCGTACATATTAGTTTAGTTAAAAGTTTCTATACACATTCTATGCTGTCCACATCCGGTTTCTGAAAATGTAGAACAGTGAAATATAGTCTGACAAAGTAAAACATATACGCAGGTCCGCTGCCATGTATGGACTGGTAAAACAGAAATAACCACACGAATTCCACACTGTTCACATCCGGTCTCTGAACAAGTAGAACAGTGAAATATATGGTATGAAAAAGTTAAACATACGCAGACTTGATGAAAAAAACGAAAAGTTTCCGCGCGAATTCTACACCTGCTACAATGCCATCCGGTCTCTGACACGTAGATCTGCTATTATAGCTACTAATAGTTTTCACACAAATTGTAACTGATAGATGTAGCTCTGATTAGGGAGGACGCAGCTTCGTGGCCCACCATGGTAATCCTCACTTCAAGCTTTATCTAAAATCTTACGAAAGCTGGGATTTTGTCCATTCAAACAGTCAAAGCATTATTTTAACATATTATTTTAGATTAACATCAGGTTAAACTATGTGTACCCTACAGCAAGCATCCTTACAAAAATAACTATTTGTTCACTGTCTATACAATAATACATAATATGATCAACTTCGTATGAAATGTTTCTGATATTAAGATGTTTACTCTTAAAAACCATTTCAACGTTTTAATTGCGACATTTAATTGTCAGGTTATGTTGCAACATCTAAAACAGACTAGCAAGAACGTGTTGAATAGATTGCTCGTGGTATGAACAAGTTAAGCGTTGTCCCGCTTTAAGAAGAAGAATGTTTCGTTATCAAGCTTAACAGGAATAAACACACATTGTATTACAGGTTTAATCTGAAACATTCAGGTTAATTATTCTTGGGCATGTTTCATCGCAAGTAAGAGGACGGATTATCCACCAGCTTGGAATAAACAGCATACATATTATTCTACAATAAACAGAATTTAAAGCAGTCATGTGGAGAATAGTACACCATTAAGTAAACAGTTTAGTCTTAGCATTTGGTATCAGCCTCCTTGCATTATTTAACTTCTATTGACTAGCACTAAATATTACATTTTACTGTAAACACCATTTAAAGCATTTTAGTCAAGTATACAACATTATTGAGTAAACAGTGAAGTCTTGAGCATTAAGTATCTGCCGTCATGGAAGTATTTATCTTCCCCCGCCTAGCGCTAAATCATGTCTGGCTTCAAAGTGGCGCGCTCTACATTTGTTTTGTGGTAAACGCGGTATGCACAGAAGGCGTGTGAATGTGGTGCATTTCATGACGGGTGTGTTCTAGGGTGTTGGGAGGGGGAAGTAGGGGGGGAGAGTGGTTCTTCCTTTAGACGTAATTTGTAACTATGAAGTAGACATCAATAAGCTGGTATTTCTGCCACAGTCAGGCTGTCTCGACAACCGCCCTAAGGAGACCTGTCCCTCCTGAGAAGTAGTCTAGATGTGTGGAGGAAAAGCGCAACACTCATCCAGAGCCGAGATCATAAATTTACTAAAATTATTCAGGAAGAAAGCGCCACTTTTACGTAGCCCTAAGTGCCTATTGAAATATGGCATTCACGACACAAAACCAGAACCCAAAATATGTTTTTTATTTTCCGATTTTCATCCACTTTCTGCACATGCGCAAGGGTGTCCGGGCCAGAAAATGGTTTTTATGCTGTCACACTTACACGCATTACAAGGTTTTCCAAGAACCATTATAGGGGGTTAGGATGGGGAGCGGGGGGTGGAGGTCGCGAAAAGCTCGTTGGTTGGTAGTATAGCTTTGGGTTTAGATAGAAGACAAAAGTTTTACAATTCAAGGCACTTCATTACACACTCGCAGTAGGCCTGGAAATTTCAAAAAAATAACAAAAACCTCTCTTCCAGGTACCAAGGGTGTAAATAGAGGTTGCCTTTTTTTGACACTCACATCATCCAATGACGAGAAAATTGATATATTTTACCGTCTTCAACTGGCTTGCGCTGACTGGTAGGGATTGGGTGAGTGAAAACCGAGGAAAGGCGTACATCACTGGTTCAGTGCAAGCAGGGCTCGAGGATCCCAATACACTCTCGGGCTGCTTGTTCTGTGTTCCAGGCATCCCTGTAATTTCCTATACAAATAGCATTTAAATAGTTGATTTTCCTAAAATCGAAAATTTCGTTTAAAGGCATTAACCTCACAACTGTTGACACTATAAATATTTAGTAGGGGTTTGCGAGTAACCGAAATTTCAAGCCGAGTCGAGATTTGATATTCGAAATAGATTATTGAAAAAATAATGATTTTGGTGGAGGTGCCGGGTCGCGCGAGTGACTACAACGTAATACATTTTTAGCGCTATCTTACCAACCCTGATTAGTGATTAGCATTAATACTATGCCCAGTCTTTTGATACAATTTGTTATTCTTTATGGAAGTTTTGAACTTCTTTTGGCACAAAAAATAAAATGTCACTACAACTTTAATATTTATTATGCCATTTTCAAGTAATATCAATTGCTGAATTATTTCATAGCCTGCCCTAATAACAATTTTGTGCTTGATCATTAAAACTATATAGAGATATAGATAACATTTTAAAATCAATTAGGTGTTACACTGTTCTGTTTTGGAGCCTACAAACATACTATTATAAATATATAACATTAATATTGTTCATATTGTAATTAAAGTAAAAGACTAATAGTGAAAAACAAATAGTATTTGGACTCGAATTGAACTCGATACTTTTGTAACTTTTTGTGCTCGAACTCGAACTCGAGCTAAAAAATCAGGACTCGCACACCCCATATTATTTACAAATTAACAAAGATTAGTTATCTCATATCTTACTAGACTAGTATGTGAGATATTTGATGGCGATTTTTTCGAGCGGCGAGTAGCCTAGTAGGCTAAAAACATCTCTATGGTATGTTATTTTCTCATTGGCAGCCTCGGTGGCTCGGGCGCGCGGTGATGTTGGTGATGGCATTGGCATGTCAAGAGGCAAGACTGTAAACGCATTTGTTTGTAGACGATTATTATTTATTTTATTGAATTTTACCTACCCATAGGGCAGGAAGGCTAATGCAGGGCAAGTGTGGCCCTCTGTAGCCTGACAAAGTGATTGCAGAGTTACAAGTTTAACATTACATGAAAGACAACAAGAGAACATGACATTTATAGAGTTAGACGAATTGAAAGGCAAAAGGCGGATAAGGGTCTGAAGGCTCGAGGACGCGAAACGAGGTCGTGAAGCTCATTCATGCCGCCTGCGTGAAGACGTTGCACGTAAGCCCCTGCGAGGGTGTCGATTCGAGAGCTGATACCACCGACGCCAGTTTGCGTATAAACATCTTCGTTCCGCGTCATCGGAGGAAGCCGCGCGATGCGGCGAAGGATCCTTTGCTCCAGTGAGAAATATTGCTGGAGACATCCTCCAATGACGGGTGCCAGCGCGGGGACCGCGTATTCAAAGAGGGGACGGATAAAAGTTTTATAAGTGTGCCGTAGAGTACGGAAGCTGCATCCAGTAAGTCGCCCACGAAGCATCACGAGTAAATTTAGTCTCGACCGCGCAAGGTTGATGTCACGGCAATGAGCGCCCCCGTTGAGAATGTCTGTAAAGTTTACTCCAAGGTACTTGGCAGACCGACTAGGGTACACCGTAGCGCCCCAAAGTGAGATGAACTGACGGAGTGGTCGTTGAGACATTTTCTGAGTTTTGTGTCGGTGGTGAGAAAGTATAAGCTGTGTCTTTAAGGCGTTCGGCAATACACGCCACCAAAGCATGCAAGCTTCGAGAGCTTTATTTGGCGCTGTAGACGGCGGAAGACTTCTCTCACTCTGCGCCTTTTGCACCAGTGGGAGGCCGTGTCGTCTGCATAGAGGGCTAAGACAAGGGAGAAGGAATATCGTGGCAGTAGATCAGGTAGATAAGGGGAGAGAGGCAGGAACCTTGAGGCACACCAGCAAGAGGGGTAAACGAGCGGGATACTTGATCGTGAACACGCACACAAGCGAGACGTCCCGTGAGAAAAGATCGGATGAAGCGCAGCATTACAAAGAAGACTTTCAGTTGCAGAAGCTTGTAACAGAGCCTAATCTTGTCAAAGGCGCATGATATGTCCAGAAAAATAGCTAGGACACACTGGCCATCGTTTAACACCCCTGAAACCTCCGTCACCAGCTTAATGAGGGGGTCTGTCGTGCAGCGACCTGTCCGGCAGCCGGACTGTGACTCGGGGATGATGTAGAGGCGGTCATCAAAAGCAACCAGCCTGGAGTGAATCACTTTCTCAAGAACCTTTGCCACAACGTTCAAGAGACTAATAGGCCGGTGACTAGCGAGATTCGATGGTGGTTGTCCTTTCTTCGGAATCATGACGATGACAGCTGATATTAAACTAGGAGGGAAGAAGCCCAAATGGAGGCACCCAGAGAAGAGAGTAGCGAGGTGAGAGACGAACTTAGCTGGGACCTGACGAAGCATCAGTCTGGTGATACCATCAGCACCTGGCTCCGTGTTGTATAGCAGACAGAACTTCCTCCGCGCTGATATCCCGGACGAGGTCGGGGTGGAGAACTTCTTCATCTGGGATGATATCAAGGAAACGAAGTGATGGGCAAGAGACAGTTCGACCCTCTCTCTGAAAAAGTCGTCAAAGAGCGCGTCCTCGGGAAACTGATAAACTCCCTCAAGAGAAGTTGAAAACTCCTGCGCTTTGTCGGAAGACGACGCACACACTCGGTCGTTGACAGTAAGGGGGCCATTGGCGCGAGTGGACTGACCCGTGATACGGTTGAAGGTGCGCCAAAATGAGGAACCGTCCTTGTAGTCCAGCGACTCGCAAACGACCGTCCACTGAAGTTCGCGGAACTGGACAATGCTGCGGCAAACAAGAGCATTCATCTGTTCCATTCGGTTTTGAGGTCAGGATCACGAGCAACCTTAAAGGCATTATAAATTTTCCTTTTCTGACGAATAAGATCAACAATATGACCAGGTAGAGTAGGGCGGTAAGTGTCGATCGCAAGTACCGGGACCAAAACAGCCGCAGCCTTCTTCAGTACTGCCACCAAATGTTCCGTTGTGGTCCTAAGTGCTGGACACGACGTAGCATCAACCTCCTCTGGGAGAAGCCGTTCGATATCAGCCCTGTATTGACGCCAGTCAGCGTTATGGAAATCCTTGACTATTTTAAACCGTTCCCGGACAGGTGGAGGAGGGTTGAAGCTTTGAATCGTGAACTACAGAAGTTTGCAACGTATTGTTTTATACAAATTTTGTAATGTGTCCATGTGACTTGCAAATGACCAAATCTGTATTTCTATTCTGCGTGCCAGTGACTTAAATGTTAGCTCTGTGGCTCTATTTAATTACTGTTGCCACTTACGTTAGACAAGTTATCACAAGCGTTATTGTATTAACAAAGTTGTCGCTGTCTGTCGATCGACAATTTTTGCACAAGTTATAGTTAATAGACCCCGGGTCCAGTTCTGTAACAGGCGACTAGTGTGGCTAATAGTCCAGAGATTAAAGCATAATAATTGGAGACTTTACTCTTGAATGCAAGCTAATCAAACACTCACAACACCATATTTACCTCGACACTTATTGTGGTTTTATCAACCGTGCCTTGGGAAACTTGCCCCTCTTCGGGACCTAACTATAGGATAGGTGTAGTATGCGACGATAACTGCGAGTGAATGTCCAACAGCGAATTCATACGACGACCCTAGATTCACCTTTTGCCTATAAGGAAATCTTAAAAGATATTTAAGTCTGGAATGCCAATGGCGCGGGTATCGAACAGGCGACCTCACGCCAGGGCGTAGGAATAGGGGGTGCAATGGGTGAAGTTGCGCCCGGCCCTTAAGAGATTGAGGCCCTCAAGACGGCACGTCAGGGTTTTCCGGTAGTTAGTTTTCATCCCCTTGACATCCGATTGTCGGGTAGTTTTCAACCCCTTGACATCCTATTTTCCGGTAGTTTCAAACCCCCTGACACCGGCAGGGGGCAAGGAAGCCCATCGACCAGCCCTGATACATACCACAGGCCTCTAAATACCTAGCTTTACGCCACTGTCTCACGTATGACGTCCTCTACGACTAGTTGATACTAGCGTTAGCTAATTGGTTTGTAAACATGTCCTTATTTACTCTTCTTTTATCACTAATGATTGTGTGTATTTAAATTTATGTAACCAAAACCAATGTTATTCCAGTTATTGCGAAATAACAAAATAACACCCAATAAAAATATCAAATTTATTGGTGTTTATGTAACAATGTTAGAGTTTGGGCCACAATTGACAACTAAGCAAACAACTTTTGTCATTATTTGGCATACAATTAATTAACTATTCAAAAAATTCTGTTTCGTGTAGAGTACCGTAGAGTTGGGATTGAATTCATAAAACATTACAATAATACATTCTGCAGTGTGATTATGTTAGCTTGTAGAAATCGATTTCTATAGAAAGTTCATGAGCTTTTTGTCGGTATCTCTGGAGTTTTGCTTGAACGCATTACGGGACTTATTATAACTAGTATTAATGATCACACAATATAGTGCTCCTGTTTATTATTGATAATAGTACTCATCCAACTAATTGGATTCAACTTGATTAGCGCAAACGCATAAACGTGAGACGTAAAGCCTAACATCAATCAAACAGACCTAACTAATTGGCAATTAATTATATGTTCTATAAAATATACATAACATTAGCAACAGTAGCCTTTATTAAACCTACGTAAACAACCTTGTTCTGTAAAGCAATTTCTTCTGCGTGTGCTAACATTTTCTACAACAGCTGTCCCACTATAAAGACTAGATTTAAAACAAAATAACTATAACGTGCGTACGCCCTTAAGAACTTATAAAGTTGAAAGCAATCGTGGTGAGTCCACAATCAACTATAACATCAAACAAATAAGGTAAAGTGCAATAAATCTTGAGAAAAGGGTAGTTTTGCCAAAAGTAATCCGAATTTTTTTTTTGATTTAGTTATAATGGAGTAAATCTTGCTTACATTGAAAAAGTGATACTCTTATATTATATCTACATTAATTGTGTATCTTTTTCAATCGACAGGAGAGATAAAGTGGCTTACAATTTACTGCGCAATGTCAAATTGGAGCAGATTGTCACAAATTGCAAACCTTGTCCGAAAACAACGTTCATACTACCGCATAGCTTGCGATTAATTATTTAAAACAAGTGAGGGAATGGGATAACACGAAATAGGGATAAAATAACATCTAGCATAGAAATGTTTGGTGGAGATGCCGAATACAGAAAAATTATAGCTCCGCTCTTCCTCCCATTCTTGGTCCTAAGGGTCACTGACATCCTTATAGTGGAGATGCCGAATACATTATGAATCACCGATGTTGGAGGGTAATGTCAACAAAAACGCGTCAACGTCAGTCGGACAGAAAAGTGATCCATATACGGGATCTTTGATTCCTAAAAATAACCACGAATTTATTGATAATGTTATAGCAAAAAATATTTTAGAAAAACTCATTATCTACTCAACTTTAACACATTTCGAACACCCATATCATAAACTACCATCTCCCTATGGTTATAGATGGATTCGAAAGAATAATCGAATTGTATCATATTTGTTACATGTTTGTATATAAAATATTTTAAACACAAGTTTTAATTTTAGGTTAATTTTATAATATATTACAAACACGTTTAGAAAATATATCCCGTCTTCATATAAGAATAGTTTGAAGATGTATCTAGCGGAGCGAACAAAAGCTTGCTGTTGTGGTGTTGCGGATGTATCTCAGACTGGAAGAAAGTTTATTATATTAAACTTTAGTGTCAGTAGTAGTATGCGACAGGTTCGGGCGGGAGCTGAACTCAGTGTGTGACATGATCTTTATTATTTCTAGCAATGGTCTACGCCAGCAATGTGCGATACAACGCATTCCTGCATTGTTATTTGTTTTCATCCCTGATATTGCCTGAATGTCTGTCAGGAAAGGAATGCCATTATAATGAGACCAACACTTCACCTCAATAAACCAGCGGTTATTGCGTTACGGCGGTCTAAAGGAGCAGAGCGATGTTATAAATATCAGGACCGCATATATCTTGGAAGTCAATATGGTAGAGCCCTTGTTAGAAGCTCTGTCAAATAAATGATTTTATTCAGGTCACATTAAAGGGTAATGGCGCGAAAATATACCACGGCATCTGACGTATTGTTATCTTGTACTTCACACGCGCGGATGAACTTAAATACTATTGAGAAGGGAATGACTTGAGTGCTACGAGAATGCTTGAATGATATTCGAAGTTAACAAGAAGATATTTACTATTACACTAAATTACACTATCGTGAAATAGATTTTATTAAATGACATGTAGAAACGAATTGAACAAAATATATCAATTCAAGTTATATCATCGCAATATGATCATGATGAAAATAATCCAGTTCATCACTTTAACTAATTGCTACTTGTATCATACATATAAATTATATCAAAACTAATTAATCTAATTATTTTTACGTTAATTACTTGTGACACGGGAGATTTAAATGCCATACTTACAATCCATGCGACATTTCAGAGTTGTCGAGGCATAAGCATTTTTTATTTTTTATTTTTTTATTTAAACTAACTGCATTTAATATCCTTTTTAAATTTGTTACCAAAACCACTGTGTTTTAATACATTGTTGTTGTAATATTAGTATTTAAAATATTTACTTAACTATTAGTTCATGGCTGTAGCTGTATCTATGTAAGTTGATACATTTAGTTGTCCTCCTTTGTAAATCAGTTTTTAAACTGAAACGGATAGACTTTAAATAATAATAAAAAAAGTCTTGTGATCGATTTCATCAGACACGCATAAATCCCAACAAAAAGTATCAATTAATTCAAGGATGTGCCTTGTGCAAGTTCTGTGTCCCCGATAGTTCAATATTATGCATTATTATGGACAGCTGGTAGTGCTCGATCACATTGAGAGAAAATTCTTCGAAAATTAAGTGGGTTAACATTATATTCTCAACTAACGAAATGTGGGGCGTTAGTTTATGCAATGTAAACAATTTTATGTTTTAAAATTTCTACTTATTTGAAAGGGTATTTTTCTAAAATGTTATCGCCATTTAATTAATCTGGAACACTCGTAAGGTGTACCAATTTTAAAATGCACATTTCAAGTCTTTTGTTTCCTGTTTAATATCTCGCCAGGGTGTTTCTATACGATGAATTCAAATTATTATTCACTAGATATTGTGTGTCAGATGAAACCACGGATCAAGATTTTCCGAATTGGTCGCAATTGGCGAGTCATCAAGATGCGATACTAATTGATCTAGGACTAATCAATAGCTATGCAGTAAGCATTAGATACTTGCTTTTAGCCGATAGTCAATTTAATAAAACTGAGTGTATATTCTTACGCTCGAACGTTAGAATGACCTGAAACTATTCTTACGTTCAAACTGTTTTCTGTTGCTAGTTTGCGCCGCGCCCACAGGCCGCGTCACTGCGGTACGTCGGCGTATGTCAGCCAGAGTAGCCCAATGATATTTAACATCTATAGTAATCTAGATCCCCAGTCATTGGTCCACTGGTGTGTCAATTAGAAGCCGTCTTGAATAGGTCAGTTTGCATGTTAAAGTAAGTTGTAGTGATTTGTAGCCCAAATATTTTTCAAGCGTGCCGTCAGGTTGATAAGTGAGCATATTAGCCATTAAAAACTAATGATTACTAAATTATTTATTTATTTTATTTATTTATTTAACGTCTATCCTATTCAGTTATAAAAACTGATTTACAAAGGAGGACAACTAAATAAATCTAATTACATAGATGCAGAAACAACAATAAACTACATTTTCGTAAATATTTGGAATTTTTAGCATCAAAATCAATGCATTTAACTATTGCTTTATGCATATAACTTCCTATTGGTTTTTTGTTCATTCCCATCTGATCAAGCTTAAAATCATATCAAACAACCCAGAAAAATACTTAATCGTATTTAAAACATAATGTCAAGCATAATAAATTGAAACGCCAAATCGACATCTTGAATAGGTCAATTTGGTACGCTCGCACCTGTGCGGACGTATTTGAGACTGGGGATCTAGCCTACTATAGATGTTTAATTTTATTGGTCAGAGTATAGCCCGTGCTGCGTGAAGTTGGCACCCCCCACAGACATTGTTGAAAATCTTCGTTAATAAGGCAGCACTAATTCTGGGATAAACAGCACTAATTAGCACTAATTCAGCACTAAATATTTGTAGAGTTTGAATGAGATCCGATAAATGGGGGGTGCCAACTTCACGGACCTCCCGTGCAACACTGCCCGATAAACACGCACCGTCAACGCCCCTGGTGTGAAATGTGCAAACATTACACAAACAATACTTTAGCTGACGTCAGTGTACAAACCTTGCTAATATCATATCTCTTCGAGCTGCACTGAGCACAAAGCTTCTTCCCTGGTTTACGTACTGCTACTAACAATGCCGTCCCCAGTGCAAAGCACAACTAACTATGTTGTACAAGACAAGAGATGTTAACTTGGTTCCAGACAGATACACTCGCTTGGTTGTGCTAACTTAGTTAACATTCTACGTCGCATGGCACTCTGTGTCACCCCCTTAACTAATACCTTACGTAAGATAATTTGAAACAAAGCTGGTGCAGTTTATTTCAGCATTAATCATTAAAATGTATTCATATCGTGCTGACAAAATAATATCTTTGTAATTAAAATGCTAACTTACTTTATTATTCATATCCACGGCAACATTTCTCATCTTAGAATGTAAGTGTTCTTTTTAAAATTACAGCAATGAAAATTTGGTATTTTTCAACATTCATCAGAATACATGATTGTGTTCTATCGCCAATGTTGAAAATCGGTGTGAGTATATTATATATATTCAAAAACACTTTTAATGACTTTGTTTTTCAAAATTGATTGTTGGGAAACACTAAAATAGTAAAAGTAACTCAACATGCCACCAACATTCGCAAGGGGAGTTAGAACACTTGCATTCTAAGGGGACGATTTTTCTTAGCTTTGTAAGAGGGCAACATAAATCCATTATAGTGATGTAAATTAAGCATTACATACAACAAACGAACTCAATAAAATAAAATAAAAATAGATTATCAATATGGTAATAATAATAATAATAATAATAATTATATAATAATAATAATAATAATAATAATAATAATAATAATTAATAATAATACTATACTAAATAAGCTTAATAATACATAATATAATAATAATATATATAATAATATATATTTAATATATAATCAATTAAAATAAATTTAGGGTTCTAGTTTATATTTTATGAGGAATTATTATGATTTTATACATTGTTATTATAAAATATTAAACACTAATTATAAATTCTTTTGAACTACAGTCAAAGTTTCATTTAACTTTAAAGGAAGTTTTCAGATTTTATTGAATTAAACGTGTTATGGTGGAATGTGAAAATTGAATGTATCTGAATTACTTTGGAAAATTATGACAAAACATTTTCATTTATCAACAATGATGTTTCTTGAGATAAAGACACAACAAACTAAAGCTTGAACCTTGACGAAAATTAGTAATATTTTGATCAACTACTCCCCCTCCCCTCCCCTTCGCTTTTCTGTTCTGGGGGCTTAAGGATTGTTGGGTGAGGGGGGGGGGGTGGATTTCCGCTCTAGAGAACTTGGCTTCTGTACGCATGGAAGGGCATGGCTGATTCCACTTAAATCGGATACAAATAACAGAAATTCCTGTAAATTGTGAATATAAGTGAATGCTAATGCAAACAAACCAAAGCACGAAATAACGCAATTAAAGATTTTAGAACGCCAGAAAGCGATTCAAGTTGTAGGAATTAAATCAATCATGCAAAGAAAGGATTAGGATACAATATTTATTGATGACTTGTTTTTTGGGGAAAAACACTCTAAATAACTAAAGTATGCCTGTAATTTGGAAACAAGCTGCTATCAAGTTCGTGGAAACCAAACCAAGATTAAGATACTTTGCTTATTGATTACCGATTTGGGAGATAATGCTAGGTTTAGTTTTCTTTCGTTGTGTAGGGTAAGGTTTATTTTTTAGGGAGCTCCCCGTTAGGCTTCGCAGGATGAGGTAAGGTTAGGTACATTATGACAAAATTAAGAATTATTTTACAAAGTGCATAATGAGGTCAATTAATACTAGAACCACAATTCAAAATATTGTTCAATATGAGTAACTTGTACAATGCATACAAAACACCAGATTTTATATGGTTCGTATAGTATATCTATTTTTTTAACGCAATCAAACTGGATGAGAAAAAATTACCCAACCAAATACATGACGTTCTGGAAGTTAGTACAAACGTTGTTTGGCTCAATACGATTTGTACAGCAAAACCTTGGCTAGACTCGTTCGGAGACAGCCCGTAAAATATGATGTCTATCGCTCTGAAAAGGTTGGACTCAGTACACCCCAAAGACTTTCTCCGACTGCTTGGTTGCCAACACTATCTGGGTCAAGAGCCCGGTTATCCGCACACACGTTCCATACGAGGGGTGGGAGGGCGGTAGTGTGTAAGTGCTCAGTAAACCGTGCTAATGCAGTACTGAGATTTTACAAGTGCTCGAGTATGAATTGAAGCTCACAATATAGCTAATGCAATGTTAGTTCCCTCTTGTGCACGGAGTGTAACAGATTTGCGAGTTCGCAGCTGATATATATGGAAGGATTGTATTATTTATTATTTATGCTGCAATACATTCATTAATTAAATGTGTCACGACGATGGCAGAAAATAGCGTAGCTCCAAACACACTTGGTGACTGTCAACCTTACAAAAATAAATATATTATGAAACATTTGAGACTTTCGCGACCTAAATATATTCAAAAAGGTGTGAAACGGGTCTTTCGCCACATCGCGTGTAACACACACGACTATAAGTCTTATAGTTGTGTGTAAGTTCGACGTTTTGGAACCACTGTGGGCTCTATCGTCAGGACTAATGAATATGATCATTAGTAAATGATAAAAGCCCAGTGGTTCCGAAACGTCGAACTCACACACAAGTAAGTGTATGCGCGACGCGTCGATACGACCCTTTTCACACAGTTGATAATCGATATATTCATAAGATGTTTACAATAAATATTGTTAGCACCAAGGTGATGATGCCAATAGATACGAGGGGAAAATGAGAAAACAAAAAATCACAAACTAGCTTACCTTGATGTGAGACAGTTGACTGTGGAGACGGCGAACTTGCCGCTTGACCGAGATGTCGATGAAGGTGACGAAGAAAGGAAAAATTATAGGCTAGCCTAGTGAGATGAGAGATAGAAGGGGAATAGACAGTGATGAAAGTAATATTATGATGATGCAATACCATACGCAAATTCACACGAAAATCAAATTAAATATCACTTGTATAAAGCATTGTGAACAGTGAACAGTGTATGTTAAGAAAATGTCACAGAGTGACCACGAAGAAAGAATACTTGTTGCACTGGAGGCAACTATGAAATAATATGCGAATACGCTGCCTAGAACAGACAGCCGTACGGAGGTATGAACGCTGTGGCAGTTCGAATGCAATAAGGACGAGTCAACGACCAGTCTAGGTCAGGTTTACAATCAGAGAAAAGATAAGCTAGAGGGGTAAGGGGGGTGTGGAAAACTAAATACTACGTGAAACAAGAGTGGGCTAAAACTGGCGCGAACAAAATATCAACAGCAAAAACAATCATTAGCAAAACTAATCAAACTTTGAAAATTTTGTATAATAAGAGTGCATTTGAGTGAGTTAATAACATTAGATAAATTAATCAGTGATTAGTTGCCAGAATTAATTTTTTAATGTAAAAACATGTGTGCTCACGGCAGATTTGAAAGTGTCTAATGAGCGGAAATGGGAGAGCATTCCATTGTCCTGTAGTAGAATCCAGTTTTTCCTTCAAATAAAGGCTTGAGAAGTAAGTATCTACCAAGTTCTGCTTTCTACGCCTATAGACTTGCATATGGGTCCAGATCAGTTAAAATTGAACTCGAATTAAAACTGTGCATGTGAAATAGTTAAATACTGAAATAGTAGTAAAATAGGTTGGTTGAAAATGGTTTAATGTTGGGAATAATTACTATAAACTTGTTAATAGTTTGCTACTTGCTATGTACAAATTAATATTACTCTGAATTCTGAAACCAGACTACATAAACTAAGCGAGTTCAACACGAACGTTGAATGGAGTATAGAATGGATTGTTGCTCTGAAACCTGAATTTGGAGGTTAATATAATCACGAAGGAAAAAATTAGATGGAAAATGAACGCAATTATACCGAAAAGAGTATTGGTATGAAAATTAAATTATGTCAATTGAGGACTGAAGAAACTCAAAACAAAAATAAGTAGGATAAAAAACAAAACATAATTTAAAAATGATGGGGAATTGTGCAGTTAGAATAGATGTTACATTGTCTTGGCCCTAGGGATATGGCTTTGAGAACGCAATTATGTCGGTAATATTATCGAGGTTAGTGCTCTGAAAGTAATACCATCGTGAAGATGTTATGAAAAGTTTTATTGGACAACATAACATTTGAAATAGAGTATGACAATTGACTTTGGTACATCACTAAAAGTCCTCGAATATAATAGTGTACCATTCGATTTAACAACCGTTTCAAAGTTGTGTTCTCTTTAACTTTTATAAATCAGAAACCAAATAAACCTCTCGAACGTAAAACTGGAACTATTCTTTATAACAACAATACATTTCATACTGTTTATATATATAAAAATGAAATACCTCTGTGGATGAAACGAACGCCGTGGGACGATTCGCCGTAATCCCCGTACATGGTGAGCCTCTGTCGTTTGGACGTTATCTGTGGCTGGGCGAGGCGAGTTGTTCCAGCCACACGGCAGCTGGCCAGAATTGCGTAGCCGAGACCTAGGCAGGAGAGAAACGGTTTATTTTCTGCTTTCGTTCTCTTATCGTCTGGCGTGGCTGGATTTGCAACGGGCCTTATATTACCTCGGCTATCAAAACACTAGCAATTGGAGAAAAAAAATAGCAAAACAAAAAATAAACTTACTATCAGTGGCTAACGAATAGCTGAGTTTGCTGGAAACATTTTCAGTGTGTAACATAGTGTAAAGTTAAAAGAAGACAGGCATGCTCATTATACAATATTTCTATTGTAACATCAAATTTTAGTCACATATTATATGCCACTATGAATTAAGAAGGCTCCTAACATAATACCTAACCATTTCGATTTTAGAAAATATTTTTTAATGCATAACATTTTCAAATTTAAGAAACAGTCAAAATGGTCAAAAACACCAAAACAAATTTCAATTATCACTGTTTTTTTAAGATAATTTGTTCAAAGTATGCTGTGATAGAAGCGTACACTTATCCATTTTAAGGAATTAAACAAATTAGTTAAAACGTGTAGTGTATGTGTGTATGTATGTACATGTAGTGTTGATGGCAATTTTGATATTGATCGAACTGATCGGTCTTTGAAACGTTGGCAATAAAAAAGATACCACCGTGACATAACACCCTGGTCAAAAACAAAATTGTTGTATTTACATATAATGATTTATAGCTGCAGGAATAGGTACGAGCAAAGTCCAACTCGCTCGTTTTCCAGAAACATGTGTTGCCAAGGTACTAAACACAAACGTGAACTATATTCATAATCAACATAGTTTGACGTACTACTTGAAGCCAGTCCAACCCCAAGCGGGTGAGCTTGTTTTGGTCTTCAGTATTGGGACCATAGATATTGAACACCTATTGTAGGCTAGATTAGCAGTCGGTGGTCCACTTCCGTGACAATTAGAAGCCATCTTGAAATTCCAGTTTACATGTTAATCAAATGGGAGCGATTTGTAGCCCAAATAGTTCTCAAGATTGCCGCCAGGTTGACAGGTAAACATACATTACTAAATTCCCTTATGCAATAACTTCGTATTTTTTCTGTTTGTTCAATACCATGCTGCACAAGCTAAAACCATATCAAACAATCTAGTAAAATACTTAATTGCATTAAAAAAGCATCAATTAAAACGCCAGATCGCCATCTTGAAATGGGCCGATTGACTCTTCAATTTGCTACGCTCGCGCCTGTGCGGAGGTATAGGAGACTGCTAATCTAGCCTACAATAGGGGTTCAATATCTATGATTGGGAATATATCAGTTTAAAATACAATCAGTAGTACATCCTTATTTGATTCACGACCTCATACTAGCTGACTGTGTGAGCTCTCCTGCGTAAGAGAAGCGCGAGCGCGATTAGTTCAAGGAGGGACGTACCCGCGTACTTGCTGAACCATCTCCGTGATTATCCCATGTTAGTTAAGGTTCAAGCAACAGTCACAAATAAACCACATCCAAATTATTAAGAGTCATCTACTACATTAGGTTGTAGCATAAAACGAATTAATTTCGAGGTGTAGCATTTAGGAGCAATTAGTGTTGGCTGTAATATACACGAAGGGTGAAAATTAACACCATTATCCCTCGCTCATATACACTATGTACGTTTAGAGTGCTACTCTATCCGATATGTCTTGTATGGTTTTCCAACCCATGTACACGATTAGATGTTTCCAATTACCATATATTATATTACATTTAATTAATCGTTCACACGAGAAGATTGATTGAACAACGTGGTGTCTTTCTCTTTGGAGTACGTTACTTGCAAGTCATTGTTACAGGCCTTCAATTTAATACGTGCTGGTGAAGCCGCGATGTAACTATCGTACTTTGAATATAGACGACGTGGAAGTGCTCTATAAAGGAAATCTCGTCGTTTAAATAGCTATGCTCTGTAGTCAAAATTAGTCACAACACCTACATTGCTTGATCGTATTAATGGTATAGACAGATGCAGTGGCGTACACAGGAATTTATTTCGGGGGGAGATTGGAAGAACGAGGGGCGTGGGGGGATGTCCTCCACAATAGCGCCACAGGACATTTTTTTTAAACGTATTTTTAAGTGGTTTTTATGTGTTTTGGAAAAAGTTAAGGGGCTTTGCTGAACGAAAATAAAATAAAAATGAATTGATTGATATTTTGTTTGCGTAAACCTAGATAATTTACAGATTATAATATTTAAGCTGGGATTTTGTGAGGGGGGCAAGCTCTCCGCTCACCCTGTATATGCAACTAGACAGATGACACATAATTGTTTAGCCTCACAACACTGTATTAACGTTCACTTGTACTAGGAAAACGCTAAAGTCCCGCCGCGTTGATGGATGAGCTTTTTTGTAAGTTTTTAGTTCGCGTGGGACCACTTTTCCTTTGCAAGTGCTTTGTGAATGCATTGTAGGTGATTGTTGTCAAGTTTCTTTTGTTACTCGTTACGTTATAATTGTTATTATAAACATCAAAAAACTCATATTAAAACCTTTATTCTACGGATTCTGGTTAACTTTTTCAACTTGTTCTTTCCAAAAGCAATACATAACCATTACCTTAATGCACATGTAAAATATGAACGTTGTAGCCCCACCCGTTTGGTCAGAATCGGCCCAAATGTCACGAAAATATCGCAAAAAAATCGTAAAAAATCGTAAAAGTACGATATTCATGAGAAATATTTCTTCGATTGTATCCAAAAACGTTGCAGGTCTATGTTTAAAGATTTCGAAGGTCCCCTCTAATTTCCATAGAGATCGCATATGCCGTTTGCCGGAATCGTGCGAACAAACAGACAGAAAAACGAAAAAACAAACAAACAAACAAAAAAACATTGGAGCTACATTTTTTGAGGGGTCAGTGAAATTGAAGTCTTCGCTTCGCTCATCCAATAAATTACTAGGAAAACGCTTCCCGCCGCGTTGTTGGATGAGCGTTTTGTAAAGTTTTTAGTTTGCGTGGGACTACTTTTCCTTTGCAAGTGCTTTGTGGAATGCATTGTGTAGGTGATTGTTGTCAAGTTTCTATTGTTTTTTGTTAATTGATATTATAAACCTAAAAAAAACTCATATTAAAACCTTTATTTCTATGGACTCTGGCTAACTTTTTAACTTTTTTTTCAAAATGTACTACATCACCATAACCTTAATGTTCATGTGAAATATGAACGTTGTAGCCCCACCCGTTTGGTCAGAATCGGCCCAAATGTCACGAAAATATCGCACTAAAAATCGAAAAAAATCGTAAAAGTGCGATATTCATGAGAAATATTTCTTCGATTGTACCCAAAAACGTGGCACGTCTAAGTTCAGAGATTTCGAAGGTCCTGTCAAATTTTCATCAAGATCGCTCATGCCGTTTGCCCGGAATCGTGCGAACAAACAGACAAAAAACAAAAGAAAACAAAACAAAAAACAAACAAACAAAAAAACATTGGAGTTAATTTTTTGATGGGTCAGTGAAATTGAAGTTTTCGCTTCGCTCGCTACGCTCATCCAAAAAATAACAAAAATGTTGTATGCAATTGGTGGAGATGCCGGGTAGAGAAAGAAATTTTTTAACTCCATAAGAATAGCATTGTTGGTGGAGGTGCCGGGTAGAGAAAGAAATTTTTTAGCTCCATAAGAATAGCATTGTTGGTGGAGGTGCCGGGTCTTTACTTTTGATTTAATATTTTTACGTTGTACTTCTGTTTAATTACTGAGGGTGGTATTATTGCTGATTTTTTTTTTATATAGCACACGTGACCGTGAATTAATTGGGTGTGTTTCAAATTATGTAGGTCAGTGTACTGTAAACAACAAATGGTGTATCAGTACTCTTACTTACTATCACAATTATTTTAATACATATTTAAAAAATATACTTTTTAAGCCTTTTCTTCGACAATAATTTTATTCTAATACAACCACATTTAGTGCATTCGTTTTTATTAAACGTTTTTTGTAAACTCAAATTGAAAGTGCATCATTATAGGTAATTATCAAATCGGCTTAAAAAAGTATAACAATTACAATTATATCACAATGTATATTAATACATTCGTTTGAACTAACTAGGAAGCTTCGCAAACGCTTTTTTTAGTCGCGTTGATGGATGAGCTTTTTCATTATAAAATGTTTATATTAATTTAAAATAATTAAAACATATTAACACGGCCCATACAAAGCAATCATTAGGTCTGTTGGATCTTTGATTGTTTGTAACAAGGCTGTGAGTAAGGTATAAAATCTCCTGTGAAGTTTTCATACAAGGCTGAGAGAAAGGTCTAAAATCTATCTATATTTTCGTGCTATTTGGGCGGATTCTGACCAAACGGGTGGGGCTACAACGTTCATATTTCACATTTCACATGGACATTGAGGTAAGGGTGATGTATTGACTTTTGAAAGAAAAAGTTAAAAAAGTTAGCCAGAATCTGTAGAAATAAAGGTTTTAATATTTAACACCTCAAAAAACTGAAATTAAAACCTTTATTTCTATAGATTCTGGGGAACTTTTTCAACTTTTTCTTTCAAAGGTCAATACATCACCTTTACCTTAATGTGCATGTGAAATATGAACGTTGTAGCCCCACCCGTTTGGTCAGAATCGGTCCAAATGTCACGAAAATATCGCACTAAAAATCAAAAAAAACCGTAAAAGTACGATATTCATGAGAAATATTTCTTCGATTGTACCCAAAAACGTAGCAAGTCTAAGTTCAGAGAAAACGAAGGTCGTGCCAAATTTTCATCAAGATCGCATATGCCGTTTGCCCGGTAAAGAGTGAACAAACAGACGGGGGAAAAAAAACGAGCTAATTTTTTTGGGGGGTCGGTGAAATTGAAATCTTCGCTTCGCTCATCCAACAATAAATATTTGCTATTTAATAGAAATCAAGCTCTATTCTTACGGAGGCTTCTCCGTAGCCCTTGGGGTTCACATTACAAGTAATGAACACAAACGTAATGTAAAAACATCGCTCAGATTTGCGAAGTTGTTTCATATGATTTAATATTGTAGAAAGATAAAAAATACAAAGGTTTGTTACTGAACACATTGTAAATTGATTATAAATCTATTTCTCAGTAAATTTATTAAGGTTTAAGAACACCCACATGAATTACTCATAATAGTTGTAAAAAAATTCCTTATCCTAATTCACTAAAGAAAATAAATAATACAATTAACATAGAATAAGAATTATGATGCTATTAATTCTGTAGATTTTTCATATTCTTGGATGTGTATATTTTTAGTTCTCCTACGTGTATGTTTACCAAGAGAAAAACGTAAACCTAGCCTAAGGTTTTGAGAAATTTCGTTAATATAACGCCCTGTTATATGTTTAATATTATATTATGTCATTGAAACCTCCAACGAGAAAATGGTACTCTAATAATAATTACATAAACTTGCAACAATATTCATAAGCAGACCTCCGAACAATACGCGTGCAATTTCATTGTCAGCAGCAGCACGCAGCAGACATGCATTAGCTTTATCTCACTATATTCCATTCTTTTTCACTATCCGCATTATGTACCTACTTTCTATTAACATAAAAATTAGATGGGCATCCGGCATAGGGAAAAATGTATAAACCCCTCTTCAAGTATCTAAATGGAAATTTATGAGTTGGGCTGGTTGCAAAGGGAATTTCAAAGGCCTTTTTAAGAGGACTCAATCCCTTGCATTCGCATTAATGAAAACCTTGGAACGACTTTTATTTAAGGTTGCCGGTAACGGGTATCAAGTTCAGGACCTCTAGAAACAAAGTCTCGCGAATCTGTCGACTCTACAAATATTAACCGGCCTTAGTTTATGATACTTTCATTTAGTTATTATATATTATATTACTATTTAACACACGATGTGGTCTTCACCCCACTGTAGCTCGGCAGTGAATGCCCCCCCCGCCACAAGGGATGAGTGAGTAGCTGTTTTGGAGTTAGCCCTCTGCTGGCACAGTCAGCTGGGTTATGATGTGTTGAAACATAATTTCATATTGACGGTTCGGTTGCCTCAAGGATCTGGACGACACGGTTAGACACGAATGGTTTCAGCTTTAATGGGGGCGTTAGAAGCCACGCCAAGACTGTGGCCGAATCGCAGAAAGCATAGGTACCGATACAATTTATCTTGATGCTGAGTATGGGCATGGAATACTGTAACAATTTTGAGAGGAGCACGGCTCCGCACAATTCCAGACGAGGAATTGAAAGAGTTTTCAATGGCGCTACCTTTGATTTTACCATTTGCAAGCTTACATTAGTGTTGAAATGAGAATCACATGTGTGAAGGTAGATCACTGCAGAGTCACCTTGTTCCGAGGCATCGCAGAATCCAACTAGGTTGGCTTTTACGTTCGTGGACGAAAATATGAAACGTTCGACTCTGAGTTTCGCTAGTTCGTCGAGTTGGTTTGCAAACACCATCCACTGGTCGTGAATCGCTTGAGGTAAAGGATCGTCCCAACCGAGCCCAAGAGACCACAATTTTTGGATAATGCATTTGGCAGTGAAGACTGCTGGTGTGACCCAACCCAGTGGATCATAGATGCGTGCGAGTACGGACAAAATGGCTCGTTTGGTGTCAACCTCATTTTTCATAGAAACGTTGTATGAAAAAGCGTCCGCCTGTGCATCCCAGTGGATGTCTAGAATTTTAACAACTGAATCGTCAGGAGAAATAAATGAAAGATAATCCTACCTGTCTATCAATGGGACATCATCAAGAATTTCCGGGCAGTTGCTGCTCCATTTCCGCAGTTGGAAACCGGCTGGCTTGTGGAGATCAATAAGTTGATTTTTATAGAAGAGCGCCTCTTCAATTGAATCTGCACCTTCTTGTGTTCTTATAGCCAACCAAGGGGCAGAGAAGACTCCGTAGGTAACGGTTTTCAATTCGAAACGCTTTATGAGGGAGTCAGATGAACTCCTCCATAAAAAATGTTGGAACAGCCTGTGCTCTGGTAAAAAAAGATTTGCCGATACATCTTGCAAATGTCATTTAGCCGAGAATACAACGGGTGCATTCGGAACTTGAGAATAACATCTGTTATATCGGCTTGAAGCTATGGTCCTGTATGTAGGATATCGTTGAGCGATCTGTTGCATGAAGCTTTAGCAGATGCGTCAAATACAACACGTAGCTTAGTGCTAGAACTTGACAACTTGAGAACAGGATGATGAGGAATAACAAACTGCGACGAATTTGTAAAATAGGACACCTCTTACATGTGTCCCAGCTCTTTATACTCCCGCATGAACTGTGCATAAGTTTTCTGAAGTTCAGGTTGTCGAGTAAGACGACGTTCAAGTTGCTGGAAGCGAGAGAGTGCCCGTGGATAGGAATCGCCTAGTGTAGGTGCATCTTCTTTAAACGTCAAGGGAACCACATACCGTCCAGTGTTATCACGAAAATGACATTTAGTAAACAACTCTTCACAATAAATGTCAGCAGGGTCAACGGCTACCGTAGCCTGTGGAGGTTCTTCAACTTCCCACAACTTCCTCATGTTGAACTCAAGTGATGAATCAACTGAGGCGTGCAACTTGGTGACAATGGAAGGCGATCTCGATGGAGAGTCCATCCTACCCATGATGACTCAGCCGTAAATACTAAGAAGAGCTGAAGGATACCCACTAACCTTGAGACCAATGAAAACCTCCGGATATAAGTCGGCACCAAGAAGAAAATCAATAGGACCGGGAAGATTGAATTGTGGTTCAGCCAAAATCAAATGTTTAAATAGGGCGTAGGAAGAAAGAGGAACGTGAATAACAGGCATGTTCGAGGTAATGGTAGACAGAACGATAGCATCTGTCATCAACCTAGGGTGATCCGAATCTCTAGGCTTGATTGTATAACTGACAACTCCTGTGGTTTGTACGCATGTCTGACTTAGGTCCAGAATTTCAATGTCTAGTTAAAATTTATCTGCCAGTTAGTCCTCTCAGTAAATATTTACAAGGCTTCTGATTGGTGGTTGCCATAGTGAAATCAAGTTATGTGTCAGTTAAATTTACTTGCCACTTTAACTGGACATTGAAATACCGGCCTTAGACAAGCAATGTAACTTGGTGAGCGAGAAACAGACAGCCCAAGACGTTTAGCACAACTCGAGGTGATGAAAGACGACTGAGCTCCTGAATCAATAAGAACCAAAATTGTCCTTGCAGTGAACAACAGCTGTACCTAACAACACAGGGGTGGAGGCTACCTGAGTGGCGAGGGCATGGCACGATGTTGATGTCGAGGTTGATGACCTCCCTGTGTCAGAACTTGAAGGTGATCCAACATTGGGGTCTTGTTGTGTTTGGCTACTAGAATGCAGTAGCGTGTTATGACAATAGTTGCATTGTAAACACGACGTGTTTGAAGGACATTGCGTTGTCATGGGCGTGTTTTTTAGGCAATTGAAACATAAACGTAAATATTGCACTCGATCGTGGCGTCGACTTGGATCAAGAGCTAAAAACTCAGGACATTTATAGATAGAATGTTGTCGCTTGCAGCACGGGCAAGACTTGGTAGTGGGTTGAACAGCCACCACGGATGAACGACCGTGAATAACTTTATTATGAAATGAATGTGATGGCCGGCTAGATTGCGTAGGCTTCACAGAGGGAGACTTAAATAGGAAGTCTTATCAATGCTAGATAGTTCAAGGACTTTAACATGACGTTGAATAAACTTAAATTGTCATAACTGGGTTTGTCCGTCAATTGCAATTGCATGTCAAACAGCTTCCGAGTTGGTCGGTCCAAGTTGTGTAATGCTATGCATAATAATACAAAAATCACTAATCTGGATTATAAAGAAGTGTGTTATATTATTAATATTCAATTAATGCGAATGATGGAGTGGATCAAACTCAATAAATTAAAACTTAATTTAACAAAGACTAAATGTATGATACTGACATCATCAGGTAGTGTATTTAACAAAGTAATGAAGGATAATGATAATGAGGAAGTGTTTTTGCATATTAATGGTGAAAAAACTAGAAATTGTCAGTGAATTTAAATATCTTGGGGTTCTTATTGATATGCACTTAAAACTAACTAGTCATGTAAATTATATAGCTAAAAAAATTAAGAAAAAAATTGGATTTCTGTCAAGGGTTGGTTCTTTTGTCTCCCCTTGGGTTAGAACACTTATTTACAAGACAATTAAAGCTCCTCATACAGAATTTTGTTGCACACTCCTGTGGGGTAGAAATGAGAGAGATTTGGATATATTACAAAAATTACAAAATAGAGGGATGAGAGTGATTTTGAGATGGAATCAATATAGGAGAATATCAGATATGCTGAATGTATTAAATTTCTTAACTGTCAGACAGAGAATTGCCTTAAACGTACTCTTATTCATATTTAAAATGATTAAAGGAAATATGCCCACTTATCTAAATTGCATGATAGAATACTCCTCTAGCAACCACAATCATAATACAAGAGGAAATAATACTAACATTATTGTGAACAGAGTAAACAAATCAGCAACTCAAAAACATGTTTTTTATTCTGGGTACAGACTATATAATAAATTAGATTTAGTGATTAAACAGGAACAACGTTTAGCAGTTTTAAATTGGAATGTATTAAATTTGTTAAAACTCTATTTTATCTATGAGGAACAAAAAAATTGTAATATGACTTGTATATATTTTGTAACTGTTTATATTGTATGTATTTTGAAAATTTGTTTCAATTAGTTAGGCCTATTTAAAAAAAAATGAAATTGTATTGAATTGTACTATTACTATTGAAATTGCATGTAAAAATAGCTTTAAGCTAAATAAAAAAACAAAAAAAAAATAAAAAAATAAATAAAAAAATAGGAATGTTTAGGTGACGAAAGGGCTACGATGCACCCTTGAAAAGTTTCTAGAAATGAGTTTAGTCCCGATAAAGATTCAGACGTGAGTCTTTAAACTCAAACATTTTGTCTAGATATTTAGTGGCAAGGACTCGTTTGTTGTGGTATTTATCTATTAGAGCTTGCCAAACAATTATGTAATTAGCATCTGTAATAGGCAGACTCAATACAATGCTTGTAGCCGGTCCGCTTACTAGCGTGACGAGGTATTAAAATCGCTTTATGTTCGTAAGTGACTCAATTGTCATGGATTAAGCAGCGGTTAGTATCGTAGAATAACACCCAATGTTGAAAGCTGCTATCAAACGTACGAATATTTATTTTTGGTAAACGAGGGGTGTACCTTGCATCCCTAGCTGATGTTGCAGTTTCCGTAGTCTTAAGTGACTCTGCAAATGCTTTCACCTCATAATAAATATCGTCGAATGATTCTAGGACTTTCGAGTCGATAACAGCCTCAGAATCAAGAAGTAATTGATTGTCAATTATTTCTGCGTGGATTTTATTTAGTGAATTCATCGGAAAGTTTATCGATGTGCTCAAATCTCACTTTGTAGGTTGTTACTTTGGCTACGTGTCCTGGTATTTCCTTAATTAGGTCAAAGAGCGATTATAGCTTACGAAATTCTCGTTGTTTACGTGAATCGAGACTGGCTCATTTATTTTCAAGTTTAGTTTTGAGTGCTTTCTCGGCCATAGTTAAAAGTGACAGGACAACTTATGTAGGATACTAAATACAATCAAAAACGATAGCCCTGGCGCTAGATCGCCTATCAGAAAAGAGTGGAATAGAATCAAGGCAAAAATTAACAAACCTAAATCAAAACGCTAGACTAACGAACCTGATCGGGCCTACGGAGGACCAGAATTATGTCTATGCAGGGTGAGATAATATTAATGTAAAAAGAATAAAATAAATTATCGCCGGAGGTTGGCGTTAGAAGTAGTAGGGTTTAGGAATGAAGGTTGTTGTTTAGGAAGGAAGCCGCACTCACCTTACAGTCACTTGTTGGGCACGGCACAGTATCAGCTCGGCAAAGTAGGTTCCGACGTCTTGACTATTCCACTATTATAATATATTACTAGTAAACACACGATGTGGTCTTCACCCCACTGTAGCTCGGCAGTGAATGGGACGCCTGCCTAGGGCGAATGATGCGAACTTGAACTAAGTCACATGATATGAATGACGTAGTTGTAGGACTGGTTTGTACAGTTTATTTACAGTGCGGCGTAAGGATAGGAAGGGAGGGAAAATAGATTCAAATTCTAATCCTAAACAATTACCTAACGAGACTCTCTCACGTAGTCGTTAAAATACATTACTTCTCGTTTAGATCGTTCGTTAAAACACTAGAATGGTTACACGTCTAGACAGACACGCTGAACTTTTTCGAAATTCTTCGTTCATTTCCCACTAAATACACGTCAGTCAGCATTCAATGTTACGTCCGTCTCTCAAGCAATACTTGTACTTCCTTAACACTAAGTATTTACCACTTCACCAAATATCAATTTTTAAACGTCACTTCTGATGTATCTCCCATGTTCAAATAAACATTATTTAAAATAGAAACAATAATAAAAAATAATATACGTGCAACATATTATGTATATTTCTCGAATTGGTTAGTCGGTCGGCAATCAGTCCAATAGGTTAAATTGTTTATATTTTTAACACAATTCACAAATTAAAAAAGTCCAAAAACTTCCATCCCGGGACGGGATAGACTTTGTGATTTCTGAATTGTGTTAAATTAAATATTACCATATTAGTGATTATGCGTGCTAGCTCCCTAAGAAGTTTTATGGCAAGATAGCGAGCAAAAACAGTAGTGTGGGAAACAAGGGACGAGCGTTTTTGATAAGTATTACATTATTCACAGTTGGTAACATTTTTGGTGAAGAAGATGAATTGTAATAATAATCCTGTCTAATTTACTACTGTGTCAGGTTGGGTGCATGGTGTTCTTCACACCGACATCTAGGACACTAAACTATTTTGTGCCGAGGTTGCCAGAATTAGCTTCAACTAAAAGATTGATAAGTAATACGAAATAAATACAAAATAAGTAGATTATGTGAAAAAAAACAAAAATAAAATGAACAAGAAGACCATAGTTGAGGGGGAGTCGATTAAATATTAGAGGTGAAGTATGATAATAATTTCTACGAATATTCTAAATTCAAAAACATTTATGTGAGGACTAAGTCATTAAGTTGGTCATGGTATGAAACCATTCCGCGACAGCTGAAAGCAGTTCCAATTAAAATATGAAATAATGAAATAGCGCGACGTTAGCTCCATTAGAATATTTCCCTATAATAGCGTGTCCCGCCCCCTCATACCTACATTCCTGCCATACACCCGGTCTCCAGGCGAGTGCCAACATTTCTATGGATATAGATAAGAGCAATTCGAATAGATCAGGATGTAAGTACGGCTTGGACTGCTAATTTAGTAGGAGTTGGTAGGCAAAACGCCAGCCCTTAGTACTGAAGGGGGGATAGAGTTATGATAGGCTCGAATCAAGCTGAGGCACCCCTGTCCTTGCTAAGGGTGCACCTGATACTGGCACGTGGCCAACCCCCGCTGTATCTCGGAGGAACACTTTAATGTCAACCTCGATCATACCAGATAGTTAATGTGCACGCGCGTAAACGTTTTTGTTATAATCATTGCGCCATGCGTCTTGCTCCAAAGATACCATAAAAAGTAGTATATTAGTGCTAAAAACTAGAAATAGAATTAGAACTAGAACTAGGTACTTAAAAATTATTACCATAATAAACTTGAAATGTATTCTTCTTTGACTTTGGAAATAGGTCTTGTCTTGGTATGATTCGAAATAAAATAAATAACGCTCAAAGATATTTTGTTATACACATTGTGTTTTCTTATAGCCTTGATCCGAAGATCTTGGTACTAAAAAAACAACAACGCTAGAACTAGAACATTTAGGCACTAGGTAACATTTTTAATTACTCTACTAAACTTGGAATTAATAATTAATTTAGTTTGGAAATAGATCTTGGTACGATTCGAAATATAATAAATGAAGCTCATTGCAGACAATTATATTTTTGAAGTAGTATTATATGAGTGTATAGCTCTCTATTCAAGGATGATGGTATCAACTGTATCAGTGAAGCGTGTGCCACCGTATTTTTTGACAGTTCCCTTCGTTACTACGCCACTGTGTTCTCCAAGTTTCACAACAATACAGCTTAGCAAGAGTGATGCGTTCCGAGTAGGCCTACGCAGATCCTCGATAGTCATGCTGAAAGTCTGTCAGTTAGGCCGAGAACTTTCAAGGTGACACAGGAACTCTTTAAGGGGAATCCCGGTAGAAGTTTGTATCTGTCGTCAGTGGTGCGAAGCTCACCCTAATGTGTTTAGAAGGGAATTGATCTTGATTAGTTTGCGACCTAACTTAGCAAGATTGACTTTCTTGGCAAAACTTTACTTTGAAGCTGTTTGCGAATTGCTTTAAGAGTTGCTGAAAGTTTCAGCCGGAGTATGACACTGCATAAAACCTGATAATAATTACCTTTGAGTACAAGTGGAACTTTTGGTAATTTGAATGAATAACATCGCCTAGTATTAGAGTGTCTTCCTAAATTAATACCATGTTTGTTTTCCCCGAAGTTCCCAGATTCCATCCTCAATAATTAAACATGAGCTTCCTTAATGAAATCTATTCTTGGTTCGAGACTGACATTATTATTTTCTTCTTGTTTCAAACATGATATTATCAATTCTCAAGACCGGTCTCCCGAGAATCAACCACCCGGTTTATAAATCAGAGCTAATGGACGGCCGGAATCTGAAGATCGATCAAACCGAACTCGAATATATATGAACTGAGGTTTTCCTTATTGAATAGCGCTTATTTGGTCTCTATACATTTCTATAGCTAGAGTTTCAGATGTTCTGTCTAAGCCACGCTTCATACAGATATGTGCATTGTACAAGATACAAAATCAAACGAAACACAGCCAAAGAAAGAAATATGCACTGTGATACCTCATCAATTAAATGAAGTTTAATTATTTATAAAATCAACGTTATAAATAACACCCAACAGTCAGCACAATCATACGTTGTCTACAAGATAAAAATCTACATTCTTAATAATTTGAATATATTTTTTGTCCAAAATTACAAACGTCATAATGGAAAGTAATTTAACAATAACCACTCTAAAAAGAACAAATCGAGTGTTATGCCATTGCCACACTAGCAGCAGAGAAAGCAAAATTAGTGAGCTACCTACTATTATAAAGTAAAATCCTAATCAATAAGCATAAATAATTTGTACAATCGATTTAAAATTTGTATACATCCATAAATTACTAATTTGTTTATAATTATTATTTTAATTACACAATTGTAATGTGCATAGAAACAATTGAATACAATATATGGGCTATGCCAAATTTTCTTCTGAAAGGCTCAAAGAATTCTAAGATTGTCCCTCTTTAATTTATAGGCTTGATTAATAGTAGCGATAAAATTACGATACAATATCGTTTCGCTCTCGCTACAGCAAAAAATTCTTCAATGCATTTTACATTAATGTACTGGTGCCAAGCCAAGCTTATAGTAGCGTGAAACTGGTGTGCACCAGGTATATGTAAAATGTATTGAAGAATATTTTACTGTAGCGAGAGCTAAGCTAAACTGTATCGTAAAATTACGGCTTATATCAAGCCTATAAGGCCCGTTGGCGTTACGCTATTATTTAATGAGAAGGCAGTACTTCACATTTGTAGTACATAAGAAGGTATAGAAGAACTTTCTCTCTCCCATCTCATCTCCAATGAAACAACAAGGTAAATCCTATCAATAATTAGATTATGGTAATATCAGATCGCAATCGGAATTCTAACGTGAGAGGAAAATCAGTATACCACCAAAGTGATCACGTGCCTAACCGTGATTACCAAGCTAGGGTTGAAGGTGAAATAAAGTAACTAACTTGTTTGAGGAGTATTGGTAACTTTATTGTCAGCTAATTTGTAACGCGAGTTAAGGGCTCCCTGCTACTTCCTATGCGGTCAATCCCAGCGTCACGCGCCTTCCCTAAGGACCCGGGAGAGAACGGGATAGACGATAACAAGGAACGCGAGAGCCTTGCCACAACATAAACAAAGACACACCCAATTTATATTCTACGAGCATTCTGGTTGAATATTCATAGATTTCGCTTCGTTTGAGTTAAATGTGTTTAGTGTTTGTGTTTGCAAACTCGTTTACACGGTGAAAAGTAGTATTGACTAACTCGGGGCAAAGTCTGCACAAAAGGAAAGAATTAAATAAATAAATAACGAAACAGTGTTAGCTTAACGTTGAAATATGCTTCCTGTGCGTAGATTGTGCTTATTCTAGAGTTGATTTGCCAGACGAATGAACTGCGCCTCCTTGTCAGTACAAATGTTCCACGCAGGTAAGCTGCGCTCAGTGGTAAAGCAGATTGCACTTCTACTTTCAGGTTGAATGTTATGATAAATAACACCACCCGGAAATTATCATCTCAGTTCGTTTGTTTATATTTAACTTTCACCAAGTTTATTTTTGAACAATGTGTGCCTCGTTGGCCAAGTGGTTAGTGTCTGTGCTCGCAATGCAGAAGGTCGCGGGTTCGAATCCCGGTTAGACCAAATACTTTTACCTTCTGATGTGGACTTAAATCTAGTGTATGTGCCGCTGATCGCTGACTTTGTAGCCTTCCTAGAAATTGTTTAAAGTTTTTCTGAATTACTCGTTGATTCTGGCGTTTCTCGCCGGTAAATCATGCCCAACTTGTTGGTTGGTATTTTCCTATTTTATAATAGCGATCCCTGGTTCATCTTACCCACTCATCCATGGTGTCTGTGCCGATAGATTGTCCTGCATGGTCCACTTTAAAGTAAAGCCCCCACTGAAAATCAGTTATGTGACTGTGGGTAGACTACATGGGAACTTATTTAGTATTTGTTTGAGACATTCTTTTAACCATTGAATAATACAATTATTCACAAACATCATTCACTAACATTTTAATGAATACGTGTTATGTTTCTTCTCTTAAGTAAGGTTATAGTAGGCAGTAGGTACACATTTAACTTGATTTGCTTCCATCTGAATAAGTTCGTTTAAATTGTGTCAGGCATTTAAATTTAATTTAAATTTAAATAAACTTCAGAAAACTTTTAAAACTCTTTGAAAACCAACAATTTATTGAATATTCCAGCAACTGGTAGGTAGACTTAGGCTACACATTACTGGCGGGATAACTTAAAAGATATAATGTAATCGCGAGAAATTCGTATATAAGAGTATCTTGATGTTGTGTTCTGTCAGCCGAAAACATTATTTCTTTTCAGACCACGACGACTACAGCACGTTTCGAATCTCATATTTGAAATGCATTGCATATTTGTAAAGCCTTCCTATATTGTTGGTCAAATGGAGCAGAGTTATAGGATGCTATGTAGGTCATACACTGGCCGAGAAACTGAATTGATGTTTAGGTAAAACTAGGAAACGCTCTGTTGGACGCGTTGATAAGCGAGCACGTGCTATAGCTAGACCCACATTGCATCCACCGCCATCTAGAGGACCTTGACTCCTTGGGAAAACTATTCAATTAAACCAGAGTCGATAAAGAAGTTTCCCCGTTGGGAGGTCCTCCAACTCCCTATACCGCCCTGGGTTAAATAAAAAGTCGGTTTTTGGCGTTTGGAATCTAACGTTCCGCGCGATTCTGTGTGATAATTCATGGAACTACTTCAATAAAACTACGTCACTTTTCTACTAGTAGTTAACAGTCGATGACGAAAAATGGCGGACACGTCAAAATATTAAATACGATCGAATGTTGGCGAATGTTTTGGCATAAAGCAAACTCTCTTTATTAATGAGGATATTTCTGATGGAGTAGACCTAAGCTTAGGACCTAGGCCGACAATATGTATTGTTCAAGATTTCGATTTGAGTGCCTAGGGCGTACTTACGTCTGAAAACTGTATTGTGGCCTTGGGCCTAGGCTACACTTACGTCCGTAAGGCTTAAACAACCCATATCTCAATTAATTTCACAAGAAAATGTCAGTGACGCCTGCGCAACACTTTATAGTACAATAATAAATCAAAAGTAAATCGTTTTAAAAGGCTAGGGCCCTGGGCTAATATGATTGAAATAAAATTGAAGTTTGACGTTTCGTCTGTTGTTTTGTTTATTGCATTGTCACTGCATATCGATAATCTACTGACCGTATTTAGCGTGCAGTGCTTTTATTAGTTTCACATTTAAGCCGCCCTCAGCGCGCAGAGCGTTAGATTCCGTTTTGACTTGGGAGTAAGGGGACCTCCCCAAAGGGGAAACTTCTTTATCGTCTCTGATTAAACTAGGTTGTGTTCCGCAAAGGCGACCAGAACGACCAGTCTGCGACCAATGGAATTTAAGTAAACACAATTTGCACCAATGACAGATCAGATTTGCAAGAAACGTATGCGATGCGTTGCTGTTTTGACTGTTGTGGTCGAGACCAAGAAGCCCACAGTTTTATTCCGGTCGTGGGCTGGTCTTTGAAGAAAGCGCGGTTATTTCAAATTCTTTCATTGGAAATCATGGAATAATGTCAACTACCGACAATGTTCCTGTAACTACACATGGGTAGACAATAAATCATTCATTCTTTCATTCAAATCATTCATTTATTTAGTAAATGATATGATTTATGTAACATTTTAACGAGATATCACAACTTTTCATTAAAACACGGCCTTGTAGATGCACGCACTATTTCGGAGCCAAGGCAGTCCTCAACAATCAGACGTTGAGTGAAACAAAGAAAATAACAATACCCAGTCGAGCCCAGAATGGTCGACCGGTCGCTTCTACGGAACGCAACCTTTGATAGACTGCTTCCTCGAAAGTATTTTGATTACTTCTAGGTGGCAGTGCATTAGAAACTTCGCGCGTCTTTTCGTTGTCATGGCAACGTTACTTTTGTTATAATGTAATTTCCATCTACACTACTTATCGGATCAAAATAAAATTAACATATTCGTGACCGGACGGACATTCTAAATGATTTGGCTATCTCAGATTTTGTCGCCGTTTAGTTTAAAAAAAAACCTTTCGATTAACTTTAATGTAACTTTTTAACTTTTTGAACGATTTTGCCACAAAACTAATGGCATTCAATCGAGAACGAAGCTTGCGGATGGTCAAAATTTCAACTCGATCCGAGCCTCCGTTCGAACGTTATGGCGAGACATACAAAAAAAAAAAAAAACAAACAAACAAACAAACAAACAAACAAAAAAAAAAAAAAAACAGTGACTAATTTTTCCGGCAGAGTCAAATGGAAACGCTCGCTTCGCTCGCTTAACTAAGTACAGGTATCGTTCTCGTGTTGAAACTCATGTGAATGTGATTACTATGGCACTAAGCAAAAAACTTGGACATTCCACACCTTACCGTGAGCATAATTTTAGTCAAATAATTCTTTTTAGATATTCACAATATCATGAAAAACGATGATTTATCATTAGAAAGTAATTACCAGCACAATTGTGAACAGGAATTTAAAACAGGACACAATTAACTATTTTTGAAGTGTACCCGGCGCCTCCACCAAAAACGTAAATTAAATAAAAACTATTTAAGACCAGTGACTGAGCATATAATATTATGCCATGTGTCGACAGAGGTAGCTCTTTCGTAATACTTGAGACTCTGATTCGGGTGTTCTCGGGTTCGAATCCCGCTTTTAGATATTCACATCATGAAAAACGATGATACATCGTTAGAAAGTAATTACTAGCACAAATGTGGATAATAATAAAATATTTTTGAAGTTTACCCGGCGCCTCCACCAAAAACGTAAATTAAATGAAAACAATTTAAGCCCAGTGACTGAGCATAATATTATGCCATGTGCCGACAGAAGTAGCTCTTTCGTAATACTTGAGACTCTGATTCGGGTGTTCTCGGGTTCGAATCCCGATTTTAGATATTCACATAATAAAAAACGATAATACATCGTTAGAAAGTAATTACTAGCAGTAGCACAATTAATGTAGATAATAATAAAATAATAATAATAAAATATTTTTGAACTTGACCCGGCGCCTCCACCAAAAACGTAAATTAATAAAAACTATTTAAGACCAGTGACTGAGCATAATAATTATTATGCCATGTGTCGACAGAAGTAGCTCTTTCGTAATATGTGAGACTCTGATTCGGGAGGTCACGGGTTCAAATCCCGATATCGGCAATCCTGAATGTGTTTTTAAGATTTTTTCCAATCGTTGAGGCACACGCTGTTAAACAGCCCTTGGCTATTCCCTTTATGACTATCCTAACAACGTTATACCCTATTTAGTCGCATGGAAAGCCGCACATAGTGTTAAACTTATGTGTACCTTACAGAGGGTATCCTTACAAGTGTCTAGTTGGATTCTTATTACCCTACCCGACTTTATTGTTGGAAATAGGGTAAGATAATATTTATACATTTTAGGCCATATTAAGAAACACAAGAAAGTCGCAAGAGTAAAACGATGATATAAAATTGGAACCCGGCACCTCCACCAAATTTAATTTATTAATTCTGAAGTCATTGATTGCTTACGAACTACATACTAGTGACATCAGTCTAAACTGAACTTTATTAGCTTGAATGCAGTGCTGAAGAGACAAAATTAATCTTTAACAAGATTCCATTCCTTTGACATTGATATGTTTCATGCTTATATTTTGGTCATCATAATCAATAATCATAATTAGTCAATGTAAAGGTATTTGAAGATTATTTTTTTGTTAACACTCTCTATGATAATAATGTTATTGAAACATCAGTACCTAAATAAGAGATAAAATATAAACGTGGTCTACCAAAAAGTATAATTATATTTTTAATGATGGTATCAAATAGATGGTTAAATATATGCATTTACATTTATTTATGTATTTGTGCACGTAGCACAAGTAAGCAACAAGTGTATTTGCCATGTTTGTTTTTTCAATATTTCAGAGAAAAAGTGGTAAGTCTCGTCTCTTATCGATGACTTACCCTCGTTGTGGGTGTAAAGCAAACACGGTAAATTCTTGGGGCAATACTTCCTTGTGTTTGTGTAGCTCGGCTCACGTGTAGATGCCTCGAAGCCTAAACAAATATAACCTCGCGCGGTGCTGACGAAATATCACGCAGTCGGAGATTGTGGATGTGGTTCTTGCGAGTATTGCTGGGATGTATATGATGATTTTTGTTGTTTTAGGTATCATATTTATGCACTTTAAGACTATTCGTAACGATGAGTGGTGATGAAGGACGATTACAAAAAAAAACAGGCCTTCTGCGGGATTCGAAACCCACTTCCTCGTAGAGCAATACGCTCCGGAACAGCGTTCTAATCGTTATGAGCCACCGCGGACGGAAATTATATTTTTAATGAATTAACTATTTTCGTCTTATGTGTACAACTGCTAATAAAATTTTATTCCTAGTCAATAATTCATTTTGTGTTGATAGCCAATAAAAATTTGAAATTGAAAGCATATCATCAACAAGCAACATAAGATAATTCCTGTTTGTAATGTCGACTGCTATTTGACCCGAACCGTAACACGGTTGAGGGCTTTAAATTTTAACTTAATAATATTTTGAAAATAAGAAGAACAAAATTTATATAAATTAATCATAATCCGCACGAATGTAACATGATTAAGAAAAAATCGAGAAAATAAAAAAGGTAATTTTTCTGGCTAGTCTTTGTTAATAGTTTACAATTTAAGTCTTATTGGTTGTTATGTGGATAAATATCTATTTTTAACAGCTGCTTTTTACAATATATGATTTGTGCTTTAATTGCCAAAAGCGGATTAACGAATTGATTATTGAATTAATTCTCAAACAACTTCTTCTGCATAAAACTAAACAACAATATGGTCACAACAGGAAAAAAATAATAATATTTTAATTTAAAATTAAAACATAGAATTGTAGCAATATATTTTTGTCACAAGTAGGCCTTCGAGAGTAAATGCACATCTTGATAAAACTAGTAATTGATACGATCTATTGGTTCTAATTAGCTGGTGGTTAGAATCGCTCCCTAGGTAACAGTACGCGGCGAAGTGTTAGCCATAAGTTACCGTGGAAAGAAGGTCGAGCGCTGGGCAGGAGGGCCGGCCGAGGTTCATTTGTTCTATTGCCAACTTGAGAGGAGAGCAACGAAACTAAACTATCCCACGTGACGACCCTTGACAAATGATGGCCAAACTGTGAACGAGTTAAGGAAAAACAAAAGAGAAAGACACTTGCACGTTCAAAGCTGGACGAGGACGATTAGGTCAATCCGCATTAAAAGCTTTCGCCTTTATTAAAACGAGTACCTGTTCGTTTTTTTTTTAAGGTGTGTTCGTACTATTTTTACGTTAGTGTGGCGACAAATAAATTCGTGTAAATCAGTACAACGTGATTCTAGCAGAAAAACAAAACAATAAAAAATGTATCACTAAACAATCTATTGATCTTGTTTTTTCCCGTTAAAACATGGAAAATGTGTTCATAAACTTCATTTGATGTTCACTATTTACCAATTTATTAAACCATTAAAACAAAATAATAAGTTTTGCAGTTGCTTATATGAATTCAATGCTCCCTGTAGTAAGCCTGCTTAGATTGCTTGCCATCACTTCTTTAAAGAGTATTTGAATAGCCATTGAAATATTCAAGTGCTTTATGAAGATTTTAAACTTAGCATCCGCCTTTTGAGTCTTAACGGAGATAACCCTTGAAACCCTTCAGTCGCGATCACCGTGGGTGGTCACAGGCTGCAATTATACTTCCTTTCAAATAAACTCTAAGCTACTTTCTATTATAAACTAGTTACTTATATTTTACTTGATGCTTTTGTAACAAAAAGTATGGGAAATAAACCCTTTGATTTCAACGAGCATCTCCACCCCCCCCCCCGTCTCTTTTTCCCTAGGTATGCCTGCTTTGCGGTACACACATTTAGATGACTTACTAGGTAATCAGGGTGTTAGGTTGTTTGCGATTGAAATGCCCGATGGCTGTGTAAGAGAACTGAATCCCTAGCATTCGCATTAACAACAGAAAATAACTTTTTATACATTTTTAGTCAGGATTGCCGATAGCGGGGATCGATCTCGTGAAGTGCTTTTCCGAGTTTCGCGCTATATTCGTGAGCTGTATTCTCGTATTGAATCGTTGGCAGCCGATGCTTTTTTCCTGCTATTTTCATAAACTCATTTTATTTTCCCATCTTCCTGCAGCGTTTCCATCTCCGGACACTCTTAATAAAAGGATGAAATATCAATTTGATTCAAGTTACAAATAGAAATCCAGAACTCGTTCCTTGCTCAACAATAGAGTCGAAATACTTTACTTACAGACGCGGTAAGTGTGGTAGACCCAGATTCAATCATTCGTAAACCAATAAATCTTTCACATACAACAATTTACTGCAGTCGTTCGGCAGAATATGGATGCAATAAGTCAAGCGACCTTGCTGGTGTACTCTGGCTAAACGGAAATCTGTGCCAAGTAAATAGCTTTGATGTAGGCAAACGCTGGAGTTTATTGATTAGAAACTTTAAATGTCAACTTACGGTTATTTCCGCCTCAGAGGATTCACACCCTATGGAAGAAAGATGTATTGATAATACATTTGTGCACTACTAGATATTTTAGCACCTGAGCTAAGATTTTTTTAAGTAACCTGAAAACCTCAATTTTTTAAATATTGTGGATGGGTAAACGATTGTAGAAAGCAATTAAAAGGCAATGAAACTTTCTGTTTAACAAGGTATATCGTTGAGTATTTTATAAGATTTTATTAAAAGAAAACCTTAGAAGACGAAATCCAAAAGAGGTCGTCTAACTAAAACGTGGCCAACAAACTCAGATCGTTAAAATATTTCATATGAGACACCTTTTCCCCACTTACTTTTTCCTGACCCCTCCCTCTCACCTTTCACCCCCCACCCCCTCCTCTACGTCGCTAATACAACCGACTATCACAAAGGAGTCGTATATTCTCTATCTCAATTGCGGTCACCCACTAGAAAAACTTTTCCTACGATATTCGCGTCCAGTTTTTATCCCCACTCGTCTTCTAAACCACGAAACTTGGACATCGTCGTGAATGAACACTTCACAACATTTCAACTGCAACTTTATAAAAGTGTTAACTTATCTGTAGTTTAAATAATAAATTATTTCAAATCTAAGGCTTTCGCGGCCTAGAATATTAATATTAACATCATTTGATCGGGACATTTCGCCGCGTCGTTTATTGACGTTCGGCCCAAACCATGTTCGCGAGGGTTTTCATCAGAAAATGCAAGTAATCTTATTTAAAATAACTTACAAAATGTTGTCTAAGACAAGTAACTAGCTGAAAAGAAACAGCAAAATAACAAGCAAAAAAAGCCTCGTCAGTCGTAACCATGATTATATGTCCCTGCCTATTGTGAGATAGCTTTATATTTGATCTTCATACAAGTCCCAAAGTTACATTTGAGAGTTTCTCTTACGAATACGGTCACTTCGTCGAACTCCACTTCCTTGAAAATCATCCCGTTCCATAAAAGACGCAGCGAAATGCCCCGTTTAAATAGTGTATATTGTTATTTTAATATATTATTAATGCAGTACGTGGTATTTCCGGTAAATCTAAAGTGCCTATATGATAATAATAACATACTTTTTTTAATAATCGTTTTGGTAAGCTAGTCCTTCTTATTTCTAATTATTTATTAATGATACACTTCGTTCACAATTCAGACATTAATTTTTTAATGGTTATTACGCAATCATTAAACATCAACATCAACATCAATCATTAAATTAAATCAAACATGTATGAAGAGGTCGAATTGGGTGGTGGGGTTGATGAAGGGGGATGTACAGAAGAGCATGGGAAAGTGAACACTTACCAAATTTCAACAAGACTGAATACCCAATTTTACTACTATTTATTATTTGAGACTATGTGTAATAAATAGGTGAGGGTAAAGAACGTATAACAAAAATTCATGCCTTATGCGGAATTCGAACCCATGTGCAGGAATAGGACGTTGTAACCAGGAAACAATCGTCAATAACTTGTTGCATGACTGCGTCAGGTTGTTGGTTGTGCGTACCAAGATAACGGGGAGATCAATCAGGATTAATATAAATACCGTCAGTGGATGATGGATAGACCCATTATCCAAGAATATTGCCTATTAATTAAATGCTAGTGTCATTATCACACATGCTTTTAAATAGCAATTAGGGGGGGGGGGGGGGTAAATTATAAATTATCTCTTTACACTCTTTTTATTTCTACTATAATTATATTGCCTTTACTTTTATCAGAATGTTGTAAGTCATAGTAAAAAAAAATTATTTGAGAATTGCTACCTGCACATCTTACAAAAATATTATTATTATAGCAATAATTAATATACTGTGAATTAACTTAATGCCGTTTTATGTATACTATATATGTGTCGTTTGTATTTGAAAAATAAATAAAAGCTTTCTTTGTATCGTTCGTTTATACACTGTCATGTTGCTTTTATTCTTACGAATGTTTTTTTCTGCGCAGTTTAACAAGGAGTGGGGGGAGAGACAGAAACGAATTTCTCAAGTGTGTATACTAGATTGTTTTATTGAAAAAATCTCTCTTATCCGGTTCAGTGGGTCCATCAGGGTGGGAGTTTACTGAGTTCAGCCTTCCGAGATCGTTTTTCTTATTATTTTTTTCACCTCAGTTTTGTGATATTTTCTCATTCCGACTTTTCTTTTGTATTGTTGCTCTGAAATCGAAAACCTGCACTAACTATACTTCACTTTCTTTTACAAGAAATGAAAAAGTACACTTTTTTGGTAACAATTTTGACGTTTCATTATATCACTCCAACCACATGAACAAATTTTTTTCGAGATCGTTTTTTTTGGGGGGAAAGAGTTATCGCTAAAGGCGCTTGTACACCCTCTACCAGAAGTAATTCAAGAGCTATGTATAGAAGATAAAACAAAAAACCCTAGATTATCTTATGGTCGATAGTGTACAACCGTTGTCAGTTATTAAGCCAGCCAGCCACCCTCCTCCCTTTTGATTTATTCTAATTTGTTCAACCAATGAGGTGATGATTTTTTTATTATTTTAGTAAATTTATATTATTGTTTAGAGGATTAAAATGAAAGGTGACGTAAACTTAGTCCAAACAATAGTGTAGCATTCGGAGATAAAATCGAAACGGTTCATCCTACTTATACTTTCAGTCGAACACCATTAATATTTGTCCAATGTATTGTTGCGTTTTTCGAGCATTACTCGAGGCAAACTCAAACATCATTTTCGTGTTCTACTTCGCTGACATTTTCTCGTGTCATAAGCTTGACTCTACAATGTTTGTACTTTTCCCATCTTTATGTTTTTCAATCAATTTTAACTGCTATATATTTTGCAAACAGTATTGCGAAACTAAATCAAAGCCATAAATATTGCCAGTTACAAGTTTAGTACACCACGAAAATAGGATATTTTTACAAGTTGCCGTTGGTTGCCATTTTGTTTATCACGACGCCCGCGGAGATGTCCTGCTGAGTTTTCGAAGGTTGGCAATATACAATTTCTTGTTTCATAGGTAGTTGTTCTATTTCTAGTGTAGCATATTTATTTTTATAAACAAGGCACAATCTTTTAATCAAAATAATGAAACACATTTTCCTTAAGTTTAAAACTCTATGAACTCTAAAGAAAATCGTGTAATTTTACAATTTTAGCTTATTAAACTAATGTTATTACCACTGATGTGAATCTTCTTGCAAAAAAAACGGAGGCAGGGTGCTAATGCAGTGGTTTTTTTTAAATTTATCAGCGGCCGTCGTCAACCAATAAAATATCTACTGATTATTATTCAATGTAGCCTACACTAAAGCGTTTCTTTCCCCGGGGCTTAACTCAAAATATATATTTCATTTAGGCTAACTTGAAAGGAATTTACAAAGTAACAGGAAGTACATTGGGTCCACCCGTACCCGACAAAAAATGCCAAACTGGGTTTATTTCGTTGCACTATACAAACTTTTGTCTTCTGTAGAATTGTATGCGTCTCTGTTGTGCCGTGAAAACGGAATTGTTTCTTTTTATCTCATAGTGTCTAGACTATATCCGAATAAATTGTTGTGTACAATAAAAATACATTCTTGAAATGGTTGTTTTTTTAAATGCTCACGTTTTGAACCAAAGAATTGTGATTGTAAATGGCGATCACATGCTTACTTATAAAAAGGGAATGAGGGGAATTTCATTGAAAATGCTTATTTTAAATTAAATCATTTGTTGCAAATGCGTAAGGTTTCTAGTTTGATAAAAGTTCATCATAGCTTACTAAATAAATTAAATGAAACCAATTTCACATTTTGGTCTATCCACTCAGTCACAACTGGTTTTCTGTGAAATACTATAATTTAAAACGGACCTAGTCTCGGGTTTTGGTGATGCCCATTTTACACATTAAGTACACTCTCATCAATATTGCGGTTTTGCTGTCACATTTCAACTAACGCGTCTTGTTTTTTAAAGTACAAAATTTAGTAAAAATATAGTTTAATTTTACTACATAATACCGAAATAATGCTCAAGGTTATACATAAGATAAATTAGTTTCTTTTCTGTCAAATATTGAGTTTAAAAAAAAATCCTTTACCCACTTAATTTTTCTCTTGTCATTTCAAAGGTATCGTTTTTAAATGTTTATAAAAATTCAATAGAATATAATTAAAAACAAAAATTTCCTGCTTTCCATGACAATGTCTTCACAAAATAACATAACAATTTCATGATTAAGACAGGCTATTAAGTTTTTTTAAAGCTCACTATTGAGGCAAGTATTTTTGGTGAAAATGTAAACTTTCTGTTATGTTATACCCAAAATCGATGGATTGGCAGTGGAAATTGTTCAAATTTTAGATTTTAACAGTCTAAATTTTGATTCATCATAAATTATCCTTGCCGCACACGCTATCATTTATTCTTGCAAGCTCCAGACACCCCGGAAAAAAAACTCTGCCGTATGTTTCTGTGACTGTTAGTACAAGCAAGGACAGTATAGTTTGCAACGTGACACCTGGTGCCAGAATCTCGGCGCTCACATCGATAATAAAGAACGCCACCTTCAGCTCTTCGGCTCTTTCTCGACCCGATGAAACATTCATAGGCCTCGGAGTGCGCGGCTTTGCAGTCCCCTTCCCGTCACACGAGCTACAGCTGTTTGAATTCATTGACATGATCCGGTGTGCTGTGCAGTTTAATGTTGTCGTTATCATTAGCATGGTTTGATTGGACATGTAGCCACTGTGCTTAGTGTTTGCTTTAATTTAGTTGTATAGATTGACGTGTACTGTATACCCATGGTATGCCGTCCTTTATACACATGTCACTGCATACACTGTGATGTCCTTTCGCTGTCGCTATTCGGAAGTTGTTGTGCATTATAACGACTGTCCATTGATACTAATGTCACCTTACAATTACCATAGAGCGCATCACTATGTAGCAGACATGAGAACATCCCATTAACTGAAATAATAATGATATGCGCACTAGATACGGAACATTAGATAATGTTATATAAAATAACCAAAAACGATAGTATTATTGAGTGTGTACATTTGTTTGGTGTCAGACTAAATGCTATGCTTTATACTGTATTAACACGTGTGGCACCATGAACATCAACTGGCTGATTTTCTTTTTCTTGAGTTATCGCATGTTTGCGTTATGAATAAAGAAATTGCAATTATTATGAATTACTCAAATAGTGAAAATTTTCATTTTTTGTGACAGTATCAACATTTGATGCTGCGAGAACGCATCGGAAGTTAAGTTGTACACTATTTTAGAAACCAAGTTACAATTTTTTTAAACAATTAATTGTATTAATTGTGTAGCTATTGTGATCAAGCAAACACAATCACTTTCTTCTGATTTGGTAAGTGAAATCAAAAATTGTTTTTTAGAAAAATGTCATCACAATTTTAAATCGTTGCCATTGACAAAAGTACCACTGTCTATTAAACTTGACCGACCTTTTATTTGCAAATAATAATTTTTGTGGGAAGCCTGCCCAGGGTGCAATTAATGCCCCTCTTCAGGTGTCTTAACTAGGTATGTTGCGGATAGGACAATTGTGAAGGGATGTCCTAGGCTGTTTGAGAAGACTCAATCCCTTGCATTCGCATTAACGACTGAGGAAAACCTTGGAAAAAACCTTCAGTCAGGTTTGCCGGTCTCGACGGGATTTGAATCCAGGACTACCAGAATCAGAGTCACGGCTTAACTCTCGAACCATCACTGTAGGTTGTATATGCAAAACAATGTTACGTTGTAGACCAAACTGTTGGCATGTTGGTTTAATAATACTTAGAAAAATCTTAAATATTTAAAACTTTTGAAAAGTAAACCAGGCGTACTCAGAGGGTTAGCGCGAATTGTAATGTCCGGTACTTAAACCATCTCACATTTTCACTTTGAAAACTTAGTATCATATACTATAACCAGCACGCACTCTCAATTGGCATTGTCACGTACGTAAGTGTAGCATAGCCTCATTGACAGAGAATGGGGTATCCTACACGTCTAATCCAGATATGTGCTGTTTGTTACAAAAAAGTTTTGTTGTGAACGATGTAGATTTTTCAAATGAAATTGGTAAGTTTAAAGATTTAAATAGAAGAGAAGCAGAGAATCTTCCGCATACAAAAGTAACTAATGAAGAAGTCATTTCAGCAATTAAACGCCTTAAAATTAGAAGCTCTGCAACAATTCAAGAGATTCCATGCATAGTATTTAAGAAATGCGCATCAATAGTCGATTATTAGCGTATCTAATTTCCCATTTATTTCTTGTAGGTGATTTCCCAACACAGCTGAAATTGGCAAGGGTAACGCCTATTTATAAGGGTAAAGGTAAAAAGAGTAATAGGAATTCTTATCGACCTATATCAACTCTTCCAATTGTAGGGAAAATTATTGCAAAATATTTTACACAAGAGGTTATTACATGAAGTGGATGCATCTGAAGGTTTAAGTGCAACCAGCATGGTTTCAGGAAAGGTAGGTCAACGCAAAGTGCACTTCTAGCATTTACAGATTTTATCTATAAAGGGATTGATAAACGTAATGGTAAGGTTGGAGCTGTCTTTGTTGATCTTAGGAAAGCATTTGATTCAGTACCTTTTTTACCTCTTTTAATAAAACTAAAAACCAGGTTTAAACGTAAGTCCTTATTTGTTATCAATTTTGGCGATTGATTTTTTAAATAGAAAAATGTTTATAAATCTTGCAAAATATAGTTCAAAAGTATTCAATATATTTTGTGGTGTACCCAAGGATCAATATTAGGACCCCTGTTATTTATTCTTTATATAGATGATATATCTACATAATGGGAGGCATCAATTATATCTTATATGCTGATGACTTGGTCTTTTATTTAGAAGGTGTGGATGTCGAAGAGATCGTAAGACGTCTTCAAGAAGTTTCTAAAGAGGATGGATGATTGGTTTAAAACTCAGGAACTTGATATTAATTATAGCAAAACAAATTTTATGATTTTTCATAAGGCTAATGATAGAAGCATGAATGATATTCATTTGACGTTAAATTGTAATGGTAAGTTAATTTCTAGAGTGTATGAATTTAAATATCTTGGAGTTTTCTTAGATTGTAATTTAAATTTTAAGAAACATTATGAATATGTGTGTAATAAAGTATCATCAGCAATTGGAATTATAAGTAGAATGAAGAGGTTTGTAACCGAGAGAATGTTGAGGTTACTTGTAGATTCTTATATTCACTCTGTTATTGATTATTGCTTAGTGGTTTGGGCAGTAAGACCTTCTACTGAGTATGTTGTACTCCAGAAGAGAATTGACCATCTGTTTGATTCATTTCCCTTGAACCAAGATTTGCAGTCTGATTGTTTCACGATTGAGGAGAGGATGAAGTATAGCGTGCTGGTAAATACATACAAAGTATTGAAAGGTATGTTTTTAGGTATTCTACCCAATATTTTTAAAATTGTTGATCGTGATAGAAATTCTACTTTAATAAACTCATTGGAAGTTCCTAGATTAAATTCTGAAGCATTTAGAAAGTCATTTATGTACAGAGGCGTATCCTATTGGAATTCCATTATTATGATATTAGAAGCCAGTTTACTGATCTAGGAATTGTACAATTTAAAAGTAAATTGAAGCAATGATAATGAATCAAAGAGCAAAAAATTGATTTTTACTATTTATTTGTAAGTTATTGTCTGTGTGTTTGTGTAATGTTAATTTACCTTCATAAGCTCTTATATTGATTTTGCTTTTCTCTTTGTTTGTTTCATTATTGCTTTGATATGATATAAACAATGTATTTTCAACTATATTTTTCTGCTAGATTGTCTGGTTGCCGCCCAATGATGGAGCTTGCAACTTGATTTAGGTGTCCTGTATCATTGCTGTGATCAGTTTGACATGAAATTTTTTAAATAATTATATATCTGATATAATTATATATATGAGTCAAGATTTGAACACAAAATGAAGATTGAACCCAAGAATAAAGATTTCGCGTTCGGTGGTTTCTTCCGCGAAAGTTTGGATTATACTCCCTGATTTGCTGTTCCTGATTTTTGGCAAACCTCATATTCGTTTGAGTGGGATCGTCTAATAAATCAGTTTTTTTCTTTTCGTTTTTCTTTTTTAATGTTTTTTAATGTTTTTTTTTTTTTTTTTTTTTTTTTCTTTTCTTTTCTTTTCTTTTCTTTTCTTTTCTTTTCTTTTCTTTTCTTTTTTTTTCTTTTTTTTTCTTTCTCCACCCTTTTTTATATTTGATTCATTCATTGAATGCATATAATATCATTCAATTTGTTACCAAAATTCTTGTGTTAAATGCATTGTTGTTGTAATGCTACTATTTCAAATATTTACGAAAATGTAATTTATTGTTGTTTCTGCATCTATGTAATTAGATTTATTTAGTTGTCCTCCTTTGTAAATCAGTTTTTATAACTGAATAGGATAGACGTTAAATAAATAAATAAATAAATAAAATAAATAAATAAAATAAAACCGGGGGTAATTTTTTAAATTTTGTCCTTTCCAAGCTTTACTGGTTTCTCGTTTCTTGTTTAGAGTGGTTTAAAATATATATCCGCCGTTCAAAAATTTCATTAGGTCCCAGTCTACAATTAATACTTCTATGCCATTCAACTACTTGCTCAATAAGTAATGCATTTTCCCAAACTTAATTTCAAATCTATTTGTTATTTCATAACTATTCCAAACAGTCTTCGGGCATATGCCAGACACACAAGTTTACTTGCTGGGCACGTACACATCCAATTTAAATTCAATAGCCAGTTTTTGTATCGTCCTGGGGATTAATAAAAGCAAAACGTAATTCGCTGTAATTGCATCTGCAACAATTTTAGTATTCACACCTTTCAAACCGACATGTATCAAATTATCCTGAAACATTAAAGGGGCATTTACCCCAAAACATTTTTTTTTACCTAATAATCTATAACATATTTCTACAATATAAAAAAAGTTTAAAAAATTGTTTCTTGTAACTGTGATTTTACAGGAATTTAAAAAAATGTATCTTGAAATTGGCGAAAATTTGCGATTTGGTGTTCTTCTTTAACGTGTGTATTTTTTCCACATTGCTACTTGAACTTGAGTTACGTACCAATCTGAAATGGCCCTTTATAACATGGTGTCCTAAAACTGTGTACAATATAAACTAAAACACGCAAAAATATGCATTCAAAATCACACCCTTTGTTGGTAATAAGCATAATTATTTTGACCGAACCACTTGAACAAATTACAAAACAAAATAAATAAGATTTACGGAAAAGGCTGTCGAGTATTTTAATAATGGTCGACATGTTTTTGAATCAAAATCCCCCAAGGACTTACGGTTTATTTGGATTAAGGACGCGTCAACCGTTAGGTCATAATGCACCACTCTAGCCTAAGGGGGGTGGGGAGGAGGGGCCCATGCAGGTCAGAACCAGCCACGGTAAGGGGAGGAAGGGGGTTTCTCACGTCGCGAGCGTCATCGTCTTTGTCATCGTTCGTTGTGTCATTGTCATTGTCATCGTCGCCGGGAGGTTGTCAAGGGAAGGGGTCAAGGTCCCCGACGACGATTACCAGAGCTCGCCTCTAGTTTTCGGGGAGTAAGATACTCCGCTCTTCCTAGCTGATGTTTGCGAGGTGGACTTTTTCTCTTGAATCTCCTTTTACGATAGCAGAGCCATGCTCTGGGCCAATTCTACCCCGGGCCCAGACGGGGCATAAAAATCATCCCCATGTTATTTGTTATGTTATTCTTATTTATTATGTCGATGGGACCTATCTCGAAAATTATTGTTTGACAATTTTTTTTAGAGTTTAGGTAGACCCAATAATTTTTCTCTTACTTTCTTAATGCGTAACTAGTTAGCTATATTATAATAAATCAATAAATAAATTATAAATATTTTTTAGTTAAGCGGGTGAATACCCCCTTCATTGGATGATCATTGGATGAGCGAAACGAAGATTTCAATTTCACTGACCCCCCAAAAAAATTAGCTCGGGTGTTGTTTTTTTTTGTTTGTTTGTTTTTCTTCTGTTTGTTCGCTCGTAGAGGGCCATCCTAAAGAAAATTGTGTGCATCCTTCAGCGAGAAAAAAATATATATAACCGATAAGAGTAGCTTGCAATACTCTTATTAGGCAGGTCGACTGCTTTACTCAACCACAGGACATCCTGAGTCCTGGCTGAAGGTTTTGTTCCAGGATTTCCTTAGTAAAACTTCGATTGAGTGTTTTTGACCTAGGTAGGTTTCCACGAACAATATAAATGGAGTTCGAGTAGATATACGAATATCACTTATAAGTTTGAAACCTTGTGTTGTAATGCTAGGCTTTTATTTCATTAAATTTGTAATTGCGAACTCGGCAACGTTCATTCTCTCAATTAACTCTCAGAAATTAGTCTATTTAAAAGTATTTAATTTTTTCATTGCTTACATATTAATCAATAACAACTTGTTAGATATCATCGTATTGCCGTGCACTGTGCTTTTATATCAGCATCTCGGCAAGTATGGGCTGAGTATTATATTGTGCAATTTGCAGAATCGAAGTATTCAAATATCATGATTAGGGATAAGAAATAAAGTGCCAGTTCAAATCTTTTTATCAATACTATTATATAAATATTTTAAATAATTAATTTATGACTAACCATTTATATTATTAACTGTAAACCTGCACTCCCCATGAGACCCTTCCCTTAACTAAAACCTCTAATAAGAGTAATTTTCTAACTTTGTAACCTGCATAATATTTTATTATATCACCCTACTTAAACCACCAATACCAAGATTATTATTCTGCCAATTTACAATAAATAAAATTAAACTCAGACTGAATGAACCTCACTCAACTCACACCTCCAACAGCTAAGCTGGGGAAAGCTGCTTCGTTCTAATTCGTGATACCAATATCACTTTAAAAACAAGTCCCGTTCCATATTTGAAAGTTTAAACTCATTACAGTTCCATTATAAAATGTTCAAACAACGTTTCTAATCTCTACGAGTTCGTGACCGCAAGGAGAAGCTTAGGATTATTTTTTTGACTCACTGATCCAAAAGCAAATTAGCGAACACCCTGTGACTTATTGGATAAGCTTGACACGTCGATATTGTATTTTTAATACTTGCGTGCCCAGCAAGGCAATGTGGAATATAACTAAGGCGCTGCCTAGGTTGTACCTCGTTACATCATGATATTGCACATGGGGGAGCAATATAGCATCGGGAGAGTAAGTCAGCAGCCTTAAAAGTTTATGGATATGGGCATAGATGTTTATGATTACTCTTGTCGACATCTGGTGAGTCCGTTATTTTGTGTCAGATTTGTTTTACTTCGAATAGTCCGTTGAAACCTGTTAGAAAAACAACCCAATTTGATGAAACATCATAAATTATGTATTATTGCTTCAGTTATAAAAATATAAACACGGGTAAGGGGAGACTCAAAAGAGGAAGTAAAGCTACATAATCAACGATACGTGTCTTCACGGAGTGAACTGAGGTTTTTGGTGGAGGTGCCGGGTTTTATTTTTCATGTAAAGATGACGCTAGCTTCGCACCACTATTCACCAAGGACACGCCAAAAACCTTGTGTAATGTGTATCATTTTTGTTGAAGGGCAGTGTGAACAAAATACGAACGGCAATCAGAGATTGTGTTCGGATTTTATCGTGAGAAGTGACACAGGCGCGGACGGACATAGACGTGACTCATATACGGAAGCTTTGCTCCCAGATAATAGAATAAATGGTAGGTGGAGTCTACTCTACCCTACCAGTTACAGATATGATTTTCGAGAGTTTCAAGTTACTATTTCCTTTAAGTTAAAGTGGTAACAAATCATGTCGGCGTCGTCGTCACCGATGCGCGAATAATAACCCCAACAAGCGATCGGCGATTGAAAACCTCACTGGTTGGCCATGTTTTATCCTCAGGCTGAGCAAGGTGTTTGAAGATTACTCAACTCGTATGTGAGATAGACTGTTGGACGCAAAGTTATTCATTCACACTTGAACTCACGTCGTATGCTTGCATGAGAGTTAAATACATTCAGCCAAGTGGTTGGGTTTTCGATACGAGTTTTTTTACATTCCTAAATTGTTTAGTTTTAGTTACCTAACACTTGTGGGTTAGTACCTGTTATAGTGATCAATAAATTTACAAACTAAGCCGTGTAATTTATTAGTAATACTTATAGTTGTTGTTTACTTCTTAACTCAAAACTCAAATCACTCAAACATTCAACTCATTTATAAAACTATGTGAATGTATATGAGCCAATAATAGACTTAAATATACTATACCAAAAAAAATGTTTTCGATTTATAGATAGAAGAGTTCATATTAACATTTATTAAAAACCGTTAGTAGCTTTTTTGTTTGTTTTAATTTTTGTATTAACGTAATGGTTATTAATAATATATGTATGTATGCATTTATCAAGTACGGAATATTGTTTTAAATTTCTGGAAACTGTCAAACAAATTTTGTTGATTGTGGACCTGGCATCGTGGAAGTGTTTCTGCATGAACTGAATTTAAGTGAATCGCAAGGCAACTTTATTTAAAAGCGTTCTTCAGGCTCTCGTTTTATCAACGTATAGAGTTTTTAACCTGCCTCTATGTCGGCCAAAAGGCAATTTGTTTCCACGAGGCGGCTCAGGGCGGCGTCGTTCGTCTTCTTCGTATCGGACTCAGGTGGGCCCTCGCACAGTCCTCGCTCTTTCCTAAAGGTAGTCACTGAATCCGATACTACAATATCCGTTCACATAAATTAGTGTTCATAAAAATAGGTGTCTTGATATTTGTATGTTGCCTTAAATAAATAAAATATAAATTCGCATGTAGAATCTACCTTTAGTCACATAACCGATTGTTCTAGGGAACTTTAATTGAAAGCGAACCGAGCCAGCTGTCAACGAGTAAATAATGGCCGACCAGAGATAGATGTTTAAAATTGCAAATAAATACCAAATAGTAAGGCACGATTTACCCGCAGGTCAAGATCAACAATGCCTTTTTAAAACAACTTTTCTTTTGTAACTGCTGCAAAAGTCACCGTTTCCGCACACCGTACTTATGTAGTGACGAATGTAAGTCCATAACTAAAAATCTTTATTTTCTGGAGTGGGATTCAAACCCGGGACCTTCTGCATCAGAAGTTAGGTCGCTATAGCCACTGGACCAGCATCTGGGTTCAAATGTTGATACTTTGTTATTGTTATTTTAATGTTAACGTATGAAAGATACTCAAAAGTTAACAGACTTGTTAATTACTGTTTACAAACTCATTTACAACTCCTAGGTAATCATAAGCAATCAGGTGTTAAATACTCTCCAAACCGAGATTTATAAACCCTGTACTTTCTGCACCGGAAGTAGGAAGTTACTCGTGTGAACAGTGTAAGTAGAGAGCTGACGAGAACTCGGTTTGTTAAATGATTGCTCTACTCATTACTTGCATTGCATGATACACCCTCTCATTACAGCTTTCTGCACGGCACTACACTTAGCAGTACATGGCGTGACTCCACGGTTGTTGACGGGGACAAAAAACTCTTGTTGACTTCAGCCATCAGATGTGTCACGTTCATTCCGTTTCGTGTTCAACTTATCTTGAAAAGCCCGTTATCTCTACCGTGATTTCATTCCCCATCTCGTCGTAAATACACGAAGAAAATATTATCGGTAAACACAGCCATTTCCAAGTAAACGATAAATTATTGGAAGAATGGTAAAACCAACATAAATTGAAACGATTTACAGAAATACGTGCAGCTTAAATTGTTGTGTTGGCATTAAAATGGTCATGACATTATGATGTTTTAATTGCATTTATTGTTTAAAGAAATATCAAATTACAGTCAAACGTTTTTATATTTTTTTAGAAACCCTATAACTTTTAAACCTGCTGCCTTAGTTAGAACATCGATTACCCTAGTTCGCGTTACACCATAGGTTAAGATCGTCATATTAGCGCTATCCAACTGTTCAAGATGTGCAGCATCTTTCTCCGTTTTGTCACAATTCCGTTATTCTGTACCAACGCCAGTCCGTGACCCATTTTACTTCTTGTTGGTGAATTGAAATGAAGTTGTTGGTAAAGGGTAGAATTATTTTTGTTGTTGATAAGTACTTTAATGTGTAAAGAATTTATGTCAAAAATGTGTTACTCAAAACGCAGCCTCCAGGCAAAATCTCTTTAAAACAAAACGAAAAAAATGGCAGCTTATTTTTTCGGTTTAGAAACGTGTCATTTATAGAAGAAGATCGTAGGATATTATTTCTCGAATGTTCTGATTCTGGCGTTTCTTTAATGTAATATTTATCGTATCTCAGTTCTCAGGATGACGTGCATGGCTGGTACCGTAGTTTATAAATCGCATTGGAGTGACACGAAGAGGTCCTTCTCTCTTCATCAAGCTCTTTGGCCGCTCGGATTTGGAACTGTGCCAACCCAATGGAAAACATCATTACCTATAGCTGTGGCAAGGACAGATATTCATTCTCGGTCATCTTGAGTGTTGCTAAGTTGTTCGTTCGTATATGACCGAGACCCTTGAACTATGCTCTCTTCCATCACGGGCCGTCTTTAATGATAATGTAGAGAAGCAACACTTTCTAGAACCTGCCAACTGCTACAAAACGAACAAAAACTCACTCCAATAAAATAATCACAAGTAAAGCGATTTTTTCCTAGAATTCGAAAGTACGTCGTTTAACACAAAATCCAACTACAAAACGGCTGTATTAAAAGGGAGTGTCAAACGCTTCAGAGTAACGCATGGTCGGACAGCTAACTAGTTACAGCCGGCTTACACCGAATACGATCAAGGTCTATATGATAGGGCTCGCTACGGGCTCGATAATGACTATCACACTAAATCTCTCTCTCTACGGTGACAAAAACGTAGAATAATTCGGAGGCCTATATATCACATGAATTGCATGAAGATCGTGATGAATAGCGACGGGGTCCGGGCTCACGGTCGTCGGGTTTACCCGTGACGGAGGATAAGGGGGGTATGTCCAACATAACGCAATCGACCGTCTGAAGTATTGCAAGTCTTAGGTACCTATTTTGTGCTAGTAGACTTACCGATACGTCGTCATCATGGTTTATACTTTGTTGACAAAGTGGAAAGTTGTTCGTGTTTCACAATATATATTCAATAAGTCCGTAATCAATCTCAAACTACGTATAAATTGGGTATTAATTTTTTATAAATTTATAAATGTATTTATTTAACGTCTATTCTATTCAGTTAAAAAACTGATTTACAAAGGAGGACAACTAAATAAATCTAATTACATAAATGCAGATACTACAATGAACTACAGTTAAGTAAATATTTGAAATAGTAATAACAATTTTAGAGATAATTGTATATAAATAAACTTTATTTTAGTTAACCATATTCATACATATATAGCATTTAATCTCCTGTATAAGAGAAGAAAAAAAACTGTATGGTACGGCCAGTATCCACGGCATCATACCAACACAATTTATGCATCACGAAAGTGACGTTTAAATTTACAAATAACAGTTCCCTTGAGCAAGTTTTATTTTTGTTTGTTGAAGTTCGAGTGGGTAGACTGTAAATAAAAATGTATTTTTATTTTTTATTTATTTATTTAATTAAACAAAATAGACCTAATTTGAAAAAGTTTTGAAAATTTATAAAAATCCCTTGAAATATGTTTGATCTTGTAATTAGATAAATAGATAAACCGTCTATGTTTAGTAATTACACAATAAGTGACTACATGAAATAATTTTGAATAGTATCTTTAATATGAGAATGGCAAGACTATTCTTCAAAGCTTTATAGTTTACGAAAGCAGTTAATACTTCTTAAAATCAAAACGATTTTAGTTGAACTGTGCTTGTCTTCATGGCAATGGCAAACATTTTGTGTAAAAGGTCCAATAAAACAAGAGGTTTAAACAACGGTTTTTATTCGCTTTTTTACTACCCTTTGTTTCTTGTTGCGACAAAAAACAGTGTAAGCCATATTATTTCCCTATAAAAATTAAAATCACATTTTTTATTCAAGGTAACACCTTGTTTTATGACGTCATTGATGATGATAAACTAAAGCCATCATTTGTACACCCCTGATGTGTATGCAAAACTGTTATCATGTTAATTATCCTCGTATAGAGGACATAAAGCCTCACTGTTGAGATCCTCTAACCAGGATAAACTCAGCTGTCACCATCCAACTGATAGACATCAGCAATCACTCCCAGCAATCTATGACATTCATTTAGCACTCACTAGAACACTCACTGCTCGTCGTTTACTTTCCGAGAAAATAAAGTGGTGAAAGCCAGTTTATATCGATGATCGTTTTATATTTTCCGAACTGTACTCTTCTTGATCGGTGGCAATCCAGTGTCATGGATGGGATAGTGACGGGATTATGGTCTAGTAATCTATTATAGGCGAGCCAGCAGTCGGCTTGTAGGCTGGCCATTGACAGGTCGCTCGCTAACCATTGTGGCAACATTAAATAAAGATTAGTCGTCCTGTTTTCCCGCGCTACATAGACTTGAAAACAAAAAGAACAACATCCCCAGGCTTCGGTTTGGGACATAATTCATTATCAACAGGCAAATTTTAACAAAAGAGAATAAACCGTCATGGGGTTGGACCGCCCACGTTCGAAGCGTCGCAAGTTTTTAATTTATTTCGAGTACAGTCGTGCGTAAAACGCAGTAGGCCTTGTGGTCAAAGACACGTAGAGCATTGCTTACGTGTGTACACAATTACGAGATGGGACCAAGTCAACATTCACTTGACTTTTGAGAGTTGGCCTACTGATAAATAGGCGATTCTAAACGCACTTATAGAACGTTGCCTTCTGGTAACTCGGCATGTGCATTCAAATACATCAAACTTTGATGTGTACCCCTCGAGCATATAAATGTGTGCTGCAACTAAAGGAGCGTTTGCAAATTTCTTAAATAATAACACATATTATCAAATAAGTGACACAATCTAAAAAATTGATTAATGCATACTATTCCTATCATACGGGTTCTAATGGGTACAATGCCTAACCATAGAGTTTAGAATCTTTGACCAAACGGCCAATATTACTAACCAATTATACAATTAATACTAGCATTAATGAAAATAATTTTCATTTGAGCATAACTATATAACTATATTTTTATTCCTATTGCAAATGAACACGCATGTCCTACGAACATTTGGATCGAGAATCTATTCAAACACTAATACTATATTTATTGATCTCTATATCAACAGGTATTAATTTGCCACAAGTGACAGGTTTCTGAAACTAGATACAAATACATAACACAAAATCATTAAATTAACGAACAAGTACTATAAAATTAAAATTATACAACAAATACAATAAGAAAAACAAGGATAACAAAAGTATGAATATATTTTAAAAAAAAAACAGCTGTAAAAACAAAATGAATAAAAAATGATCTGATGTTATGAAAATACAAAACTGATGAAAAGGTGATAAGAGTGATAAATGAATCTTATTGGTAAACTGACATGAACAGACGCTATTTTATTATTGATTATTATTATTTATTCATTTTATTTATAAATGAATCAAGTTTCACGTGGTTGATGTCAATTTCTGACGTTGGCTAATAATTTGTTGTAGGTGTCTTGAATTCGGTTGATGGGGGAAAATTTAAAAACATCAAGACGAGCACATGGAATTTTGAAGGGGAAGTAATTTCTTGTAAACCTTGTAGGGATGTGAAAGTTTATATCTTGAAGTAGGTCGGTGTCCATGAAGTTATAGAGAAGTTTGTAGAGAAATATTACGTCGGTTTGCATTACGACGACTTTCTAGTGTTGGAACAACTATAATTGCGATCCAAAAATAAATAAATGAAGTTTGTTTTTCACTTCCATGCTGGTGATTCCAAACTACAACATTTATATTTTTAACCACTCTTACATTTGATCTACTAATTTAATCTCCAAATTGGCAATAGCGATTCAATTAATTTTACGAATTAACAATATTAAATTCACAATTGATATGATTAAGAGATTAGAGGTATGCTATGTTTTCCCGTTATATTGATGATAACTTTGTAATAGAATCCTCACAATGAATTTGATAAAACACGTTCAAAAGTTAATCGTAAACTGTTGTACATAAAAGTGTATTTTTATGAAAACAATACGAACAAAATTTCGTAACATTAATAAACATATAAAACGGACGATTGTACCTCACCGGGCAACAAGTTGGTTTCGAACCACTTAAACGTTCCGATCCTTCTTAGTTGTTGTGTTCACAACTAGCCAAATAGTCTCTCGTTTAAGACATTTTGAGAAGACCAGCAGAAATTTAACATTTTGCAACTAATGGGGGTAGTTGCAATGTAGATTGTAGACGGAATTCTTGGAATGCCAACTTGGAGTACCAAAATTCAAAGCTGATACTTAGTCTAGTATAATTTTAAGTCCAGCCTCTGGCTGAGAATGTTGAGGCCGTCAAGTTGGCAATACAGATTTGGTGGCGGCTTCTCTTCGCTAAGATGTTTGGACATCCGGAGAGCGCGCAGGCGCAATACTGCTACAGTGAAACTTTGGAAGAGTAAACAACACTATTCCGCTGTCATTCACAGTTACTTCCACTACGTTTCTAAGTTCAAACTTTGTGTTTTAGGTAGTTCCCACCAAAGAAAAGCGTCGAAACGCTTCTCTACGGTGCGGTCTTTAGGCACTTCAAGCGTCAATGTGAAACTTAAATATACTATGCTCATTCTATTTATTTTTATTTTTAGGCATAACTTCAATTACAAACAGAAAATGTGTTGAAAATAATCAGTTACCGACTTTGATTTTGAATAATAATCACAACAAAGAGAATGTGGTGAAAAGCATATTTTGTAGTTAAAACCAGCTTTCTCATTTTTACGACGAAGAATGACGTGTTTTTATACAGTATATTACGTGGCCTTAATTTTTACTTACTCTCGACAAGAACTTGTTCGTGTTTATTAATATTTAATAATTAAACAAAAAATTTCATCATATTATCAAATTCATAAGTCATCATCATAATAATTTGTCTCACATTACATTAGTTTTAATAGTTTGTAGGGCCTAATTGTTTCAAAAAATCTAAAATAATTCACAATTAAACTAAATTATATTACGTGTTTATTTATTTTATTTTATTTTATTTCTTTATTTAACGTCTATCCTATTCAGTTATAAAAACTGATTTACAAAGGAGGACAACTAAATAAATCTAATTACATAGATGCAGACACAACAATGAACTACATTTAAGTAAATATTTGAAATAGTAATATTACAACAATGCATTAAATAATCAACAAATTTATATGTAACACATCGTACGACTTATGTGATTATAAACTTATTGTTAAATATTATTTTCAGTACGCGGCAATGCCAAATAAAAATAAAAAAACAATGGTTTACTACAGCTGTTGGTTCGAAATTGAAACTCCCTGGCCTATTCTCAATTTGAGTCTTGTGCAAATATGCACACAACGTGTGATGGCGAACATGCCCCATATATTATGCAAGTGTACGCAACATAACTAAAATGTAGTGACCTGAATTATAGCTAGTTTATGAATTAAAACACACCATGAAACCAACAAGTAAATTAAAATTTAGAAAATATGATGAAGTATAATTAACCACGTTCTCACAACTTGATAAAACGAAACTAATAAACGGAGTTAAGTTTTATAGTTAAGAGGTTGCATTCAATAGTTTTGATTATTATCAGTTTTAATTTAATTAAAACTTTATTATACCATTGAATGTTATTCTGTAGCTTGTGGTAACAGCATTGGATGCAGAGTCAAATATGAGGTTTAAGTTACATAGTACAAGTACAACGTGAATAGAATTCTAAAGCCTCTTAAGGTATTGAACGAATTCCGTAACAATGCTTTCTTTGGTCATCTATTGATGATAGGATATTAAATTGTTTAGTTGCCACTTGTATAACATTTCACCGATCTATTAGGTTGCATATTTTAACAAAGGATGTAAACTTTGTTTTGTAATTATAACTGAATAAATAATAGTTGTGATACATAAAGTTGAGCTGTTGTTTGATTTGAAAAGAAGAATTTGTAATAATAAGGAATTTATGAACAACATTTCAGGTGATCATGAAATATTATATCTTGCCTGCGAATTTGTACTACATGACCTGGCTACATGGAATGTTAAGTTGGCAATGATTGCTTCATTTCTCCAGCCACCGCAAGCATGCAATAACATGTAACATTCTCCTCATTATAATGACTGAGGAATTAGGAACAACAATTTGTAAAACATTTGCGGGAAGGAAATAATGTGCAATTAGAGGTAATTATAATATTGAGTGTTAGTGTTTTTATATATTTGATGCACCAGCAAAAGGGGCGGGTAATCTCACCGGATAACTGGGCAGTTGCCAGAGTTCACGTTAAAATTAGTTCATTTGAGGTTCAATATTACTCAATGGGCAACCTTACTGATGAGCACGCATCTTCTCGAGGCTAGTCATTGTCTTTGAATATTTGCTTGCGGAAAATGAATAGTATTCACCAATGTATACTGATTTTCCAACATTATAATGATAACGTCATTTCTATCATAGATAAAGTGAATGAAATATGAGTCAATATTGTTTAGGTCTAAAATGGATATTCCCCTCGGTGGCTTATATTATTGTGTCCGGGCGGAATGGCATAAGAGGCCGTTAGTTCGATTACCACAATATATTTATGTGCTTTTTCAGTAACTACTTATGAATACTCATTCACTACCTTTTTCACACAAGTTTATCCGTTTTCAAATATTCAATTTAAAATTCAATGGTAGAAATCTTAATTTCGTCTAGCATGTTTTATTCCAGCTGATGTTAGATGAATAGGGTTGGTAAACCGTTGAATGCTCCGCGTAATTACATTGTCGTGCCATATCGAAAAACAGAAACGGTTTATCATAAACAGTTTTAATGTAGTTGGATGAGCGAAGCAAGACTTCAATTTGACTTTGTGTTTTTTTGTTTGTTTTTTACTTACGTTACCCCAAGAAAAATAGCTCGGGTGTTTTGTTTTTGTTAGTTTTTTTGTCTGTTTGTTCGCTCTCTACCGAGCAAACGGCATATGCGATCTTGATGAAAATTGTAGGGGACCTTTGAAATCTTAAAACTTAGAGCTGTATTGTTTTTTGGTACAATCGAAGAAATATTTCTCATGAATATCGTACTTTTACGATTTTTTTCGATTTTTAGTGCGATATTTTCGTGACATTTCACACACCCAATTAATTGACGGTCACGTGTGCTATACTTCAAAAAATACCACAACAATAATACCACCCTCTGTAATTAAACAGGAGTACAACGTAAAAATATTGAATCAAAAGTAAAGACCCGGCGCCTCCACCAACAATGCTATTCTTATGGAGTTCAAAATTTTCTTTCTCTACCCGGCACCTCCACCCATTGCATATAACATTTGTTATTTTAATCATTCATTGGATGAGCGAAGCGAAGACTTCAATTTGACTTTGTGTTTTTTTGTTTGTTTTTTACTTACGTTACCCCAAGAAAAATAGCTCGGGTGTTTTGTTTTTGTTAGTTTTTTGTCTGTTTGTTCGCTCTCTACCGGGCAAACGGCATATGCGATCTTGATGAAAATTGGAGGGGACCTTCGAAATCTCTGAACTTAGAGCTGTATTGTTTTTGGGTACAATCGAAGAAATATTTCTCATAAATATCGTACTTTTACGATTTTTTTCGATTTTTAGTGCGATATTTTCGTGATATTTGGCAAACGGCTACTCCGATATTGATGAAACTTTAAAGGAACGTTTTAAAATCACTGAAATCATATATGTTATGATTTTAAAGACATTTGAAAAAATATTTCTTATAGAAATCGTACTTTTACGATTTTTTCTCCGGTTTTTAATACGATATTTTCGTGATATTTGGGTCGATTCTGACCAAACGGGTGGGGCTACAACTTTCATATTTTACACTAGGAAAACGCCTAAGTCCCGCCGCGATGATGGATGAGCGTAATTTTTTTTAAACGAAAAAAGAGTAAAATTGCGATTTTTTTAATAGATAATTTTTCGATTACGCTCAAATTTTACACGAATATATTAATTCTAAAGTTCTGTGAAAAAATCATTACAATCGGATAAAGCATGTAGGTTTTATTCGTCGAAGAAATGTTAAAAATTGAAAAAAATCGTAAAATTGCGATTATCATGAGAAATGATTTTTCGATGGCGCTCAAATTTCACACGAATATATAAATTCATAAAATTAAGGTTCTGTGAAAAAATCATTACAATGGGATAAAGCATGTAGGTGTTATAAGTCGAAGAATTTTTTTAAAAATCGAAAAAAATCGTAAAATTGCGATTTTCATGAGAAATAATTTTTCGATCGATTTTTCCCCCCGTGCAGTTCTTTGTTCAGAGATTTCATAGACCTCCATAAAATTTCATCGCAATTGGAGTATTCGTTTAACCGGAATCGTGTTCACAGACACACAAAAATACAAAAAAAAAGAGAAAAAAAAAAAAACATTCCGGCATTTTCTCCAGTGTAGTGAAATATAATCTTCGCTTCGCTCGCTACGCTCGCTATTCTCATCCATTAACATAAAGATTATGGTGATGTAGTACCTTTTGAAAGAAAAAGTTGAAAAAGGTGGTCTAAATTCGTAGAAATAAAGGTTTTAATATTAGCCTTTTACAGGTGTATAATGAACAAGTAATATCAAGTAACAGAAAAAGTAAGGGGATTCCACATAAAAACGTAATCATTGGACAGAAATATTCCAAAAAAAGCTCATCCATCAACGCGACTGGAAAAAGCGTTCGCGAAGCGGCCTAGTTAAATATAATTATTACGTAATACTACAATGATGTTTACCGCTGTTGATAGAGAAATAAGGTTTTGGTGGAGGTGCCGGGTCGTTGACATTTCTTGTAACTTCGTTACTTTCAATAGAATTATATTTGTTGTTCTTTGGCTTATAATCTTTTCATTACGCTTAAGTAAAAAAATCAGTTTATTTTCAAGGCTTATTGCAAAAAAGAGACTAATTTGTGTGTTATTTCGGAACCATTATTTAAGTCAATTTTATGAAATTGTTCAGGAGACGAGCTAAGAGAATTATCTAACTCGATTTAAAACCACTTTTAATCATGCTTATGAACGAAACAATCAACGCACATCACACGAGCTTCGTGAACCGATATAAGTCTGAAGCACTTTTCTGAAATATGTAACCCAATGGATTCATACCGAACCGCAAACGCGATAACCAACATCGGATTTATACCGATTTTCTTTTTTGTTTCAAAACTTTTTACCACTTTTTGCCAGATCCAAGTTCGAAAATTTGCACACATGAATCATCACGGTTTTGTGATATATTTTTTTTTTAAAGTCAAGAGTTTACTCTCGTAGCCTTGTTATGTTCATCGTATTGTAATTACTCATTACATATCTGAGGTGTTCCTCTTTACATTATTAGTCTATAACAGACGTCTATACTTCACTGTCTGCGTCTGACCCTGAGATTCCGTCATGTCAGCACAAGAGATATGCACGGAAATAAATCGTGTTCGGTAATGGGAAATGTGCCATAGATTTAGAACATCTAGGTCGCACTTCATGCCGTGCATTGCTGAGTGCACAAACCCCGTTTTTGTGCAATTAACTTTCATTTCAATTCCTAACAAGCGTTGTACGAGTTTATTATTCTTATGATGAAGTGGTTTAAAAGTTTTCCGAAAAACTCTAAGCGTGGACTAATTTTAATGGGGATATTAACTCGACTGCTTTTAGATAATAAGTCGTTTTGGTTAGAGTTTTCGCCAACTTTCATATAAAGGAAGGTATGATATATAGCTAAGAAATAGAATTATTTTATTTTCACGATTTTACTATTCGAGAAAACTTCATGAAATTCATGAAAATGATCTACGCAGTGCCCGTTAGGGCGCCGCAGCCAAGCCGCGGTGCGCTGCGCTACACACTCGGGCACCTTGTACAGCAAGCAGAGTTGGGGTGTTTTCGAGGTGTCAACATTCCGTCTGGGTGAAAATATGCGTTAAAACATGCTCAAAATCACTTTAAATATGTTAGCTACAACTACTAGTTACTAACTGGACTGGCTACTGGCAACTGGCAACTACTACTCCTTACTATTAAGTCAGTTTCAATTGGCGATTCTAACCAAACGGGTGGGGCTTTAACGGTCATAATTTAAATGAACATTAAAATATTTAGCATTGGTATCACCATTTCAATTAGAACTACTTTATTAAAATTATTCTTATTTAACAAAACTAATATTGTAATATAACTTGAAAAAGTAAAAGATTCCACGCAAACAAAAAAACTTGTAAAAATATAGCCAAACCTTACTTACACACTCAAAAGTAATGAGATCTAACCGAAGGGCCAAGATCATGTACACTTCTACATTTGCGCATTGTGCATGAGCTTTGCCCTTCTTTTAAATCTCGTTACTTTTGAGTGTGTGAGATATTGGCTGTATTTTACAAGTTTTTTGTATGCGTGGGATTATAATAAAACACACTTTTTAATTTTAGGTTTATTCCATCGACTGTTATCTATTCGTTCATAAATATAGGTGCTGTATACGATTAAAATGAAATAAAAATAGGTAATATTATCAGAAGGTAGTTCTTATATTACAGTTACAAATGATCTTATAGTATCAAATAAAATTCGTAAAACTAAAATTAAAATTGGTAATAAATTGTAAAAAACATTTAAATGAAATCTACCAAAGAAATAGAGTGACATATTTTTTTAATTAAATGCGAGATAGTATTTAATTCCTGACGTCGAAAAATACAATTTGTTATATTTTTATCAAATATTAGTGCGTATATTTTAAAACATTGTAAATTAAATAATTATCAGTTTATAATCACAAATCAAATCAGTACACATTTATTAATACCCCATTTTGTTGTTTATTAAATAAATGTGTATTACTATTTTTACAATACGATCATCGAAACGATTTACGATTTACTTTAGTTTTTAGTTCAAATGCGCTCGGAAATAACAAAATTATAGATTATGTGTGGAAATAAAATTCTTTCATCCCGCATTAGGCCTACACACACCCAAGGCTTATGCTCCGCTTAACATGCTCCGTAGTGGATGCATGCACAAAGCACATGGGATTATCCTCGGCTGGGGTTTAGCCTCTAGCGCTCATGTAACCTGCCATTTAATTATTGTTTTTCGCTTGACAGTGATTAGAAATACACTTTGGTTCATTTTAAATTCACGTTTGATTATTATTCGCTTTGGTTTATTTTATACTTTTTTTGCTGTGGTTCAAAACCACTAGATATGTTCATGAATTACAAAATGCATTGTTATATATTTTGAATTATTGTTGTGTATGCCATCCGTATAATTTATTCCATTGATCTTAACCATAAAGCTTGATATATATTTAGGTTATGAGTAATTTGCTTTCTTTTACCCCATTTTGAATGAAATACAGCACGAATAAATTCTTTTAACGATATTTTGAAAATGTAACTTATTCGATCCAAATATTTTCAGGAATTAAAAATTAACCAAAATTATAAAAAAAATATAAGATCAAAGGATATTTTGGTTAGTTTCCTAATTTAGCTTATATTTGTTCTGTGTTTGATTTTTATAATGATCATACCAAATAAGCATTAATAAATGTATCCGTTACTTTATACTTTTAAAATGACATGAAAAGTCCAAAGCTAAATTTGGATTCAAATTGTTATCGGCTGCTTATACTAAACTATCACATAGAGCAACCTAGGAAAGTGCAGCAATAGCCAAATGTGTGTTACATTTTAATTTTTGATAAAGAAATCACTCGTTCGATGAAATACCTAGTTCTCAAAAAATGTTACTAATTTACTTATTCCTTGGTATGTATTTAAAATACTATGTATTTACAATTTAAAACGATTTTAATTCAACGTATTGTAGTGTTGTAGCTCATGGCTGGTTAGTTGGCTCCATTTTTTAATTCCACTCTTATACTTTATTGTTATTGAAGTAGTAATATTCACTTAGTTTAGTATACAGAAACCGATATTTTTTTTTAAGTTTTCAACCTCTCTAACCATCTTATCGTTGGCAATGTGGAGTTCGTTTCCATGCTACACCAATCCAATATGGTCGCTGGCTTCACTCGCTCAAAAAGAGAAAATACACTTAAATGGCTAACTTTGCAAATGTGTACATTTTAATAATGAAATTTGAGTACATGCTTGCATACCATCTAAATCCATTTTTAATTTTTTAATTTTTTTTGTGCGCCGAAGGGGGGGGGGGGGTGTTAGTTTTTAATAAGTTCGCCTAATTTGTAGGCTTTTCTTAAAATTCTATCTCCTTTTATGTTTTCAATGCTTTTTCATTTTTTTTTTAAATAACTCTACACACCCGTCTTTATCTAGGCAACACATTTTGCAAATTTGATTCAAGTTTTAAAAATTAGATTTTTTTAAAAAAGCAATTATTTTAAGGGGTGAATTTTATCGCAACAATAAAATATTCATTAACAAGTAAGTAGCTGATGAAATAAAAAATAAAAAATGTGTTTCCTAGTTTTTGTTGCCAATCTAAGCCCGAACTTAAAAAGTATCACCTCATCTTCTTCTAATGTAACACTAAAAAAGAAGATGTTATTTACAATATCATAAGCGCACGAAAAAAGTTACTAAGACAGTTATTTAAAGTTTTTGGATGATATTTAGCCTACATTTGTTGATTTTGCTTTATTAATAGTCATGTGGGCCCCCTGTCCAATGCCTTTTAACTCACCTTCTCTGTTGAATCCAAATCAAATGTTCCAGCACAAATATAAATAATGTCGTAATTTCAACTCCGTCGTGTACATATATATACATATGTCAACAGTTTATTATCGATAAAAGCTTTTTCAGACAGGTAGTATATATTTTTACACAATCAAAAGTATATAATAAAAAAATATGCAAAAATAATTGGTAAAAAAAGTTTTTTAGGGTCATTCTCAGTGGCTTTCCTCTTTTTAAAGCTGTCATGTGTATTTGATAGGGACAGTAGTGTTGAATTTTTCCATTGATTTTTAAATTATATTTAACAAACCGTGTAATCTGTAGAACTTTTTGGGCACGAAGCTCACCCGATTGTCGCATTAACAGAACGGAAAAGATGCTTCTCAAGGTTAAGGAAGACCCGACTGCTCTCACATATGACTGGTTTGAGTGGTGGCTTATCGTTTTGAACTTGCCTGTGTAACTCACGGGTTAAAACCAACCGTTCAAACACAGTGCACTACGGGCTTAAGGGTATTTGGTGAAATTTTATTCAGATTCTAGGAGGAAGATCTGACCGAATTAATAGATTCCGTAAAGTTGTGATTTTATATTTTCTGACATTTTCTCGTACATTTACAAAACATGCGTAGTATTTAAGAGCCTTTGAAGGTGTCCAAGCATCGCAGCTTTGTAACATAATTCCACATCTGAGCATAGTTTCTTGTTCTAGAGTGAGTAAAAGAACCTAAAGGTACAAACACCTACATTATTGATTAAATCGAGTAGAAAATAAACTCCAATACGAAACGACGAAATAATCCAGTATGAATGCACAATAGTATCGTTAAACTCATGCAACATGTCGAAAATTATGTCTGTCTCAGCAAGCGCAAAAAATAAATAATTATAGAACTACAGTCCGAGAAAATGGTGCAACAATAGTGCATTTGGGGGTACATAGCCAAAAAATTGTTAAAAAGTACTTTATTACTGACTAATTGAAAACTGATATGGATCCACCGATGAAACAACCCCATTTTCTCACTGGAGGTCAAAATATAAAAATCACTAAAAAATACCTATTTTTACCCAAAAAAGTATTACCACAATCATTATTACGTATCAGATTTAAAAAAAGACTATTTTGGTTTTTAAATAAAAAACAAAATTTGACCTATTTTGACCATCACTGACCTGAATAAAATTTTGTTTCACAATTTAGTTGATTATGAAATATTTCTAAAAAAAAAATTAAAAAAATATACATCGAGCAAATATGTATTTTTCAATGATTTTTACATTTTGACCTCCAGTGAGAAACTGGGGTATTTTCATCAATAGATCCTTATCAGTTTTCAATAATAATATTTACTACAATTCAGAAATTAAAAAAGGCCGCCCCAACCGGGAATCGAACCACGGATCTCCCGCATTCCAGACAGGCGTCTTAACCACTAGACCATCAGGACGGGTACATTTTAAGCTCTGAATTGTAGTAAATAATATCAATTACACCTACGGGAGTGTTTCCCGACTAAACAAATCGAAAAAAGTTTTCAATAAGTCAATAATAAAGTACCTTTCATTCTTGTACCCTAAATGCACTATAGTGGGTCTAAATAGCTTTATTTTCTTGGACTATGACCAATTATATTATTTTAAATCAAGCTTTCAATCAAATGTTTCATAAATCAGCTCATAAATAAGGCACTAAAACCTTATTTACAAAACTCAGAAGCTTATGTCATTCCCTCCATTTTACTTAAATGGACATTATTTCATTCTGTCAACGAAAAAATGTGCATGTTTCAATTTTGCGACAGAATGAAATGGTGTCCATGTATGTAATAATCACAAGAAGCGGAGATAGTTGCCTTTAGGCGCAAAGAAAGAAAAAGCGAGGGAGACACAAAGCTGGAACTCGTAAGAGAGAGAGAGAAGGAGAATGAAAGAACGGATTATAGAATACGGCAGAGAAAAGCTCTAGAAGTAATGGGGTGAGAGGGCGATGTCTGCGTAAGTAAGAGCATTGTGCCCTATCTAGGCGACCCGCGCAGTCTCCCCCCCCCCTCCCCCCTCCCACTTTCTCGAGTGAACAGGATCAACGGAGTGACAACAAGGACATTCAATTAGTTGAAGTCTTTTTTATCCCGCTATCATTGCTGAAACCGAGCTTTAGTGTTTAGATTTTAATAAAGTAATCTAACAAAATAGATTGAAGTAAGTTTGGTGTTGATTATTTACTGGGTATAGTAACAATCGGTCGCTACTCACGACTTAATTAGTGGAAGTTCCATGGAACTAATTATTGGAATGTGAGTATAGAGTGAGAGTTGTGCATCCTCTGGTGCTTTACGTTTGTGATATACAAAATTAAAAAAGTACGGATCATTTTAAAAATGAAACTAATCTGTAACGATTTTGTATCAAAATTTAACACCTATTTCAAAATAAACGCCCTTTATTTTAGTGCAACGTTTAAAATTGAAAATACATACGATGAGTGTGTTAAAAGCATGGAGCATAGATCATAGATCATAGATCATAGATCATAGATCATAGATCATAGATCATAGATCATAGATCATAGATCATAGATCATAGATCATAAGATCATAGATCATAGATCACAGTATTTGCAGTAATAGTAACATTTCAGTTTATAAAACATTTTCATGAACTTCATTGCATGTACACATTGGGATAATTGAACTTAATTTTATTTTCTATTCGGAATCTTATTGGTTGTTGCTTCCTGTAATCTGTAATCGGATAGGCTTCACTCAATTTCAAATCCTAACGTACGGTCCTTCATAAATTAATAATTTCTCTGTTTCAGCACGGTTTTAAAATTCCATTTACAGTAAGTCTTTATTAGCTGGTCATATTTAAGTATCGGCAAACCTAGCTAAAGATTGAACTGGAAAAACAAACCTTGACTAAAAAATTGTCAAGAAAAAATCTTATCTAGAAACATTGCACATGTTTTAATTTACTTATTCTTTCTTTCATCAGTCTCCCCATTCAACTTTATGGAAACATCATATTCTTTCAATTACATTGCACAATATCACTATCAAGTAACCATAAGTTATTTCACAGTTGTTGCTTTGAAATGTGATGGCTATTACATTGAACTGCAAACTGATTTAGCGGAAACAATACGCCTTATGTTTGAACATGAAGGGAAGTTCTCCACAGTAATGATGTTTAACTTGAACAAGTACCAGGATGTACGCGGTATACACGGGCATGTTCTCTCTACTCACCATACAATGAGCTGACCGCATATCCAGGAATTGAAACGATTTAAGCTTTGCCACTTACAACATTCAACCAAAGAGGTAAAATATATGTGTTTATATTTAATTAATTCTTAATCATATATTTAATTAATTCTTAATCAAAGCTAAGATTAAACTTGTTAAGCTAAATTTGACCCAATTTCATTGTAGACTAGATTTCGAGTTAAACGGTTAAGTCAACTTACGTAATCCCCATTATTAATCGAGATACCACTAGGTTATGCTACTAGTTCATGCCAGTTCATACCACTTGACCACTTGACACCTTCACAGGTGATAGCACATAGCCCTAGACTTCACAGATGACATTTCATATCCCTGGACACCTTCACAGATGACAGTACATAGCCCTGGACACATTCTCGGGTGACAGTTCAAACCGCTGGGATGACAGTGTTCGTACTCCTAGAATCGGTTTTAGTTTGATTTGTGACCTTGAAATGTGGCAAGACTTACAAAATACAGTTTGAATAACTACGATTTCCTTGAGTTCTACAAATAGTACTTCTAACTAACTACAGCTGTAGTACAACCCATTGTTCATGGTTGTAAACGTACTTTTTCAATATTAGTATTAGTATTTAGTAGGTTGCTAGACACTAAATGTGAAAGGGGCTATGCCCTTTTTAGCAACCAATAACGCATCAATGTGTTTAACAATGAGCAAAAATTGACCAACAATTAGAAATTACATTTTATACTCACAATCATGAAGATCCAACTAAAACCAATAACAAAACACCAATAAATCAACGTGGGCATTGCCTCAGGTAATTTGTTTATCCAGTCCCTATTTGAAAGCTGCGAGCGATTTAGGGGTGTGAAACCTAGAAGCGAAAGATACCCTGCAGATTTCTAAGCCTGCGGCGATCTTATCTCGGGAAGTAACAGATCATAGATACCGAGATATGTCAGTTCATATACCTGTATGGCGATCAGGTCAGAGGATGAAGCATCGTTTCCCGTCGTCTGCAAAGCTAACCACTGTTGTCTTAGGTTCTACTCAGTCATGAAGCCGAATGTTGTATTAAGCAGTGTTGGGGAAGGAACTTTTAAAAAGAACGCGTTCTCGCGAACGCGTTCTTTTTTTGAGAACTTTTCAGTGAACTTACTCTTTTTTAAATGAATGAACTTGAACTTTTAAAAGTTCTTTTCGAGAACGAACTTTTCAGTTTTAGAAAGTTCATTTGAAAGTTCTTTTCGTGCGTCGAGCAGCCGTCGACTCGCCGCCGTCGACGCTAAAAACAATAACAAATCGTTGTTCCATCGTTGGCCTACGTTGACGTAAGTTCAGCTGATTTTGACAAGGTCACGCACAATTCACGTAGTCTAACTTTTGTTAAAAAGATGCACGCCAACTAATTCGGAAACAAATCAATTTTAGAAGCCTAAAACGCGAAGTATCTGCTGTAATTTTACAAGCTGGTCGACGAGAATGTAATACAAATCATCAACACGATCAAAGACAGGTCATTTATCGTCCGACCGCCGTCAGCCGTGGAAAGATCGCGATCTATGACACGCCCCCCCCCCCCCCCACCCCCGTCAAACCCTGCTACTAGACCATCAGCAGAGCTCGAATTTTATAATTAATGCAACTTCTTCGACAAATATGAAGCCCATCTCCGTGCTCCGTGTGCGTAATAATATAGTTTCGAAATTTAATCTGAAAGTCGTATTGTTCTTATTATTATTATCATAAGTCAATTACAAACATTTTGTTACCGAAAACAACATCTGTGAATAGTTTTCCCGGGTGGCTAGCATTTTTTTTTTATCTTGCGACTGTCACAGCAGCTGGTTGGTTGGTCAATGGTCAAGCGCTTTACATGTCAGCTTATCAGTTTAGCCATTGAGAAATAAAGTTTAGCACTGGTAGGCTATCAAGCAAGGTCTCAGCTCCAAGCTTCCAATGTTTATGTTGACACTTGACAGTAGATTACGCGTTAGACTGCAGTGGCATATGCAAGAATATATTTTCGATGGAACTATTAACATCATAAATAATAGTTGTGTAGCTCGCTCCTTACTTTGTTTGGGGGGGGGGGGGGGGGGGGTTGCACTTGTGTGGGGGTAGAAAGATTGGAATTTAACTAGCTTGTCCCTATAGTAAACTGGGCAGTAATAATGAATTATTGTAGCCACTTGCAAAGGCTATGCTAATGCATTGAAGCAAAAAATTATTTTGGTAATTAGATTGCCTATAGATTGCCTAGATAGGGCCTACATAAATACAAAAACAACTTATAGATTTGATTTGTTAACTACTCGAACCCGACTTGAAAAAGTGATAATTTCTTCATTTCTCGCCAACCTATAATAAAATAGTGATTTTTTTACAAAAGAACTTTTAAAAGAACTTAGTTCATATTTTAGACAAACTTGAACTTTTCAAAATTTTAGGTTTTAAAAGAACTTGAACTTTTTAAAAGTTCATTATTTGAGCTGTGAACTGAACTTTTAAAAAGTTCATTTAAAAAAAGAACTGACCCAACACTGGTATTAAGTTTTATAACAATAAAGTCAGTGAATATTCCCTCTCATCTACCCCCACAAACTATACTCAGTTAGGACAATGAAGATGACCTTGGCCAGAAATCCTAAACTTAATGTTTACCCATCAACAAAAATTGCATGTAAATAACCGACCACAAGAAAGATACCGAACCAAAATGGAGTAAAAATTGTGTACAACTTTATTTATTAAACAAAGCTTTAGTAGTACAACTTTATTTATTAAACAAAGCTCTGCCTTTACATTAAGGTTGCCTTAAGACACAGAATAACAAAAAGAAATTAATTTACATTTATACAAATTACGTTTAACAATAAGTAAAATAAGTTACAGATTATGAAAAAATAGAATGAAATGAAAAATGAAGTGAGAAGTATGATTTGTGAAGTATAAAAATAACAAATACTGATTTATACTTGTTACTTCTTGCTTTGGCCATATAGATGATTGATTGATCAAAATCGATCCCTTTAAAGCAAGGAGCACCAAGTCATAAATAAAACTCGCATTAAGTCTAAAACGTTTGCAAAATTTGACTAAAAAATCCGGTATCGTTCCTCTTGCTCCTATTAAGAGCCCGATCACCTCAATTTCCTTTATATCATATTTGGTGAGAAAATATGGAACGGTAGCCTCGTAGATGTCTTTCTTTTCTCGATCCACCTTCTCCGCATGTCCAGTATCTCCTTCAAATCTTATGGTAGGGTCAATGATATAGCCGTGGCTAGTTATTCGGTTAATGGCAATTATATCCACCCGACGGCTACTGTCATTAGCTCCCAAGCACGCGACTTCTTCATATACTTCCAAACCTTTGAGTTTCAGCTGGTTTGCTAGGGCAGATCGGATGCTATGGTGGCGATTGTTCCTTAGAAGTTCTCCATGTTTACAAGAGCCAAGAACGTGAGGTAAAGTTTCTTTCTCACTGAGGCAATGCCTGCAGTGGTAACCGTCTTGACTCCTTCCGTGCAGAGACCTTACAGGTGCAACGTCACATGTAAATTTCAAGGCATCTCTCCATTCTGATGACGACAAACCGAGTTTGGTGCTAATCCATTTATTGGCTGGAGTGTACTCCTTGTACATAGATACACCACGCCCCTTTTGGATCAGTGAACACCACTTACCATATTCTTTGATTCGCATTATATCTCTGATTTTCCTGCTTGTTATCTTCTTAGTTGAGGTGTTGCAACTTTCTTCTAGCTCATCAGATGTTATAACTAGCTTCTCCAACACTAGCTGTTTTTCCAAAGTGGTATTACGTGTTTCTATAACATATGGATCGTTAGATTTCTCTAAAACCTGGCAAATATTATAATGTTGAATAAAAGCTTCCCATTTGGCACGAAACGTTCCTAGTCCCTTACAACTTCTGGCTGTGTATAGCATACTGTCAGGAGTATCCCCTGGTAGTTGAAGTATCTCTTTAATGGTGCTTCTTACTAATTTATCCAAATCCTCCAGGAATTTCATTGGTAATTTTCCAATGGGAGCGTTCTGCAAAGGATAAATTAGGGTTGGCCATATATATTGATTGAGGATATTAAGCTTCTGATCAGCCATTAGTAAGTGAGAAGTGATGATGGTCTGTAATTTAGTTTTGAGTTGGTTTATAAGAGCAGCAAAATCTGTCACTATGGATTTATTGAAATTAACTCCCAAATATTTTATGGTTTCTGTTGGAGATATGCTTTTTATTGTCATTGTGGCATTTATATGGAGAGGTTCTTCTTGTAATTTACCTTTTTCAATGATAATGGCAGCACATTTTCTTGCATTTATTGTGAGGCCTAATTCATCCAATCTACTGTTCGCCATTTGTGTAAGAGCTGTGGCAGCTTCCTTATTCTTAGCTACGAGAACAAGATCATCAGCAAACCCTAAGATTGTAAGATTGTCTAAACCATCAACTAAATTAAAACCATACATTTCTGATACTTCATTTTCTGATAGTTCATTTAGAATGTGGTCAGTGATTAAGTTGTACAAAAATGGCGATAAAGGGGCACCTTGCATTACTCCTTTATTAATATTGATTGGTTTAGTTGTTTGGTTGTTTGCTTGCAACTGTGTGGTATTTCCAATCTGTAGTTCAATTATTAGGTCCTTCAGAAGTGTTGGTAGGGCTGAAGCACGAACTGTTGAAGCTAAATGATTGTGTCCAACGTTATCAAACGCTTTAGTGATATCAAGAAATATTAAAGCTGCGTTTCCATTATCTAATTTCGATTTTTCGAGAATGCTGTTGACAATAGATACATTGATGTGTAATAATGAAATTGTTTAGCATTTTGCATAAACCTTTCTTTACTTCTCATTAATAAAATCATAAATGCGATGACTAGTGTTATGAGTAATTAGTAACTCCCTGAATCTAAATGTAAAATGCATGAATACAATTATAAAACTGTATTCCTCTGTTACTATCCAGGTTTTATTTGCTCGGCCTTGTTTTAGAATTAAATAAGTATTTGTGACAAGTTTTCAAGTCCCATTTAAATTAGCAGAACAAATGTGCAATAATTTCAAACAAAGAAATGCACGCTGTATATTATTTGAAACTTGGATTTGTTAATTTTTACCAGTTGCCAATGTAAAACAAATATATGCTAATTTAAGTTTAACCATTTTCTTAAGTTTCCATATGCAATTATTCAAATTAAACATACCACTTCACAGTTACTTAAAGTTGCATGCCTCGATTATATACACCTCCTAGGGTCGTACATGTAAGCCTTTCTCCTCCAACTTCATCCCAGTTCAGTTTCGATTCTACTGCGCTACTCGACCCACGTAAAAAACCTCCAATTGACACACTTGTTTTCAAACGGATAAAGAAACTTTAAACTCTTTTAAAAACTTTGGGTCGATCTGGGTCAACCTAAAAAAATAGGCTACTGCACTTTGAACTGTAAGAGGGCTTTTATCATGTAGTTTTGGTTTAAAGTTCGGTGTACTTAATTAATTTTGAATCTAATTGAAGAAGTGACAAAAAGTAGATTAGCTTTTGTCACTCTCTCACTCATTCCATCAGTATTTATCTAGTAGTAATACAACTTTATTTTTAAAACAATGCTTTGCCTTTACATTAAGGTGGCATTAAAGACACATAATAACAAAAATTAATTAATTTACTCTTTATACAAATTACGTTTAACAATAAGTAAAATTAGTTACAGATTATGAAAAAATGAAATGAATTGAAAAATGAATTGAGAAGTATGATTTGTGAAGTATAAAAATAACAAATACTGATTTATACTTGTTACTTCTTGCTTTGGCCATATAGATGATTTCTAAAAATCAAAATCGATCCCTTTAAAGCAAGGAGCACCAAGTCATAAATAAAACTTGCATTTAGTCTAAAACGTTTACAAAATTTAACAAACAAATCCGGTATCGTTCCTCTTTCTCCTATTAAGAGCCCGATCACCTCAATTTCTACGAACTTAAAAGTGATAAAGCTATAAAAAGTACTTTAAAACCATGGTGATTCATGTTACATAGTTTCTGAAACAAGGTGGGAATGTGCTTCTCTTTGGAAACAATATAGAATAACATTTCATTATTTAAGAGCTGTAATTGTAAGTAGTTCCATTTGTATTATTGGAAATTATTTTCCGCTTATCCTTTTTGTTCTTAGCTGGCGTGGAATCCTTTCTAATGTGTTTATTGAACCTTGGGCAATTAACGATTTCTAGCAGTTACAATAATTATTGGGTGTTAATGTTTAATGTGACATGAAGAAACGGTGCTATCACGCAGATGGCTGTTTGACGTTTAATACAGCTAAATTTTATCGGTTACGTTGTGATTGCATGGTTTGATATTAATATTATTTTTTAATGTGTCTTAATATTTTGTAATTTATTACTTTTATACTTTATCAATATAATTGTTTACTACCATAAATTATTGTGTACTATGTGTATTAGGCAGAAACCTTTTATTTGGGACATAACACCATTGAGAACAAGGATGTCCATCAAGTAAAAAACTAAAATATAGCTCAATTTGAAAGAAATAAATTCCCGGCTTTAGGACATAGAAATTGAATTATAATTGATATTTAAATGCTGTTACTACTAACCGTGTCGATTCATCTTTAGTTTATTAATTTGATCGAGTTTGTACAACTAGCGCCAATCATCGTTGCTTAACGTAGTGCTGCAAAGAAACTACGAACGTCACCAACTTTTAATTCCATACTCAGTTTGAAAACCATGCACTGCACAAAGGTTTAAATACTATCCAGTTCCAGCGAGTTCTGTTTCGTAGTTGGATGTCATGTTAAAGGGGCATGTCATCACAGAGCTAATGTAGGCGTGGCATGCGGTGAACAGAACTGATGCCAACGCTGACAATCGAGACGGCTCGTCTGTCTGTTTGTCTCCGTCTCTATGTTTGCATGCGCGAGGTGGTGCTGGTTTGTCGACCGAGTCAGCAAAACGTTGGCCGAAAATGCACAACTAGCACCCAGGCACTACTAAACTACACTCCAACATTCCAAATTATGCTAGTTGAGATGTTGTATTATTCGTCCGTGCCTTTTTTTCATTTCATTCACAGCTTATTTCCTGCAAATCCTCAAAATCGTTCAGAAATGTTAGTTATTGGTCAATGTTTACATATTTAGACCAAAATGTCAACAAAAAATCATGTAATAGTCCACCCTATAAAAGAAGCACACAAAACTTAACAAGATCGATGGGAAAATATAGACGTAGTTAAAAAAGTATGAACACACATTTAAGGCTTAATTCCTGGTGTTCTCTTGATTATTTGATTGTGATTTCGTCGTACACAATTCTGTGTTATTAGTTAGTAAGTGTTGTTTTAGGGCACTCAATAGTAGAGTTATCAGTGCCCATGTCAAGTGTATAGAAATCTTAAAAAAAAAATTATAAGTGTGGATTACCATCATGTATACTTCTTTCCAAGGGGAGGAACGTAAGGGTAGCGCGGGTCTCTGGCAGTCTTGACTGCATGGTTGTGCTCAATCATATGCTAATACTGGGATTCAGTCCATCCAAGAACCATTTGGAATTCCTATCGGTACATTGTAATAATAATTAACCTCAATTATTATCCTAATGACTACAAAAACACCGGGTAAAGCAGATGTGTTACCCTGCAGCAAAAGTGTTATTGTATTTTGTTCACCCCGCCGGCGACAACGATTCAGAGTCTAAACGTGCACAACAGTGGTTAATAAAACGGAACGGTGACGTGAACCGTCGAAGAGATGACTACATCAGTTCGTGCGAAGTACCTCACTCACAAACTGTTGTACAAGGCGCCGCATGTCAGCCATTGTAACGTTTTACATGGTAGCCTGCCCTGACTTATTGCGGCAATAGCTTTAAATGTTTCTGTCAGGCGTGTCACGTAGACACCTACTCTGCAAAAGCACGTTTTATGTAACGCCTACCAGTTTCTCTTTATTTGGTTTGAAAGCGCGACAACCGTTAGAGGATGTGGGTGGACAGACCTGTGCTGGACAGATCCAGCCACAGGCGGGACGAATTGGGTGAGGGAGTGTTTTTATGTTCTCGACGCCTTTGTAATCGTTCGTGTGGACATAGTCGTCGACGAGGAGTACCAGAGCTCGCCTTTAGTTTCGAGGACTAAATCACTCCCCTACTAGCTGATGTAGCGATATGGTCTATACTTCTTTTCTCACCTTGTATGATCGGCGAAGAAGCACGGCAGACTTCTCGTGTATATGTTTTAACTTTTTTTAATGAATTAAAATAAAATAAAACCTCTTTTTCTCCCTTGGTGGCTGAACACACATTTCAAGGTTCATGTCTAAAGCGTGCTTGTTGAGGAATGAGTTTCCTCCAAATAACGTATGAATTTATAAAACTCTTTTTAACTCATGATCACCACCTACCACTCATCGTCTCTAGAAAATAAAAAAAACATGTTTATTTAATACAATTTTATTAATTTTCCGTGAAACGTTGAATATTTTCGTAGTTGGGCAGGTTCGTAACCTGTATGTTGAACGTATTTATGAATATCTAAAACTAAAGAGAACTTTGAAAATATGTTTTTATATGAATATAATATGTTATTATTATGTTGTTATGTGTTTATTCCGTACATTCATTACATATTATATAATTAACATACTTGCACATAAGATCGATTTTAGACAAATACACCCACCCTAAGAATTATATACAACAATAATAAAATATATAAATCAAACAAGACGAAACAGACATACATATCAAACTCTTAAAAACACATTCTCTTGACTGCTCTCTCGAACCTACTGAGAGAATTAATTAAATTCATTTTAACGGTGGAACGTATTAACAAATAAGTTATACGTATTATATATGTGTACATTTTACGGTATAAGCATCAAATTCATCATAATATTCCATGGGTAATTTGATTTCTTTATAAATGTTTATATATACGTATTCATAAAAATTTAAGCTGGGTATGATACATTCTTTTGAGAGTAAACAAAATTATAATTGTGCTATACATATTAATGTGCATTGAGATGCCAATATAATTTAATTACAAATTAATTATTTTATAATTATTTTTCCCCATAGATTAATTTACAAAGAATGAGGCCTCTTTAATATTAATTTGCATTATAAGATGAAAGCGAAATTAGCGCAGATTTTAACATAATATTAAAGCTAACCATCCATGCATTAAGTAATGAAGTAATTTAGTAATGAAAAGACCCCTTTGATAAAACCCGTTATAGATTGCACTTCAAAATAGAATACGTAGGTGTCGTTTTCTAAAATTAAACCATCTTAATGATGGCCAAGCAAAGTATGGGATAAACGAAAATAATGTACTCCAATCGTACCCATTTCTCTAAAGAATATGCTAAAATAACTTTAATTTTTTTCAGTGGGCTATAACTACAGAATTTTGAAAGATATGCAACCGAACTCGGTATCAAAATACTTATTTTCGTCACTTATTACCCTTGCCCCCCACATTATTTAACTTATCTCTTCAAAAGAGTCAAACTTGTACCATGTAACTGTCAAAGTGAAATAATATATGATCTTATAATCACAACTTAGCAGGGCCTATGCTGACGTGGCCCTGTCACAGGCTTCAAGATATTATCCAAAACCAAAATTGAGAAACCTTTCCTTATTTATGTTTATAATATGCTGATGTGTTATCTAAACTCCGCCACAAAGGTTATTTTAAATCTCTATAATTTACATGTAAATTCTCTTTGGTTACGTGAGCGAATTATTAAACGCGTTATTATAAAAATGCTCCTCTCCCCGCGACGATGAGTAACGACATTCATCTTCTCGGCTGGCGTTGAGAAGTTTGCGTGAAACTTGTCATGGTATGCGTGCGTGTTGGCGTCGCGGCGTCAGGTCTTATCTCCGGCGGCCAGGCAGCGTCGGCCATCAGTCCGTACGTCCGTCGCAACGCGGACGCGCTACGAAATTCTACCTCAATATAATCGTTTTATTGCCTTAAAACTTTGTAAAATATAGCCTTCGCGTGAAGAAACAGCAAAACAGCAAAGGTGTCGTCACAGTGTGAATACTTTATGAAATCACGTGGAGAAAAGAAGAGATCTAAAAAATAGAATTTATTTTTGTTGGTGCTTGAAAATATATACATTACATACTGTTTCATTTTTAAGCTTTGTTAATTCACAATTTTCGAGACTGTTGCAAAATAAAACTGTGGAAAATTCCATATTATTTCTGGAAGTGAAAGATTAAAAAGGTTTTTAAATATTAAATATTGTTGTGTATGTGTTGTTAAATGTTGTGAGTATGACATATCAGAAGAACAATTTACCCGGTGGGTGGTCATAATATGTGCTTGCGGATGTGGGTTGCTCATCGTGACAAGAGTAAGATTTTTGTTTCGATGTCGGCTAGTGATAAGAATAGCCTCTCATTCATAAGTGTTTCCCTAAGTTATTCTCAGACCCAAAATTAACACTTGGATTTCATGTCATAGATAATGTTTCTGAAACAACAAGCTTTTCAGCCAATACAAATTAATCGCATAAATTTGGACAAATTGTCCTAGTGAATAAATTAATTAAACGGTTCAATGTTTTGTTCAAGATTCATTGAATTCAAGAACAAAATACAACCAAAATATGAAAAGTAGATAAAATACAACAATACCTCATTCACATTGATTATATTTTGTCCCTGAATTCAAGGAATATTGAACGAAACATTGATTTAATTTAGTGATGTATTTTTGTTTATTTATTCGTTAATGCTGTATCTGTACACATTTAAAATAATATTGTATTGTACTGGTATGTACCCGATAATTATAATAATGATTTGAAAATAATATTTCTCTTTCAATAATTTTTAGACTGAATCAATTTGTGGCTCTAATATACGTTGGATAGTTGAAAGAGCAATTTGTTTTAGAAACTAGATTTTTTATGATACGAAATTCTTTTATGAATAAAGTTTACTTCCAACTCTTCTTATTTTAATTCAAACTGCAAGTTTTTTCAATATAAGAAGACACAATTAATTGTATTTACACAATTTACACAATTGTATAATGACAAGTGTGGAGGCTCGGAGGACAATTGTAAAGCATCTTCAACGTCACTAGTGAATATTCGGTACCACATAAAATTATCCTCGGTCATATTGTATTGTTAATATTACTGCATGTCTGTGGCAGTGATTTACGTACTTAACCTTTCCAGTGAGATACGTTTCTTACGGTTTCAGTCGGTTCGGAATGTTGTGTAGAAAGGGCGTCGAAACTATAATGAGCACCTAATGAGCTGAATATTATTTACAGATGGACGAACTTTTCATGTTCAGAGAGCTCGAAATAGTTAAAAACGTGAAAAACGAACAAAAAAATTGAGCGTTGTAGGTAAAAGATAAATAAAAAATTACCAGTCATATTTCAACGTTAAATTTTTCATCTGGAAATGACGAAGGTAGTTTTAAGTCAGAGATATTTGTGCTTTTATAAAATATGCCTGTATTGCGGTTTGTTTTGTTGATTAACAATATGATATTTCAACTATTTCCTTAATTTATTATTTTGTTTAAAATATGCATTTATAAAATACATGTTAGTCTAATTTTTTTGGTACAATTTGGTACACATGATGTTTAAACAAAGAGGCTAATGCTGAATACTAATGTGAAGTTGTTTTAGAACAATATTAAAATATAAATATAATATGCTAAATTGTTATCTACTAGTAGGTTGTTTAAAGCTGTTTCTAGAGCAATGCACTGCATGGTATCCACATAAGTCGGTCCATACAAGTGTGTATTTATTTCTTAATAAATTTGACTTCATCTCTCTTTAATTATGTAACAAAACATAAAAGACCCCGGGTGTTCAACCACTTAGAAGTGATTGGTTGTGCAAGTACGTTGGCACTTATTATATGGTTTCAATTAAACTGCCACAATCATGAATATAAAGTACTGTGATTATTATTGTGAATTCTTACAACTACACATTCTTGAAGAGGTAATACGTTTGGCTTCTTTCTTGTTTTGACTGTTGTTTATCCGTATCGTGACATGCAATGTGAAATAATACCCTAAGTCCCCAACCATTGCAAACTATGTTTACAAATCAACTGTTATTTTGAATTATAATTTCTTACAGAAAATTACTCGCGAATATAATTATGCATCATATTTCAGAACCGTTTTTACTTATGTAGCTTTGCAACAAATGTACAGAGAAGTGTACATTGCCAACAAGAGCAAACATGAAAATAACATAATATCACAATTTAGATTTGTGTGAATGCTAATGATTCTTGAGATAAAGTGAAAACTAAATATAAAAATGAAAAAAATATGATAAAATAATTTGAAACATAAATTAAATAAATTTATGTATACTTTGTTTTAAACGGGAACATTCTGAACAGGAACGTTGAATTCGTTCAAAGTTATTTCCCACAAATGAACACATTTTAAGTTACAAGTTCCTGAGGAACTCGTTCCTCCCCAAGACTAACCACCAACAACACACGTTGTACACCCACCTACTACGCCCATCTGGGAAAAACGTTTTCACTTTCCCATTTTGCACTTTCCCAGAGAATAAAAAGTTACTGAATAAACCGTCCTGTTGTGAAACCTGATTGGTAACTTGATTAGTACACCCGCCCTTTTACGCTACATTACGTCGCCTCCTGCATATTCATGATCCTACATTGTTATGTTAAAGTCTGTTTATAGATTGAACCAACCTCCAGGGTAGTTTCGATACTGCTATTTCGTCACTGCCTACGCTACCATGTTGCAAGCATCCTTGATAAAGCTGCTAAGCACGAACCGTTCTACAATAGTACTTTCTGACAAGATCAGTTGATTTTTATGATACAACAAAATTCAATTTCGGATGTCTCGATAGACACGCCAGTGGCCATCCAGACAAAATGTTTAATTCTCATGTAATTCAGTTATAATTTAGAAATAAGTAGGAACGTGTGCGAGTCATAAATTTTGAGTTAGAGTTGAGTCTGAGTAATAAAAGTAGATCGAGTATTGAGTCCAATATTCGAGTCCGAGTATTTCGTTTTTATATTTCACTCTTACTCTTTTACTGTTCTTACACTACACTGGGAAACTTCGCAAACTCTTTTTCAGGTGCGTTGTTGGATGAGCGTATGTGTTTTTAAACGAACAAAGTGTAAAATTGCGATTTTCATGACAATTCATTTTTCGATTGCGCTCAAATTTTACACAAATATATAAATTCATAAAATTGAGGTTCTGTGAAAATACCATTACAATCGGATAAAGCATATAGGTATTATAAGTCGAAGAAATTTTTAAAAATCGAAAAATAAATCGTAAAATTGCGATTTTAATGAGAAATAATTTTTCGATTGCGTTCACAAACATGGCAGTTCTAAGTTCAGAGATTTCGAAGGCCTCCATAAAATGTCATCGCAATTAGAGTATCGGTTTAGCCGGAATTGTGTGGACAAACACACAAGAATACAAAAAAGAAAAAAACATTCTGGATTTTTTTCTCCAGTGTAGTGAAATGGAATCTTCGCTTCGCTCGCTACGCTCACCCAATGATAATAACTTTATTTAATGATTTCAGTATTCTCCAAAAATGAAGACATGGTAACATTTAGCTATTTAAAAATTTTAATCTCTTAGAGAATTTTAATAATCATGCATGAACGTTGTTAGGGCTAGAGGCTATGACATATCATTTAATTATTTATACATGAAAATGATGATATTGATACATTGAAATGTTATTTTTTGCGCTACAAAAACTTCATTTCTTTCAAAAATATAAAAATTTGTATCGAAAGACTGGGCTTACTAAGGCTAAAAAGAGTTGGTAAGATAGTACCTAAAATGCATAATGATTCAGGACGTATTAAGGCTACCCGGCACCTCCACCAAAAGAATTATTTTTTAAATACTCGATTTCGAGTAACCAATACTCGACTTGGCACGAAATTTCAGGTACTCGCACACCTGTGGTTATAAAGTATTTCAACAAGGTCTTTTGATTCAATTCTTCAATGCCTAAACAATTTTGGAAAATTCCAGTCCTGTGACAAAGGCATTTAGATGATAAAATCGCCCAAGCCCTGGAAATGATAGTGTTTCTCTGGTGTCGTTTTCTTTATAAAATTAAATTATTTAACAATTTTAAAATCTACGGAAATAATATGAGTGTGATTTTTTATATGGAGCTATGATTAAAAACTAATTTAAAAATCTAGAACATTTACATACTGATTAAGTGAGGGCTCAAATAAAAGCTTGTACTATCAGGTTGACAGTAATAACTAGGTGACTTGGTATGTAACTCACAGGTCGTAATTGGTCGATTATTTTTGTAATTAAGATATAATTCAAGTGTTTTTACGTGTATTTTTAAGTCACGAATTGATAAAAGAAGCTTTTTGAAAGGCTATGACTTACATAGAGGAAAATTGGAAAAGCAAACCACAGCCGATTACCTTATTTCATCATGGATGATACCATCGATATTTAGTTGAATGTCAACATTAATCATTCTCAATCCTGTTCCCACGGAATAATAAATCCGTCATGGGTGAAAAAGTCCTTGAGCAAATTTCTGGCGAAGAATGTGTTAAGGATTTATCTGCAGCGTGGCTCACATTATGCTGCTCTTTCACGGTGTTCTTTTTGCCTTTCACTCAAGATAAAGACAATACAGCAATGCAGATGTATTGTGTGGAATATTTCTCACCTTGGTAAAATAGTTTCATTTATCACACTGCTACATACGTGTACGTGAATAAAACAAAACAAACCAATGTAGACGAAAATAGTTTATGATGCGTCGCAATGCGTAACGCGTGAAAGCGGTTAATTTTCTGTTTTACAAAAACATAAAAAGAAAATGAACAAAGCTGAAACCAATTAGAATAAACGTTTTAAAATGGATGCTGAACATAATATTTGTGACGTATTGTACGCTCTTGTGCCAGCAGTTTTAAAGATTGGGCGGGGGTTGGGGGGGGGCGGAGGCCTGAAAACAAAGGGATAATATTACGCCCTATGCCATACACGTATTTCGAATTTCACCTTTGTTACCCTACTCCCCGTGGGCTGGGGAGGTGGAGCAAGTTGGGAGTGGTGGGGGCGGGGAGGGGTGTTATTTAATTACAACAACCGCACTCCATAAACTCGAATACATAAAATTTGCTTTCTTTTGTGTACTTAGTTAATAATACCACTAAAAAATAATTACATCTAATATCCCATAACTGGCATGCAATGAGTTCTAGAAATGTTTAAAGTGCAAATTCCTGGTTTATTTGTTTTCAACAACGTAACCTCGTTTATCAAAATGATGAATATGCGCACTTTCTGTAACATTGACGTTAACTCTGAAACGATCTTGTATGAGCAGCGTTGAATGATAATAATAATCACAGCTTAGCCTGTTTCATCTCATCGCTGATTTCCCCCAACATTCATCAGTCATGGCTTACTATATTATTACTGGTAAGAGTCAAGTTAAAATTATAATAAAATATCAAAGTTGAGGTATTTTTAGACCATTTCGGTCCAAATAGTTGTTACAACTTTATTAATGTGCGTTTAATGTGTGTGTGTGTGTGTGGTGTCCATGACCTTATGATATAAGATGATAATAGATTAATGTATACTTAGACTTTACTGATATAAGATGAATAGATTAATGTGTAATTAGACTTCACATAAAGTCACAACAGATTAATGTATACTTAGACGTAACATGATATAAAATGAGAATAGAACTTTGAAATCAAGGTCAGTCCATCTGTACGACTGTAAAGTTGACACCAAGTTGCATTTAAGCAAAATGTGTTAAGATAACTGCCTATAAGTGTTAATGAAACTCGTAATTATTTTAACCATAAAGCATATTTGTTTGAAAGTTTTATTTATTTCAATGCCAAAGAACATTTACCCTCTTTTGGTGCACAGCTAGTCATGTTTCTGCTCATATACCCGGAGGCCCAGCTTAAATCGAAGCCTACAACACTTGGAGGTTTTCGAGATACTTTCATACCACATGATCATATTCTTATTTTTAGTTTTAAAGACATATAAGTATTATAAATGAGCACTAATGCTTATATTTTATGATTATTTTAATCGATCGGATGTGAATACCAAAGTCGATGCTTTCCAGTGGTATAATTTTGGAATAGAATAAAATAAATACAATTCTGCTTATTTTACAAAATTCGCTCTAAAAAACAAAATGTTAAAACCTGATTCATGACTCACCTAACGCAAGCCAACCATATTAACAATTCCTCTATTTCATTCCCTGTTGTTTCTGGTTTATATTTTTTTAGCCGACATTATCATCTTGACCCGCTGAGTCTTATCAGACTCGAGTCCGCGGGCAGGCGTCGAGAGTGGCGGGCTTGAGCGGCGCTCGGTGACATTATCAAAACCCTCTCCCAGCCATCGTGATAGCGCGAGGTAATCACATCGCACGGTGCAACACGGGTTCAAACACTTTTCCCTTCCCTCACATGACCAAAAGACCAACAAACAAGAGACAATGGAAAACTAAACTTTTCGGGAGGGTAAGGGATACACATTTTACAAATGGGAAAGGTGTCCCAAGTATTGTGATTATTTTGCTACGCCTTTCAATCATATAGATCGACTATTTCATTGAATGTTAAAATTGAAAGTAACACATTCGCTACAGAATTTGTAACTGAGAGCATGTTGGATTTTATATTTTCAAAATTATTTTCACGAAACTAGATCAAATTGAATTTCATATTACAACCTTTAACTTTTCATGTTGAGTACAATTAGGCATGTTATGCAGCCATACATAATAGAGATTAAACACACACCTCACTCACTCACTCAATCACTCACATTCGGTCATTCACTCAATATTAACATATCTTGATTAGTAGTTAAGTTTTGACTTCAAAGCATACATTTTCCCCTCACTTTTTATTCCATGCACACATACATGCCTAATTGTGTAATGTTTCAGTTCAGTGTACTGTTTGTTTAATTACAAATATGTCTTTATTTCTTGATATGATTAGTGATTTGAGATATTTTTCATCTTAGTAATTCGAAGGCAAAATCCACAGTATAGCCAAAAGGTTAAACTAACATTGAAGATGCCCATTCCACTCTAATTACAACAAATTATGGTGAAAGTGGGAATCAAATGTGTACAACATTATAATTAGGATCTTCGTTCACCGAGTAGATAGAAGTAGTAATATAGTTTATTAGCATTTAGCTATTAGTTCTTCTTCCATACAACAAGTAAATTTGAAACAAACACAAAATCAAACAACAAATACAATACACGAAGAAAATCAAAACCAAAACCAAGTATATGTAGGTCACCTATGCAGCTATTAGATTCGAATCTATACTTCGCCTGTCCATAGTACTACTAAAGTGCTGAGCGATAAATTGCTAGAAATCAAACTGTCTGTTCGCTAGCTAGTTGCTCTGATTTGTCGCAGCGCGCCCTTGTGAAAGATCGAGTCTACATCATGTTTTCTTTTTCTTTTGTGACCGAAAAACGAGCCTCTAATCGCAAGTGACCTGTCGCCCGCGATTTATCGCTCAGCGTTAGTTTTCTTGGTGGACGAAGTACCTTGAATACTGCGCACTAGCAATATATCAATGTGCAACACATTATATTCAACTCCATACCTAGGCGGTTAGAATCCCGTCATGTATAGTTCCCGAGATAATCAACTCCCAGTATTTGCGGGACGTTCACCGGTGATCTGGCACTTCCATCGAGATAACACGTTTATTATGATTGCACCGTATATTACTACCTTCTCCAAGCCCCAATCTCCTGTGGGGAATACTGGATGTTATGAATTAGGCCTGCTGCAAATACCCAATTCCAGAGGCAATGGAACCAATTAGAGTAAACAATTAATGCAATTACGTTTGTGAAATTGAGGATGACTGTCACAGAACAGTGTTCTAGTATTTGGGTGTTTGTATTACTGTGCCTTGTTTTGAGTAGCGCTAATTTAGACAGATTTTTTTCGACAGTTTGCATCTGTACAGTATGCATGCGCGAACCCTACTTTTACAAACCTTCCTAAATTTCCTAGCACTAGTAACTGGCAGTAAAACAAATCAGTGTTCGGAAGAACTTAAGCAAGATTAATGCTTCATTAAGCTAAGTTTTGTGTTTTGCACATTTCATGATGAATTTTATTTCATTTAACTTTTTAATATTATACTATTTGATGTATTATTATCAATTTGTTTTCTTATTATACATTGTTACTTGTAATATAGTTATTTTAAAATGTTCTGAAACCACAGTTTATTATTTGTGTGTGCTATAATGTCCTAGTTTAATTTATCGTCCTCCTTTGTATATCAGTTTTATTAATTTGAAATAGGAAGTTATGCATCTAGAGAAGTTTTAAAAAAATGAATCATACTATAGCTATATAGTTTGCTGTTGGTATAACCGAAATGAAACTAAACTAATAAACTGCTTTGCGAGCTATAGAAGACGGATCGTCACAAGACTGAGTGTGAGTTATCATGTGAAAGCAATGTTACCTTGTTATAACGGGTACAAAATTTCATGCTCGAGTTATTTCCAAAGCATATCACAGCGTCAAAGTACTAGTTCTGAAATGGTTTAAACTTTAAATATATGAGTATGAAAATCTCATTAAAACTTAGGAAGAGATAGTGAAGTGTAACAAAAACTTAAACTTACTTAAATAAAAATAAAACCAGCGAACGTTGACCCTGTATGTTTGACATTTACGACGGCCCGCTGGTTAATTATCAAAATAAACTGTTTCATGGCTCAATGTTTAATAAAAGTAGAGCCAGCTTCTACGCCCAACGAGTCGAGCGTAAAACTGCAAAATAAAATTACGTAAAACAATAATTCTTTTAGAGGGCCTCTCATCAACGGGACTTAGGATACATGGGCATTTCTCTGTTTTTATACGTCTGTACGCTTCGCAAATTTTCCAACCACTAAACTCATTCTGTTGAAATTGTACACAACATCCGGGTCCAATTTTCTGAGTGGACAGTAAAATCCGCTAAGATGCAAACTCTTTTTTTGAAGGAATTTAATTTTTTTAATTTTATATTTTCCCACTATTCCTGCTGACATTAGTCTGACACACATTTAAGAATTTGTTATTGCGTTAAAAAAAATCGTGGCATTTAAAATCGCAGATTTCTTCGCAAGTGATGAGGACCATAAAGACATTTATATTATAAGGTCGCGGCTTACTAAATGGCACGCATGATGTTGTAGGCCTATATTTCGATACTTTTGTAATTGCAATAACTAAATAATAGTAAATAAATAAATCAAATTCTGGTTGTCTTACTAACTTTGTTTACAATACTACACCATTAAGTGGTTATGTGACAAAGATATGAAATAAAAACATGTCATTCTAGTTAGATGAACACTCCTTCGCCCACTCTCCTTAATATCGTTAGCAGTTTTAACAGTTGCATTTAAAAATAAATTGTGTTTAAAATTGCTACGTCCTGTTAAAACCAATACTATCGGTGTTTTAGTGAAAATTATCTTAGTTGTCTTGGTTTAATATATTTAAACTGTTTTGGACAAAAAGATTACGAGATTGACAATAAAATACATCATCATAAATCCATAAAAAGAGTTTTTATTCATTTTTTTTAATTTTGCCTAACGGCGCGTTATGTGTATATTTTATTGTTTATTTTTCATGGCACACATGCTCGTATTTTCGACTTTGGCATTTCCTTGTTAATAATGGTAAAAAAAAATGTATTTAGAGTCTACCCACTCAGTTATATAACTGATTTTCATGTTTCATTCATTCAGAATAAACCCTTCAACTTCAATTCAAAATTCAACTCATCCATATTTGTTGCCTACCCTTGTTCCAGTCTCCCTCTTGTGTTTCTGGCATCTAATGACTATAGGGCTATATTTCCTTTGACGTAGGCTGGACGAAAAGCATAACAACGTCAAAACGTGAAGGTCTTTGCTCTTACTTTCCGTTAGCCGAATATTCTGGATTTGATTAATATCTGTGTAATATTGATATAGATGTTTAGGGGTCGACCGTCCATAGTGCGCTGCAATCCATTCCGAACGAGTCGTCAAAGACTAAAACGCCTTTGTGATTGTAACAACACTTGCCAAGTTGAGATAGGAGGCAGAATTTGCGAGTCTGCGCGATAGCGGAAACAATAAAGCATACCTTCATAAGCGTTACGTTGATGCTTTGTACGAGCGAGAGGCGTTCTTTACAAATGTATTATGCATTATACCAAAAGGATTTTTTACGACTTAGCATTATTCACTTTTTAAAGTTTGAAATCCTACTTGTGTCTCTTTTTCCATAGATAAATCTCCATGGTTGGTTCTCTTTGTCGTGTATAAATCTGGCATGCTCTCTGGCAAATCTCTTGACTTCATTACTTCACACTGCGCTACCGCGGCTCTTTTGTTCACCGATCTGTTTTCACACCGCGCCACCTTCCGCCCTACACGCCATTTGCTATGCTAAGCCGCTCTCCCAGCGTCGCCCTAAATGCAACTACACGTAATGCCGGGCCGATATATCCTCCTCCTATTACCAGCGCACAAAATTTTCTGCGTTTAAGGTGAAAAATTCTTGTCACGAGTTTGATGTTTCAAACTTTGTTTTATCTACACCACCTGTGTGAGGTTCTTGCGTATGTTGGTAGAGCTAGTTTGTAGTTAGTTACTCTGTTTCAGCAATGCGTGTGTGGAGGTCTATCTTGCCTGGCACAATATTATGTCATTGGTATAACGAATGTTTTTTACGTTTACCGTAACAAGGATAAAATAACATGTACCGTTAAAAGATGTAATCTTGGTTGCAAAACAGAAATAATATAAACATATTTTCAAGAATAGTACATTAATTTTCATGGTCCAAACGTTTGTGTGAAGGACAAAATCAGTAATTTAAATAACATACTTTTGGCTTCAAGTTCCGACCTAAATGTTTAATTATTGTCACATAAGTGGGTGCATGCAAAGAACAAAATAAAATGAATGACATTTTTTTCGTCTTTGCAGACTAAAACTGATCTTGTTTCTCTGTCACTATAGTGTGCTTATGTGTCTATACATAATACTTGGAAATAGAGTGTAGTTTGTTTTTTGGGTATTGATTGCATGCTTTTAAGCGGACTTCGAACTTTGACAATTTAATTATACTTCATTATAAATCTGTGTACACTTGTAGGCTCTATTTTAGTAATAGATGAGCTAAGGGGCCGTAGCGAATATATTGACAATTTCACTTCTTCTGCCCTGAGAAAAACTGGAAAGTTTTGTTTGTTTTTATTTTCTGTATGTTTACCGCACAAATTTTCAGTGGCAACATTGATGAATTTAAGTATATTATTTGAGAAGTTAAATGAATACGTCTGCGGGACTGGCCATTGAACTTCAGATGTTCTGCATTGGCTCAGAGATAAAACCCACAGGACTGATGGGCCACACTATTTATGTAATATTATCAAATAATTATATTACAAACATTGCTTGTTTTCTTGTAACAACATTACAAAACAACAACAGAACGGTATGCGCCGTCGGGGATCCCTCGCCGGACCTTGAGTTGGGGGTTGCGGTCGGCTTGCTCAGGCGGGGTAGTAGCTCCACACTGGCTGACAGAGATGGAGAAGGAGGGGGAAGAGGGGAAGGGGGGAATGAATATGATTGATGCGATTGTGAGCGATATCGACTAAAGCACTTCAGAGCCCATTCATGGTTTCTTGCCACTAGACTTAATTTCACCTTAATTCAGTAACGCAGCGGCATTAGCTTAGTGACGAAACATTTATCTTCTGTTTCATAACTTGGATTAGAAATACCTTCCCAGAGTCGACTGCGTTTGATTCACAACCAGAAAGTGAGGAATCCAGTCGACGCCGGTAGCTTACCGACAGAGTGCGTAATGCGCGAGACTCTGATTCCCGAGGTCACGGATTTTAATTCCGCCAACGGCAATCCTGACTGAACGTTTATACCAAGGTTAACTTCATTCAATAAGGCGAATTCTGGGATAATTTTCTTAAGACAGCTTGTAGATTCCCTTTACAATTACCTCAATTATACAATTACAATTACCAAAATTATAGTTAGTTACCTGAAGAGGATCACACCGGGTATAAATGATGTGGGTACCTAACATTGGGCGTTTTAAAAATAAGAGATTGTTACAGCTCCATGGTAATAACACTAAGGTCAATATATGTCATATCGACGAACATTAAAAAATCACAACACTTACGCAAAAATATACCAACTTACATTCGTACTTCAATTCTTAAATATATAATGAAATATGTGTATACTGAATAATGAATAACGAGATATGGACCTGTCGGAAAAAAAGTATATCATAATTCATAATTCATAAAATGTGAATAAACACTCAAAAAATTCATGTTTACGATAACTTAATCTGCATATACAAATACCTTTAAAATAAATTTTGTAATTTTAAAAATATCTGTCATAAATGCATTAAATATAGTAAAAATATACATTGTCATGTCATGTCATGTCATGCCATGTGCACAATACACATTTTAAATACGAGCACTCATAGATTAGAACAAACACGAGTACGAATCTTTATAGTTGTTTAAAATTTCTGATGGTTTGTCCTAGCTCCCCTGACCTACATGTAATAAAACAAGCTGGATCATCTTCGTTGAAAGAAAATGTCAACAAAAACGCATGTCAGTCGAATGTCAGGTTTGTTTTTACTTTAATACTTAGCATACACTCTGACTGACGGACGGACATATAAAAAGGTATGCATATATAGGCCTACGCTCCTTAGTTAGTAAATTAAAGGTGTATAACACATATTTTACAACTAAAGATACGTTATTGTGAAATTTGTAGTTAAGCAGCACCAATGATCATGGAATGATTCTTTTACTCCAAGTGGATTTTGCTTTGATTGTTGCGTAGTAAATAGAGGCAAGCAGTGCTATATTTTATGGAGCATGTTCCATACACCCTACATAAACAAAGAAGAGGAATCCCATTTCCGCAAGGCAAGCTAAATGATTGACGAGATGCTTTCACATCGTTGTCTCCCATCTAATTGATATGAAGAAGAGTTAAGTGGAAATTGGTTGCAATAAAAGTGTAAAAGTTTCATCCTAGGTCTGAAAAGCAGGGTGGGTGGGTAACAGTTGTCAGGGATGTTGGTAGGCACGTTCCATCTCACCCCCAGCCGCCACTCCTCGCCGCCGCCAGCGCCACCGTTCCGTAGAGGCGACACTTACTTAAAGCAATCTTTCACTGACTAAGCCAGACCTACAGCGCGACAAATTATTCCAAATCCCCAACGGAATTGGTTCCGGATTATGTTCTCTTCGTTTCTATTGTTCGCAGCTATCGCTTTTATTGAGTTATTTGTTCTCGTATGATATTGAGTCCGTTAATGTACCAATGGATACAAAAAAAAATTGTTCTCATATAAATTTTGTAATTTTGTTATGTGTTATGACGTTCTCCTCGTTCTGATGTTCAATTGTGCACTCTTGGATTGAACATACATCAAAAGCTATTAATATTATATATTTCACTTATTTGCCAAATAATAAATACAAACTGTACTGACAAACTATATATCTGTGCCGAAGTTAAGGGGTTTAGTAGTCACTAGTCACCCTATCCCGTCTTTTAACTGAACCAACATATAGAAATACATTATTAAGATGTAGGGAATTAAAAATTATCCCGTTTTTACAAAGATTTTTTTCCTATTTTGAAGAAAGAAATACAAATACTTTTGCATTTAGACTTAGTTAATTGAGAGTTCGCATATACATGTATATGGTTTACGACTGTAAGTATGGATTATAGCCTTACTTTTAAATGATAATCTAGATGAATGTTAGGGCCTACTAAGAATCCAATAATAAGTGCTAAATTTAGTATAGCCATTGTCCGGAATTGTCCGTGTTTTATTTTCACGCTGTAGATTGTGTCGTAACACTCTTTGAGTTAAAAGTTAATTCTTTATGCAGACAAGCACGGTATGGGAGCATCCAAAATATGGAGTTGTTTACCGTTTGTTCCAGCATTTAGATCTCCTTGGTAATGGAGATGCCGCGTTTATAGATATCCTAATTATTTGTAAAGCCCCGACTCCCTACCGCCATTGTCAGTGAAATAAATTATACATTATCGTGGTTGAAGCTGGCACAGTCAAAAACAATTATTCAAACGGTCGGATTTATATAGTGAGACGTGAATATGACACAACGCACAGACAGACAGCTAGACGCACAGACAGGCAGTTAGACGGACAAACAGATGGACAGACGGACATACGGACGGCGAAGAGAAAGGTGATGCATGGGAGCTTTGCTTCCAAACATTATTTCAGCCGTGTAACCTATGATTTATGCATTTTGTTACATTATAGTTTCAGTTTCATAGTAACTTAACCGACACAATGTTGAAAAGTCGTGACCAGTAGAGTCAGAGTGGGGTAAAATATAGAATGATACAGTGTAGACTAAATTCTCAAGTCAGCAATTTGTGATCATTAATAACTTATAAATAAAAGTGTAACTTATTCGTTATATCTGTGTTAAGATTTGAGCGTTAATGAACCCAATCATGAAGCTACTTTCACGAAAAAAAGTTTAAAAAAAGAGAATTTGTGTTGCAACATACGTTTTGGTGGAAGTAATTTCAAACTCATTGTGAATCTACGTATTTATTAACCGCGTTGGAAACAACATTAGTTTACTTCTACTTCTCATATTATAGAACCACCAAACTTAGATTCCCGGATCATGTGGGTCGGACGTCGAGTTAAGACTTCTCGTGATTGCTAGGAAGGTGTTGGACCAGCAAAAGCCGCTCGACTGTTAGCGTTTGGTTAATTCATAATAGTGTGTCATTTATCGACTAGGTAAACGCTAAAGTCCCGTCGCGTTGATGTATGAGCTTTTTTGTAAGTTTTTAGTTTGCGTGGAATATTTACTTATCAAGTGTCTATTGAACGCATTGTTGGTGATTATGTTGTACATTACTTGCACACCACCTAGACTTTTGCAACCAGCGTGAGTCATACGAACGTAACCTGTTAGCGGGTTATTTTGCATTAATTCTAATTTTAATTTTAATTTTAATTTAATTAATTTTAATTTAATGTACTTAATTTTAATTAATGTTAATTTTAATTCTTCTTTCGTTCTGTTTTTGCTATGACCTATCATTCTTGTTCATGCATCATGTATTTCGATTGTATTCCTCTGTTACATGTTGGTTTAAGTTAGTATAAGTATTAGTAATGTTATTTGTTAAACGCACAATGTAAATGGCCTAGCTATTTTGTCCAGTTTGTAATAATGATATATGAAAATAAGTTCTGTACTTGTAAATTGGCATAATAAACCTAAAAAAACTCACATTAAAACCTCTATTCTATGCATTCTGGCTAACCTTTTCAATTTTTTCTTTCAAAAAGCAATACATCACCATTACCTTAATGTCCATGTGAAATATGAACGTTGTAGCCCCACTTGTTTGGCCAGAATCGGCCCAAATGTCACGAAAATATCGTACTAAAAATCGAAAAAAAATCGTAAAAGTACGATATTTATGACTAATATTTCTTCGATTGTACCCAAAAACGTAGCAAGTCTAAGTTCAGAGATTTCGAAGGTTTTCTCCAATTTTCATTTAGATCGCATATGCCGTTTTCCCGGTAGTGAGCGAACAAACAGACAGAAAAAGAAACAAAAAAACAAACAAAAAAGCAAAAAAACAAAAAAAACACCCGAGCTAAATTTTTTGGGGGGTCGGTGAAATTGAAGTCTTTGCTTCGCTCATCCAATAATATAGCAATTACATTGGTTTTGATCATTTTGAAGCTGTTAAGATAGAAAAGTGTTGTTTAGTGTGGTCGTCGATCTTCAACTTGACATGACTTATAGTAAAGTGCAGAAATAGATCTAGAGTTAAGAGGTGAAATGGTGGTAATTGTTCCTCCTTTTGCTAGAAATGATAACAAAAGTTTGCAAACAATAGTTTTACCCTCGTGAGACTAGACAAGACTAGAGACTAATTATCGTTCTTACTCAACACTTTCAAGAAAAGCTTCGCTCGTAGATCACTTAGATACACTTTTAATGCAATTTTTTCCTCTTTAAAATTAATATCTTAACTCTACTTTTTATGTTGTAGTGTAGAAACCGAAGTGAGTATTTTTCATGCAGTAATCAGAGAATATAACAAATTGCCAGCAGATGTATATAAATATGCAAATATAAAATACAAAATTGTAAATATATTAATGTGATTTGTATAGAAGCAAATAGCAATATAGGCTAATAAAGTAAATGAAATCCAAAAATGAGCAGTATCATGCAATGATTAATAATTATGCTATTAATTGCAATAGTGCATTATATGTTATACAATAATGCCTAAACTTGCAGAAAAATATACAACTGTATCATAAGTTAAAAACGTGAATGCTACAAGCAGGAACTGTTATAATTATCAATCAAACGCAATGAGACAAAACTACACCAACTTAAAATACGTAAGTACGTAAGTACGCCTACTTTCGAAACAATCATTATACATAATATCACTTTCTTTTCAAGAGTTCGATTCGCGATTGTAAAGTAAGGTTTGATGATAAAGGTTTTCTGATAAAACGCTGTCCGTGAAGTCATGTTCTATTCGGTACAGTTGGCTAGGGGCCAGCTTACGTTCCTAATTCTTCTTGTGTTGTGTGTGGGGACGAATAAAAACCCTCATAAATGTATTTGAAACGAAAGTGGCCTAGTAGATGTTTTCCCCTCGCTTAGTTCGGGTACTTGCTTTCCAAGTTTAAAGATGCCCGTAATTAACTGTGAAGTGGTGTACAGTTTAGTGCAGGAAAACGGGGGACTGATTCATGTAGAGCGTCGTCAGTTTGTGTCTCTTAAGTGCTCTTCACAGGATGCCGAGAAAACCTACTCTCAACTCCGGAATTCCCTTTTGCCGTGATAAAACTTGTCCTGGAATTACAAAGCTCCATTTAAAAGTTGATAAAACACCATCTTTATTTGCTTATGGAAAGCATTTAGATTAGATAGAAGTAAGTAATTAATTATTTCTTGAAAGTGTGTGCTAGCAATTAGCGAGCGTTTAGCTACCGGGTGGTTGTGATTGTAGAGGCCGTCTCGTGGGATGGTGGGGTGGGGGTGGTGGGGGGGTGGGGGGATGTCAGTGGTAGACGGCAGCGCAATTTAACGCTAGGACAATTCAACCATTTGCAGCTTGTATCCCCCCCCTCGCGCCGTAATCCCAGCTTAGCGAGCTTGACTCCCAACACTCCTAGCTCCCACCACATTTACCAAATATCAAATCATAGTGGGATTAATCCAGTTTTCTCTGTGACTCAAATCAGAGAAGAACAATCAAAGCGGGGATTAATGTAGTGTTAATGAAAATTACCGTGCACGCTTTGAGGTAGGACGGATTTGAAATAACGCTTGAGGCGCTTGCAAATATTAGACGAGAGAACGATTTATTCAAAGCTTAAACATAGCTTCACTTGACGCCTTGCTCGGTACGACAACGGTGTCTGCCTCTGATGAATCAGGATTTTAATTATTCTATGATCTATGCAGGTCGTTTAACTCAAGTAATGAAATTCCTTTCAAATAGGATTGTACAGACAAAGACAATTCACTTTAATTCAAATCATGAATTGAGTAGCACCGTCGGCATCAATATAGCAAGTTCAGAGGCATTCTTTAGGCATTGTGATACCGAACTTTGATTGAAATTTCTAGCTTCTATACTGTAGTAAACTAATATCTTATACTATAAGTGATATATTTCTGTTGTTTCTGTTGGCTATATTTTGTTTAATTTGTTTGAAGAGCCTTAGCCCTGCTGCTACTAAAAGTCAAACAATGTTATAATAATATTAAGTATACAATATGCACTTCAAAGTTTAAAAGTATAAAGAAAACGCTTCTATCGTACTCGAACTGTTATACATACTTCCTGTTGATTTTAAAAGATAAAATGTAAGTTATTAATATGTAATTCGCAGATCTTTAATTTCTAGTTTGATATGTGTTTCTTTACATATACTAATCTGTATACTTCACTTAATAGGTAAATCAATCAGAGAAGTTTTAATATATTTGATAGAATATATGCAAATAATTTAGTTTTTATTAATGTGAGACAATTTGAATTTAATTTAATTTAATAATATGTAGACTATAGAATTTTGCAACACAGCCATCGATTAGATAAACATTTCATCCATACAGTTTTGTCTCACAATACACCAAAAGCTTTTATAGTAACTCAAGACACTATGGGTTTGTTGAATATTAAACTAAGTGGGGTGAGAAGTTAGCCAATCGGTCTTAATCTTAATTGAAAAACAATGAGTAATAAAGGTGTTTTTTAGAGACGAAATGTGGAATCAAATTATGTAATAGAGTATAAAAATAGTACAATGCTAACTGAGGGGTGTCGATTGTGTTGTGTACAAAAACCATATCTGTTTGGAACAAGAATAACAACGATAAATTTCATGCACGAACGGTTTTGTCTGCCAAGAAAACAAATACGTAAACCACACTTTGGAGACTGGAACAACGAAAAATACTTGTGCGTCAAGTTATAAGAGATAACCGTGTCCAAATTTATATTTTAGTGCATTACTAAATATGTGCAAATACAACACAGGGAATAACTACGATATTGTGCCCACGATTTTAGTGAATTATGCGAGCATGCGCTAGTGTAGAATACAAAATGAATGACGCGCTTGTAAGCGTAAGGCGCGAGACTGATTCGGTTGGTCCAGGTGTAATGGAATATGTTTACCCCCGGCGGGACATTACTACTTTACGAGTTCGCTCGAGGCTCCTACCGTTGGCTTTTGTCAGTCGTCTGTGAAAATTAAAGGAATTGAGTCCTCTTCAACAACCCTTAGGCATTCAAATCACAACTACCCGAATCCAAAATTCCTTGCTAGATACTTGGAGATGGGCAAGCAATTAATAATGATCCCTGGAAGAATTTAGAGTTTCCCAAGAACAAAAATACATAACAAAAGAAAAAAAACACATTTTCTATTAAAACGAAGGGTAAATATTCATATTATGAGGAATACAATAATAAAACGAAGGAGATAATATGAAGGGCATTGTAAGAATAGAAACCGAACAAAATATAATAGGAATATAAATAGGCTTTTAAAATGTTATAATGATGACCAGGCCACCCGTTAGTAAGCAATTGAACATTTACTATAATATGTTATTCAACACATTTGTATAGGCATATAATGTATGTATGTGTAAATTTGTGTATTGATTGCAATGCTATGGTGAAGACAAAAAGTTGATAACTTTATATGAAACTACATTTTAAAATGATACCATGTACATTACCTCCAATATCACGTAGTTGTTTTAGTTTTAAAGTTACAAGAGAATTCACGATACAATTGTTTTAAACACTTTAGTGGAAAACAACTCTTATAAAATAAAGAGTTGATTTCCACTCTTATAAAATAAAGAGTTTCAGAGTTTAGAGTTTTTCCACTAAAGTGTTTTAAATATCACGTAGTTATGTTTAAAATTGGGTTTCTCTTCCATTCTTCATAATTGATATTGAAGAGGACATAAGCTTTTGAGATATTTAAATTATTTATAATGTTCACTAACACTGTCATTATTTTAATGTAGCGAAATCGAGCAGCATTTTCCATCAACATGAAACCACCATACAATAATGTATTTCCATCTGTTCCAGAAGTATATTTTATTTGAGATTTGTTGTTGCGTGTTTCAACAAATTAACAACACGTGACAAAGCAAAACATGGAAATATATTGCACGAGCTGTGAAGTGTTTTTCTACCCGTATTCGGCCCTCCTGGCAAAGAAACACACACGGCGGTAAGTCGTGGGTGTCTTGTTTTGGCATGTCAATAGCAGAAAAATTTACTGCCTTTCCTACCATCATGAATACAATATTTACCACTAGCACTTCAGCACGAAAACACTTTGGCGGGTTTTTTCACAATACGTTGATGTATAGCTCCGAATAATTCCAGTTTGATTTACTGTAGAAGAGAGCACAAACTTGAAGTGCAATGTTAGTAAAGAGAATACGTTTTATGTGCACGTCCACTGGAGTTGAATTGCCATTAAAAACATTCTAAATTACTTTCTAATGAGTGACTTCATTGCTTACAGTCTTTATTGATGCTACAGTGTTGAGACTAGTAAATTTATATTTAAAAGAATCTTTAATAGATCAAGTAAATGTTATTTTAACAATTAATTGGACTTGAGCCTGTCTTATTGCCTGTCGAAGAAAAGTGAATTTTTTCGAAATATTGCTACATAATAAAAACTTATTTTCCCATTAAAGAGCAGTGTTAAGTACATTTCTCTTGGGAAATCAACGTTGTTAATAGTTTCTGTTGTCATCTACACTGTAAAGTGTTAATAATTGTTAGACGAGTGAGCGAAGCGAATGAGGATTCTGTTACACTCTACTCGATCGGGCCTTGGCCGTGAGCATTGTCCAATGTCTGTCTGTTTGTCCGGGCTCATACGGCCGAACGGCTAAATAGATTGAGCTGAAATTTTAAACAGACATCCGTGACCAGGTAACTGAGAACTGCTAACAAAATGAGCAATATCCGTTGCGCTTTAAACCTACAAGAAATAATAAACTGAAAAATAGACTGCCAATGTCTAGAAATTATTTTAACGACAATTGGATTTGATTTTGAAAAAATATTTTTTGTTTGTTATTTACCTGGCTGTGAAATGCCGTGCCCATGCAAGGTCTATCGAATGTTAAACGTCAAGGTACCCCCGAACTCCGCTCGTAGATTGAGTAATGCTTGCAATATTTTTACGGTATTTCGTACTGGCTATGTTTTCCATAGTATTGTCACAGATGATGGACTACACTGCGTTATATGCATTTCAAAACATGTTTAATAATTTTTAAAATACAATCCAGAAATTACAAATCTTTCCCGACCAGGGAATTGAACCCACGTCTCCCACATTTCGGCTATAAGGGCGCCTTAGCCAACCAGACTAGGGAAACGCCAAAGCCGTTGTTAGACGAGTGATCGAGTCATGTGTTGAGTACCCGGGAACATTTGTATATTTAAGTTTGATAATTAAATTCGTACAAATAAAAGGGTTTTTAAAGTTTAGTTGTAATAAGGGCGCGTCAACTGTAAGGCCATAATGCGCCACTGTAGCCTTAGATAGGCTACACAGGCCTATGGTAGGGGAAAAAAATAATGTTACCGGGTACTCAACACATGGCTCACTCACTCGTCTAACAACGACTTTGGCGTTTCCCTTGTAACGCTACTCAATCGGGCCTTGGTCGTGACTGTGTCCAATGTATGTATGTTAAATGTCTGTCTGTCTGTCTGTCTGTCTGTCCGGGCTCATACGGCCGAACGGCCAAATTGATTGAGCTGAAATTTTAAACAGACATCCGTGACCAAGTAACTGAGAACTGCTAACAAAATGAGCACAATCCATTGCGATTTAAACCTACAAGAAATAACAAACTGAAAAATAGGCCTATCATGAGTAGAAATTATTTTAACGACAATGGATTTGATTTTGAAAAAAATACTTTTTGTTTGTTTTTTACCTGGCTGTGAAATGCCGTGCCCACTGAAAGGTTTATCGAATCTGGCACGCTCAAGGTACCCCCAAATTTCGCTCGGAGATTGAGTAAACCTTGCAATCTTTACACGTATTTCATACTGGCTATGTTTTCCATAGTATTGTTACAGATGATGGACTACATTCCGTAATATGCATTCCCGGGTAGTCAACACATGGGTCACTCACTCGTCTATGAACGACTTTGGCGTTTCCCTAGTTATACATTTTTAAGCCGATTGGATTCTTACCTATAATGAATGACTGTGTCTTTCACATTTGAGTTTACAACCAAAGTTTAATATAAACCTATGAACTGAATGTGTCATGCCAGGATAAAATGATTAATAAATAAATAGATAAATTCGTATTTACAGACTACCTACTCAGCCACAGAACTGATTTTCGGTGGGGGATATTATATTTAAAGCCGACCAAGCTAACCCTGAAGATGCCGACATCATCGGCGAGCGAACAATGATCATCTAGAGACCGACATATTTAAGTAAGAAACACCAATCAATCATACTGGACACGATTCCACCCGCAGACAGCTCCAAAATAAGCACGACTGATTCGGAACCGCCTTACGCCTTACATCTTACGGACGGTTCCAAATCACAATTTACAAATTCCACAGCCAAGAACTGAGGACTTAAGTCCACATTAGAAGTTTAAAATCTTCTGCCTAGAGCGGAAATCGAACCCTGGACCTTCTGTATTGGAAGCAGAGCCTCTAACCACAAGACCAACGAACCACACAAAATACAAAATACAAAAGATTGTGACAGCAAGTACACGTACCAAGATGCTATGTGTTGCTTATAGTACTCTGACCTGTATATTTGAAACACAGTTAATTAATAAATTCACTGCCACATGTGCTACACTTTAAAAAATACCACAACAATAATACCTCTCCCCGTAATATAAATAATAAAATCAAGGACCCGGCACCTCCACCAACAATGTTATTCTTATGGAGCTAAAACTTTTCTCGCTCTACCCGGCACCTCCACCAATAATGCTATTCTTATGGAAGGAGTTAAAAATGTTGTAATGTAATGAAAAATGTCTCTACCAATCTCATACAACATTGTAATTCTAATCATTTATTTATTATATAGTATGGTGAATTGGATTTCATTATAAAACTAGGAAAACGCCAAAGTCGTTGTTAGACGAGTGAGTGTGCCATGTGTTGAGTAGCCGGAAACATTCCCTTTAATCCCCCTACCCTTTTCGTTTCGATTTTGGGTGGCCCTACCCAAAGCCCTACCTAAGGCTGCATCAAGTCAACATGGGTGTTTCTTTCTTCCTTAACCTAACACAGGCTTTAGTGGCGCAATATGGCCTTCGGCTTCGGCCTACAGTTGACGCACCCTTTTCAGTTCAATTTACGTATTTAAGAAAATTCAAATACATATTACAAATTTTAGTATAATACCTATAGGTATATCAATCAATTTAAATGCAAATGTTCCCGAATACTCAACACATGATTCCCCTCAATCGTCCTAACACGACTTTGGCGTTTTCAGATTTTCAACACATACACGTATGGCCCCCAGCATGACAAACAAGAAGTCAACATTCACGTGATCTTGTCCTTAGCAACAACTTCATGCGAATCAGAATCAGTGACTTTCACTTGTTATCATTACACTTTAATGGTGAAGACATCTTCCATGTACAATTATTGCAGTGAAGCAAATACTTCGTGTACAATAATATGAGGTGACCTAATATTCGAGCTTTTTTATTCAAAATAATTGATTTATCTGCATCATTTCTAAATTGAGACGACAGAGGTATCCTCAGTAAGTGTGAGATCCTCACCACATCGATCCACATCCACATCCCTCCACATCCACATTCTTTCCATCACATCCAATCACAATCCAGTCAATCCCATCCACATCCAATCATCACATCCACAATGTAACCACATCCACATCCCATACATATCCATAGCATCCACATCACATCGACATCACATACAGTCCACATCCAATCCACATCCACTTTTTTATCCACAATCACATCCACACCCACATCCTTATCTAACATCCACCATCCACAGTCCAATCCATCACATCAACACGATCATCCACATCCACTCACACCCACAACCCCACCACCACCACTCCCACCACCCAAGGCGCGTAAGAACGTTTTGAAAGTTGTGGGGGGGGGCAAATTTATTAGCAGATCTTGTGGGCGTCAGTTGGGGTCTGGGGGGGGGGGCAAAGCCCCAGCTGCCAGAGGCTTTTTCGCCGAAGGTAAAAAAATCACTACACTACAGTTATTTCGTCATGTTTTAACTGCACTCAAACTCTCTAAACGATGTTTTTCAGCAACTATCTGCGATCTAAAAGATCAACAAATGAACGTGAAGTGTCCATTTTAGTAAATTTCAACCTAATTTTTATGGAATGACGAATCATACTGGCAAACATATTCGTTTTACCAAGGGGGCTGTCGAATTGTATATGTGTAGTGTATGTGCATATTTACTACTGAAATTCAGGGATTAATGTTTACCTCACGTTAGTTTTGCCCCCCCCTGCCCCACCAGGTTCCTACGCCACTGCCCACACCTACACCCACACCCACACAAATATCATTTGGGCATACCCTTCACATTTACCCAAGTTAGACACCTAAATAGGAGGCATGCTGGGCAGGTTTCCCAAGAACAAATATTTTTTTAATGTAAATGCGAGAAGTAATATTCGAATGTCGAATGCCCTTATCGTTAGATAGACCCACCAACATTTTTTAAAGTGTTCCTTTAGTCAACCGAAAGTGGAAGCTTATTATTAAAGCATGATACTCTCATTCGGAACGAAGTCGGATCGCTTTACTTCGTTGGCAATCCCGACTAAAAGCTTTTTAAGGTGTTGCCAAATTAATTTGGAAATTATTTTACATAAAATGGCTCATGCAACCGTGTTTGGGACTGCTTACTAAACTGTACAGGAGCTGCAGTGGCTTTGTGAACGTTTAGCCCCGTTAATTATGATCGCAGGTATGCAATAAATATCATTGTTGGAATTTCGTCGGGCATGTGATAATGGAACCGATTTACAATGCAGGACCCGTCATAGAGAACTAATCGCCGGTCAGGGATGAAAATCGATTGCCCAGCGTTGGCTGTAAGGTTCATCTTGAGTAACTTATCACTACTAAAATATAAGGCAAGTTCCCAAACTGGTTGGAGAAAACTCTTTCAATTCAAAGAAGGATTTGATATTTGCCACTTGAGCTAGTGAGGCAATCAAAATCATTCCTTGAAATGTAAACCACGTGTTTGATAAACAGCAAATATAACTTTATTTAACTTAATGTTCTAATATTGCACCGTTAAAGGATATCTCTGTTAGAATAAACACGTGTTTTTAATATTGCCAGTTAATAGTGATGTTTCCTCCAAGTTTTTTAGTTTAAACGAAAACAAACAATATTTCAATTTATATCTTGATTTATGAGAATTCTGAACATTTACATTTAATCCCGAATGTAAACGAATTTGGAAAATATTTTACAATTATTCACTCCAGTGTAAATAAAATAAAAATAGAACTGAAATTGTTATTTTGTTTGAGTAAATGTATACTTATTTATTAGGTTTTATCTTGATATTCCGCGGGTTGGTACATACACTTTTGATTAATGAAGTCGTTTGTACAATGGTTTACATTTTTAATATCTCTAGGTTACCAATAAGATAAATGTGTTTAAAGAAACAAATTCAATTTAATGTTGAGAGATTCAAAGTTTTACAAAGCGTTGAAAACCAAAAGTTCCTACCGCACGTTTTATTTTTATAAACATGTAGATATAACAGAGCCCAACAATAATTGTATGGCAGTAATTCATTTGGTGATAGGCCAATTAATAGAGGGATAAATTCTATCTATTTACTAGGAAAACGCTTAAGTCCCGCCGCGTTAATGATGAGCGTAATTTTTTAAACGAAAAAAGCGTAAAATTGCGATTTTTTTTAATAGTAATTTTTCGATACGCTCAAATTTCAACGAATATATTAATTCATAAAATTAAAGTTTGTAAAAAAATCTACCATCGGATACAGCATGTAGGTTTTATTCGTCGAAGAACGTTAAAAATTGAAAAAAATCGTAAAATTGCGATTATATGAGAATGATTTTTTGATTGCGTTCAATTTCACACGAATTATTCATTCATAAAATTAAGGTCTTTAAAAATCATTACAATGGGATAAGCATGTGTTGTTATAAGTCGAGAATGTTAAAAAAATATAAAAAAGCGTAACATTGCGATTTTCATAAGAAATAATTTTGAGCAAATTTCACACGAATGTATTAATTCAGAAAAATTAAGTTTCTGTGAAAATATCAATACAATAGAATAAAGCATGTAGGTGTTATAAGTCGATGAAATGTTTTAAAAAACGAAAAAAGCGTAAAAATTACGATTTTCATAAGAAACAATTTTTCGATCGAATTTTCCCTCCGTGCAGTTCTGTTTAAAGATTTCATAGACCTCCATAAAATTTCATCGCATTGAAGTATGTGGTTTAGCCGAATCGTGTTCACAGACACACAAATACAAAAAAAAGAAAAAAAAAAAAACATTCCGGATTTTTTTCTCCAGTGTAGTGAAATGGAATCTTCGCTTCGCTCGCTACGCTCATCCAACCACAATATTAATTACGAAATCCACAAACTAAACAGCTTAAATAGAAAATAAAGAAATCAATGTCGATCCATAACAAATTAACGCAACTTCCTTTCTCTTTTCATTTTTTAAATTTGTGGTTATCATACTAGGAAAACGTTTAAGTCCCGCCGCGTTGTTGGATGAGCGTAATTGGTGCATTGAGTAGCCAAGTGTTATGCGGATTTTCTGTTGTTCTGTGAAAAAATCATTACTAAGTTGAAGATTTTTTTAAATTTATTTAAATTAAATTAAAAATAAACTTTAATTTTTAATTTTTTTAATTAATCGTAATTTTAAAAAAGAAAAAAATCGTAAAATTTCGATTTTCATAAGAAATAATTATTCGATTGTACTCAAATTTCAAACGAATATATTAATTCAAAAAATTAAGGTTCTGTGAAAAAATCATTACAATCGGATAAAGCATGTTGGTGTTATAAGGCAAAGAATTGATTTAAAAAAGAAAAAACCCATAAAATTTCGATTTTCATGAGAAATAATTTTTCGATTGCGCTCAAATTTCACACGAATACCTAAATTCATAAAATTAAGGTTCTGTGAAAAAATCATTAAAATCGGATAAAGCATGTAGGTGTTATCAATCGAAGAAATTTTTTAAAAAATCGAAAAAAATCGTAAAATTGCGATTTTTATAAGAAATAATTTTTCGATTGCGCTCAAAAACGTAGCAGTTCTATGTTTAGAGATTTCAAAGGCCTCCATAAAATGTCATTGCAATCGGAGTATCGATTTAGCCGGAATCGTGTGGACAAACAGACAAAAATACAAAAAGAAAAAAAACATTCCGGAATTTTTTCTCCAGTGTAGTAGAATGGAATCTTCGCTTCGCTCGCTACGCTCGCTACGCTCATCCAACAAATACGAAAGTATCAAATTCGTATTTCCATCAATAACTTCTTGACTAAGTATGTGACTTACTTAACTGTCTGTTGGACGATAATTATATATGAAGTGAACAATATATAATTGAAATTATTGATGTCCTCAAATTAGTCACCGATAATTTACAAAACCTTGTTTTAATATCTCGCGATGCAAGATTTGTCAAAAAACGCAACTACGTGTTCTGCTGGATGACGACTGGCCTCAAAATGTGGAATGTTAAGGTACTAGTATAGTCTTGGAAAAAAGTTTTACAGTTGAGTCTTTTATTAATTTATTTTTCTTGTATGTAACTTGACTACTAAAGTAAAAAAAAAGTCTACTTTTTTTTTAAATTGTTATTTTAGGATTTCATGAATAATTAATTGTTGTAACAATGGTTAGCTCTTGACCAAGATTGCTTAGATTCTAGTTGCTCTTGAAGACTGTGTTTACATTTATTTTAATTGGTAAGCATATAAAATCTGTGTTTGGACAGAGTTTTTTGTCTAGGACAACTACAAGTATTAATTTTATAATTTTAAATATTAAAACTTTTATTTAAGCAAATTTTTCCACCATAAAATAAACTTATGGTACACATGTAATTCATAAGGTGGTCAAATTCCTAAATGTGTCTCTGTTAAAACAAGTTATGTTTTATAACCTACAAAACAAGCCATAAATGATCCATCTACCTCTGTTGTTACTCCTGTAAACTTGAATGAAGATTGTCAATGTGTAAAGAAATTACAGTTTTGAGAAAACAGCAGTTAAAGTTAGGCATTTGGTCTTTTTCTTGCTATATTTTATGCCTGCGCTATCATAACATAATAATTTTGTGAAGTTATGCTGCAATTTTCTTCGGGTTTGAATTTATTAAAATATACTAAATCAGATAATATCCCTACTAACCTAAAAATAATACGAAATTATTTTACGAAAAATCTAGTATGTAAAGCCTATAGTACGGCCTTCATAATATGTATTTATGTTTTTAATGAATATGTGTATAGAAATCACGCCACAACATAAAATCCGTTGACTTGTTGTGACTCGTACTCAAGTTGCAAGAAAACCCCAACTAAAATCTGCATGAAGTTTACAGTTCAGTTATTTACTTTTTATATAACCTTACACGAGAGTACTATTTAAAACCCATGCTCACACATAAAACCAAAAAAAAAACTAAATACAATATTATGCAAACTTCTTAATGTGTTGACAAGTTTTGACTTCTTCCATATTGTTTCTTGTACATTTTTTGTTCACTTTTGTTACAATGTGTTTTAATGGGAAATTTTAAGACTTTCTATTAACCATCATAACCAATCACTATTACACAAGGTTACTGGGTGTTTGCCACAATGTTGTTTTGCGCGCATCTGAGTTGAGAGCAACCCTCACGGTTGACCTTCTATAAAGGCTGCGAGACACGGTACCAGACCACCACAACAGTGCACGCCTGAATCATTTCCCTCCTGGGCCTTGGCAATAATTAGGAAAATTAATTATCTCCAAACATAAGATACGCGATAAACGACTATGTTTTGCCACTGTGCGTTGCCTTAGGCTGCTGGAAAATCACGGCAATACGGTTTCTACATGGATGCTAAAACTGTTTGTCTCCTCTCTCCGGACGAATGTTCCGACGCCGGTGTCCGGATCAACTCAACAATTCGAAAAGTGGCGAGGGTTGGGTAAACTTTTGTTAGTGGTTCTTGTGCTATAATACAAACTCATATCTCGAAGTAAACTTCCGCCAATATAAAAATATCGGCTGTTGTTTTAAAAGAAAAAGCTCAAGTTTATTGTTAAGGTGAATCAGCAGTGTTATTTAATTTTCTCAAGTATGCAACTCAATAAAAATATAGCGTTTGTAACTGAAACCTGACTCTATTAGAACATCAAATAATTATTTCAACATTTGTTCGTTTTGGCACACGATAAACATTGCCTCTTCAAAATAATTTTGAACTTACACCTAGCACACAGTTCAACGTAGACGGCTGTGTTTGTGTGAGAATCATTTTGAAGAATGTTTTTTCTTGAGGGTATCCTAGGAAAAAAAGAGTATTTTAAAAATATTGGGTTACTTGAACTGGTATTTTCTGCCAATTTGTACCACCAAACGAAAACATTCGTATGAAAAACAATTGTAAAAAATTACCTCTTTTTTCTCGGACACCTTTAAGAAAACACTTAAAAATGTATCTCATAAAACACAGCCATCTACATTGAATGGTGTGAAGGCGGAACTAAAGTTTAAAACTATTTTAAAGAAAGAGGCAATATTTGCCGTGAGCCTATCAGAAAAAATTCGAGAAAAAATGTTTTGGATGTTCTAATATAGCCAGGTTTCAATTCCATTTAATATATTTTTTGCAAAATTGCACATCTGAGAAAATTTTAAAACAGTTAATGTGTATTTATAGATTAAAACGATGCAAGTTTGTATGTAGTTGGGGGAACCCAACGCTCAAAGTTTAAAAAAAGTTGGGTGTATTTGTGTTTTAGAATACAACGCTCCAAGTTTTTATCTATAAATTGGGTATCCTTGTATTCTAGAGCACAACATTCTAGTTTATACGTAGTATTAGTTGTGTGCCGATGTCCTGAATCCCACTCGGGCCCGGCCTTGGGTTGGGTAGCCGAAAGATGCGAGTTTTATCGTCGTATCAAGGATATAAAACCATCCCTACATATGAGATTTCACTTTGCACCACACTTGCAGAGGGTGTAACAGCTGTAAGATGGATAAAGCGTGTCCCTCCTACTCTCACACACACACTGAATCCCATATTGAAGGCTGACACGTTTCTACTACCGTTGATATAAAGTTAGTGGCACTGATTTTTTCAGTGTTTGGCATTTAAAAAATGGACTTTACTTTTCCAATGTTTATTTTGCAAATAAAATGGAGAGGGGAATTTCCAACTGACAAATACATCACAGTTGCGTCATTTCATCCACATCATTCCATATAGGTAGTAAAGAATTAAGAGAGGACGAGCATGAAAAACAACCTAAATAAGATAAGCTCGTAGGCTCTTACTCTCCTAAGGAAGTACACTTCATCATTGCTCGATTAAAAAAAAAAAAAAAAACACCAGGAATGGACGGCAATTCAAACGTAGCATTCAACAACCTTCCTAAAGATGCGAAAGTTCTTATCACTTACATGTTTAATGCAATGTTTTAATTTTTGATCTATTTTGCTGAAATCAAAACGTCCAAGATAATTATGTTTTGTAAATCCAGAAAAAATCTCTTCCTCAAAACTATCATTCAATCAGTCTGGCACCTCGTAGATATTTGTTTATCAAACTTATATTTGTATATCTCTCAAATTCTATTTTGGCAGTTTGATATGCAATGTGATATTCAATTATTAACTGAGGCAATAGGATCATACACAAAGAAAACAAGACGTTTACAATGAAATACATCGAAAGGCAGAAAATCTTGTAGATATCGAAGCTACTTGAGAGGCCCTCAGCTGTTCTAACAACGTATCAGGTGTACATACACTGACAGTTTTGAACTAGTTGCTTGCTCTGCCCCCTGGGAGTCGTCAGCCCACACCCGCGCGGTCCGAAGATGAGTGATCGTTGTATCCAGTGTTTACACTTACACTGGACATAAGGAGACACAGGCACTTTCGTAATAATATGACACCACGGTATTTTACGGACGGAGAATAAAAACTTGGAATTTGAAGGGTTGAATCCCGCAACTGACTTAAGTTCGTTCATTGGTCTTCTCAAGCGTACGCCGAATAATAGGGGTATACTTCAACAGTTATAATGACGATGCAACAAATTCTAGTCATATCCATTATGCACTTATTTCAGGAACTATGGGGATCATCTTCAAGAAACTTCGCGCTTCGTCAAGCATAGAATATTCTTACTTTAATGTTGCTAGTAGGGTAATATGCCAACTTTTCTGTTTTCTTTGGGAATCCAGTTGGACACATCTGAGGTTATTATTTTGTACTTGCTCATTGTAACAGTTTTGACAAGGTGAAGGGCGCTGTGTGGTTGTAAAGAACGGGTACGGAAAGGGGTTTTAAATCAAGTGTCGCGTTACGCTGGGTACGTGTTCACGTAGGTATATTCCTAACGAGTGTGGGGGTTACTTCAACCTTATTCAACTGACCGCAATACTGTAAAACAAAAGTATTTGATATAATATATTTCTTCTTGTACATCATTTTGTTAACTGTGTATATATCTTCCAGCTAGCAATTTACCAATCGCACTTGATTTTTCGAAGTAGAGCACGCATAACCGTACACTATATTGATTCATTTGAAATGTTTGAACACTTGATTGTTTCCTCAATTTTCATATCGGTGATGTGACTGTCTACTTTAACTTTGAGTAAATACAACAAAATTTTTATTTTCAATCTCTTCCAGTATAACAATATATAAACAGATTTAAAAATTCAATCCCAACGAATGTTTCTCAGCATTTGCGCACTTTTCACGGATATAAATTAGAGTTATACTACCCATAATATGAATAATGGTAATGATAGTAAATATTAATTAATTTATCTATTTATTTTAATATTTGTGACATGTAATACACAACATTTTAAAAAAAACATCACAAAACATTTTAAATAATTTTATAATGTATACATAATGATTTAGGAATGGTTTCTTTCTTTTTCCAGAACATAGAGAAATACTGAATAATACAGAGGATTAAAAATTGCACAAATACTACCCTAGCGAAATTTGAACCAAACCAGTTCACCAGGTTCAAATCTGAATACGGAAGTAATAGAGTTTTCAATGATTGCTCTATGCATAGAACTTCATCTTCAAAATGTTTCTACAGTTTAATTTGAAATGTATTTTCCCGTGAACATCGTGAACTATTCATAGACACACATTCAAATCTGCACTAAAAAATTTTTCTGTGTATCTGATAATTTATTCTATTCAAAACATTCATGTGCAAAACACCACCAAATTTTTACTGTCTACACACCATTGTTTTCTATAATTGTATAATGTATTTTTAATTAATTTAATTGCAATGTATTAGTATTAGTATTGAGTAGGTTGCTAGACACTAAAATGTGAATGGGGCTATGCCCTCTTTTAGCAACCTATAACACATCAATGTGTTAAAACAATAAATAAAAAATAAATAAATAAATAATGCAATGACATAAACATCTTCTTCTTCTCTTCTTCTTCTTATGCCAGTAACATGAGGAAACATGAGATAAACATGAGGATAACAAATTGCACCAAATACATGACCATAGCGAAATTTTGAACGGAAACGCAGTACCCACGGTTAAACCATATATACGAAGCTAATAGATAATCTTTAATGATTGCATCTTTTCATAAAGCTTCATATTTTAAAATGTTCATTTTAATTTGATAATGTATTTACATAACATTTTTAATTATTTCATTTTCCACACAAATAAAACTACGTGACAAAAACCTGCAGACATGTTTAACTTGTGTCGTTAATAATTAGTCCCTGAGTCAGAACGTTAAGCAAATGAGGAGAAAAGCGCAGGTCCAACCCGATAATAGGTGTTTGGCAAATCCTGCATGTGTCCATAGGTGCCCTCCTGTGGATTTAATAACGTGGACTAACTCTAATCAATTTCACATGCAGACTGTCCAAATTTGACGCTGAAATCCATTAATTCCATAGGCCCCTAAAGTTGGCGTCAAACATGCTTCAATCATTGTGGACGGGCCTTTCACAACTTGCTGAGCCATTTAATTCATTGGCCACAGTGTGCGTCGAAAGACAACTGCTATCATCTATTGTGACTTCTATTATAACTTTATGCCATTAATGTTACACTTCGGACTCGAGTGTAAATCGATAAGTACAACTCGCGAATAATATTATGAAAACTATTATAAAAATATAAATGTAGATAAACGTTCAAAATCGAGATGAAATTAATTCAATGCTAAACGATATAATGATCAGTAAACAAATTGCTGTGTAGGAACAAGTCAAAGGTCAGAATAACCTAAATATTTTAAATAACATAGAAAAAAATCGTTGACAAGATAAAACTGTACAGTTTATTTTACAATAAATTCAATGAAAAAAATATCAGTATACTATAAGGATTAAACAAACATCGAATTGTCAGAAGACGAATAAAAAAGTTAAGGAATCCCGACTTTATGGTTGGTAACACTGTAATAGGGTAACAAATTGATTGAAAGTAAGTAATTGCATATCATTTGTTTGAAATATTTAATTTTTTGTACCTTCTATAATATTATAAATGACAAAGAATTTAATTGACTTTGAGGTCACAATGCAGAATATTTGTACGGTAACCTAATGTTGACTATGTTTATAGACGATTTTTTGCGGGTTTAATTAACAACTACACCCCACTTACATTTAAAAAATCCTTAATTGTATCGATCAATCATCGGCATTAAGAAAAAAATAGACCAAAATTAGCGAATTTCATGCAAATTAACTTAATATATTTAATCATGATCGACTTGCAGAAGTAATTAGTTCGTAGGTTGACTAACCATTTGTTGCATATTTCGTTTCGTTCAATTTTCAAAGCAGCACACTGCGAAATTTTTAATTGCTATTTTTTAATTCCCATACAGTGTTGACATCAACATCCAGAAAATCCCCATTTAAGCCGAGATTATTGATAAACAATTCTCGTTTTACGTGCGTTACGCCACCAGCTAGTTAGCTATAAAACGTGAGCGTACATCCAAGTCAAGAGCACCATATTAATCTTGTCACGAGGGGCAACTGCTCATGTCGCGAGGTGTTTCACATTAATTAAACATCGCGCCGCAATATTATCGCGTTACCAACAGATACGCTTAAGCGGATAATAATTACTTTATGAACATTGATCTAATCTAGGCCAACGTGCTCCATCAATAGCCCCCAATAAACAACAGTGCGGTATAAAACATCGCGGTAACTTCATTGTGTTGAATGACAAATCAACTCAATAATAATGCTTACAAGCATATCTATAACCTTGATTCAAACTACTGAAGCCCAATTTTAAGAGCAAAGATAATAACAATCAAATTTTTCATAATATAACTAAATCCAATAGATTTGTTTGCACGATACCTTTTTGTATATTTCACGGTGTCACTCTAATAAGCATACACATTTACATGTCACAGTTCAAGTTGCTCTTGAGTCTTTTTCAAAGGTGAAATTAGGTAAATAGTTTATAGCTAAATATCTAAAAAAATAATCACATTTTATGTGTCTAGGAAACGTTATTTCCCTATTTCCTGACCATCTTTAAACTATTAATAACAAATGCGTGGCTCCGATTAAACGCTGTTCTTACAATACTACAATAGCATTTTAAAACCCTAAAATAATTGTACTAACATAAAAGTTAAAAGTGAACACAAGTAAATAGATTGATGTGAAATCTACAGCCGCATGTACCTCCGTTTAAGTTACTGACATTAAGTTTCGTACTAATATTTAAATAAACAGCTTTTTGACGGTATAATATTTTTAACAATGTATTACTTTGTTTACTTCTCATTATTTCTACTTTCTTCATTCTAAAAGACTAGCCGGACGTGATCCAGATAGATTTCAGTCACATCACATGGTCATAGCAAATAATGAAATGTTTGTTCATTTGGAAGACTATACTTGCTCCAACGAAAGAATGCAGATGCTTGGTAGTGGTGGGGTCAGAATGAATGCGCGGTAAATGGAATGTCGCCCTTGTGTATGAAAGAGAAATATATTTTACCAACGCAAGCAAAAATTATCTGTGCCAGATCACAGAGTTCCTCCGTGTGCAAGATCCACGCTGAGCTAGCGTGAATAGAGTTGACAAAGTTGTTATGTTGGGAAAACAATTTCGAGCCATCTGCATTCTTTCGTTGGGGCTACTATACTATACTGCTGGTCATAATCAGCCACGGAAGGGATGGAGGGGGAGGGGGAGGGATGAGTTCTCACGTCGTGGTCTTGGAATTCGTCGTCGTCGGGGAGGTCGTCGATTCTGGAGGGCAATGTTTTCCCGAAGATTGCCAGAGCTCGCCTCTACTTTAGGAGAGTAAAATACTCCCGTACTAGCTAGATGTTTGCGAGATGGACTTTGCCACTCTTCTCGCCTTTTACGATCAGCAAAGAAATTATCTGAGTTAAGTTTTTCTTCCGTTCGATGCTCGGTAGTGAGGCAGACTGCGTCACTGCGTGAGATACCTCCATATATTTATCGACCTATATGCCAAGCTGAATACCTATGAACGTTTAGGTATTATTAATTAAATTTATACTAACTACGTTTAGCACAAGAGTTATCTAGGTCAAAGTCTGTTATAGGCTGGTACGGCAACGTATGTACAAGCTTAAGTGAACATTAATTTATGCTCCTCAATGTGAGAATCGACTGAGGTGCAGATTAATTTTGAGACAAATCAAATGAATAATAACTATAAAATAGATATATTTCACAAACACTTAAAAAAATTCATTTTCACATTCATCTTTAATATCCCAATTTTTTTTTGCAAATATTGTTATTTTTATTTCAACAATATCGCACATGGTGATAGTTAATGAGTTTTATAAAGTAATATTTTTATCAATCAATTTACTTAAAATATTGTTAACTTATAATTGAAAACGGAAAATCTGGGAAAGATTACGTTCACACAATCTGCATACATTCTCGGAGTAAAAAGTTAAAAACAGAAAATAAACTGTGGACGTTGATATAAACTAACCGACAACTAATATCTTAATACAAGCGAAACCTAGTTGCTATAAACTTGCTTAATGCAATATGCCAAGCGCATGCATTTTGACAACTTGATGATTAATTACCTTAGGACCAAATCTATCGGATCAAAACCGTCTTAGCCCAAGTTTCACTCTATAACTTAGCTTTATAATCAATCTCGAGGACCTTGGAGGGCATGTATTCCAGTTTCTCGGGCAGGACAAAGAAAAACCGTGACAGGTTTTAGACGACATGCAAATTATTCCACGAGACAGACATCACCCGAGAAGTTCTCATCTTCGTTTAAGCTACGTCACGTGACGCGACGCGGTGTCTATTTCGCTCGTACTTCTGTGACACAAAAGGGGTAAGCTGGTAATTTATTAGCACATCACTTCTGGATGTGAAGCCCTATACGTAACTTCATATGCAATGTTTCAACCCTTGGTGTTTTGAAAATGTTGGCTAACAAAATATTTTAGACTTGCTGGATAAAAAGATTCACATTGTTTTAATGTTAGAACTCGGTATGAAACAGCATTGAGCAACAAAATCCAGCCATGAAAATATTCATGAAATTCGAGTTTGCTAATGGACTAATATATAAATCTCTTAAGTAGGGAAAAAGATAACGTGGCTTCATCTAGGAAACAAGTTATTGATGCACAAATTAGTTACCCTGAAGAGTTTGCGAGAATATCACGAGTTGCATTAACTTTTAACTACTATTTCAAAATTTATTATAAATGTTAGTTTTTGTTAAATGTACAAATGTTCATATAAATATATTATTTAATAATTGCTTTTCTGTGTCCGAAAGGCTACCTTGATCGAAAAGAAAGAAGTGTGTTTGTAATACACATATACACAAATAAAAGTCACCTTCATAAATTAAATGAAATATAATAAATAAAAATGTAAAATTCACTTGATTTCTCACTAATATTATTTAATACAAATCCATCATAGCTACAGCTAGTATGTAAGCAGGCAGAGTAAGTTTTGGTATGAGTGTCACTAAAGAGCTTTAGCTAAAGATTAAAAATTTAATTTCTAACATGTCACGTAGACTCTACGAAAATATTATTATTTTGAATACATAAACTTTACATTTCCAATTTTGAAATTATTGGACTTTGACGACGGTGGTGTTCACAACAGTTTGAACAAAACTTGGCTCAAACAAAACTGTTTTTCTTTTTCGTACAGCTAATTTAGGCATGGGTTTGATGTTATAAAGAATTGCGTGCAATTCAATATACTATTAACTAGACAAATTTTTAACTCGTCTGTTCCAATTTACGTTTAATTGTTTAATAGTAATTAAACTTGCAATCTCAGAACTGTTAGAATGGAGAGATCAATATTGAATGTATAGATACCCAAATGGAAGAATGATTTTGTGGTTGATCTGTGAGCCGTTATATATAGCAAAATTAAGAAGAAGGGCAAGAGTGAACAACCTATTTTGGCGATTGTTGACATGGTGTTATTTACATGTCCCATGAATAGAGTTGACAACTTGTTCCGAAAAAAAAAAAACAGTAAGAATTTTACATTGGTTTTACAGAAGGCGATTATGACGCTGGTATTGTAATGGAATATCTTTACCTCCGGCGGGACATCACTAATGTCGAGTTCGCTCGAGGCTACTACCCTAACCTAACGCAACCGGTTTCCCCTTAAAGTGCGGGACGTAGTAATAACCGGCTATGGGTATGAATATACTATCATACCCCGAGTTCAATCCAAGGTGGGGTTAAGTACCATGGATACAGTAATAAATATTCTACATTTCGATTTGGGTTTGGGTTCGGGTTGGGTTAACGTCTTCTAAATTGTTCAATTCATGTTCTGAAATTGAATATGACTACTAGACAATCATTCGAGTCTGCTGGCAATGAAACCAGAGTGTGTTAATTAGTTTGGTTCGGAGAAGTTGTACAGTGTTCTGAGGCACAGTGTTTGTTTGGTTGCTCTGTTCTGCTCTGCTCCTCATTTAGTATTCAATTGTCCTCCTCGTCACTGAAGCATTATGTAGGCACGCACCGCGCATTCGGCGCAACTAACTTAGCAGGGAGGCGATACGAAAAGCAATCATTTTGATAGCATCGAAGCGGTTCGCTAGACGGAAAGTGATCGAGGTGTCGAGAAGAATCGATCATGATATTTATCGATACGGGTTGACATTTGGTTTAGAAGATGTCCTGGGGCGGCAACCTTTGCCGAGTGACATTCGGGAGACCAATCGCTTCCTGGATTATTATACTGACTTCCGACGTCACGTTGATCGAAGTCTCGTGGCTCACTCCCAGTGATGTCGCCGGCGCTGAAATAAGGTCCAAGAGATTCCTTTCGATCCTTTAGGACGAAATCAAGAGAACTGTAAATTTGTTTTCAACTTTATTAAAATATACATTTTGAATTTGGATTCAAAGCTATTTGGTAAAACTTAAGATTTTTTGTGTGTAATGGTCATTTTCAATTTCCCTTATCATAAAACAATAAAATCCCGAACATTCACAAATATAATTTGCTTCTTAGCTCCAAATATTTGTTATTACTTATTACCGGTAGTACTATTCTGAAAATGTATGTGATAATTGTAAATTTCTAACAATTTGAAAAGTGTTTTGAACTAAAACGAAAAATGTAAGGCGATGCTTTGTCTGGGTAAAAACACTATTGTTGGGTAAATAATAAAAAATAATCATTGTTTTTTTAGTGGAAAAAATTCGACAGAAGAAAACTTGTATGCATATTTAACTGTGCCTATCCGGCCCATTACATTTTGATATATCACGTACTTATTGATACAATGGAATTTGACATGTTCATCATAGAACTGATAACAAAATGTGTATATTTTGAGATGGTATGGAACCTTTTGTTATTTTGGAAGATTTTGATTACTATAGGTCTTAAATATTTTATTTTAACTTGGCTTGGTATTATGATCGTTACAACATTCAGATTTTAGAAAGGACAAAACATTTATTTACTACTGGACGAGCGGAATTCTTCACCATAAACAAGAATTTAGATTGGCTTTAATTAAAAATAGTCTTCTATCCATCAACATTATTCACACTTGAGTAGATTAAACCTCGAAATTCCATCTGTTAAATTATTCTATTTAATTAAGTGTTCCAGTTAATGTATTTGAATTTGATATCAGCCTCGAAATAATTTTTCTTCAGTATACGGTATACACATTTCCGAAATACCTTCATTAAGCAATATTTTAATAAATATTATCACTTGAAAGAATAGGGAGGGAGAATGAAGTACAGTTGTGTTTAATTAGTTAGACGATTAATAATAAAGATCATTTTACGACAAGGAGAAAATATTCACAAATAATTAAATTAAAATAGAGAGAGTGGAAAATCAAAGAATTACGAATACTGGATTTAAGTAGATTTGAGTTCGTACAAATTTGATATTAGACTAGTTTATTATAAAATGTACAGAACTGGGTACTGTTTCCATAATAATATATAATAATTATTATTATTATGTTATTACTTTATTGTATTTTTCTTGCCAGCTCGGCTAGAAGGCCACTATGGGGCCCAGTGCCCTATTCAGGAATATAATATTAAGGATTGTTACGGAGCGTGACAAAGATTCCTGTAAAGAATTGAAATACTACTTTATATTAAACTAGGCGAACACTTTACAAATAACTTTCATACGTTCTAGTCGTTCATGTATAATATAATTAATAGAAAAGCTGATGGATACACGATCAAGATTGAAAAAATCAACAATAAGCAGCTCATTTCACCAGCATTTTGGTAGACTTCAGAAGTTTAATAAACCAGAAACACTCTATATGTGTATTCGAAAATATTCATTGATATTTTAAATCAGTTTATCGAAACTATTTATTATATATAACAAAAAAAAGTATTAAAAACACAATTACAAAAAGCATGTTCTCATTGTGTAATGTATTGGTAACGAAGAGGGTGGTGAATCGTTCCCAGCCACCTGATTTACTATTTCAAATACCGATCTCTGATTAGTCATTGTTCGCGAGTCCATCACGTCGGCGCCTACAGTGTTGGCTCGGTCCACTTTAAATTTTAAGTAACTATTGAAATTCAGTTATGTGACTTGAGTAGGTGGACTCTATCTTTATACGAATCAATTTTCTTTTTACTTTTTTGAACGACGAGAATTTGAAGAAGCAGGAGAGAAGAAAAATGCTGGAAAACTAAGAAAAATGTGTTAAAGATTGATTGCAGGAGATGATAAAGAGGGGGATGAATCGTAGGATCAGGTGACAGAAGTGTGAATCTGTGGAAAGACAGAAAAGAGTGGGTTGGTGGAGAGGCAGGTGAAGGCTGAAGATGAAGAAACGCTGAGCCATGCAGGCAACCCCGGAACAGCACAGTTTCGTGCCCTAGATATTGATGTGATGAACACCACTAGACCAATTTTAGTTATAATAAGTTGAGTAAAGTCAAAATATCGTTGACCTAACCACCGTACGTACTAGTTCTGTTTTATTTATGTGTATTAAATTTGCCTAGAGCATCATACAATTTTCTACAAAAACTGAGCTCTTCAAAAATGCAATTTAAAGTGAGTTATACAAGGTTAACTTTATTGAAAAGTGTGGAATCTAAAATATGGCTTCGGTAGCCCGCATGTTAAACGATCAGGCTATGGGAGTATAATATTTCAAGCGCTTGATCGACGGCCTATGCCTTTGGATTCAATATTGCCGACGCTCGCGCCTGGAAGGTCACATATTAGAACTAAATTGCATGTCATTTGTTTCTGACACGCGGTGTGTGGCTGTTAGTTGGCTATAGTAAGCAGACCACTTCTTAAAGAAATGTTAGTATGTAAAATAAGTTTTGGAAATATTATGTGCGTTTTCATTTCACATAAATCTTTAGCAAGGAAAACGTAATTATATTTAAAAATTCATATTTTATGATCAAACGTTTAACCATGAAATACGTTTTGTCACTTGGCAATAATTTGGAAAAATATGTCCTGTCAGATTAACAAGCTAATGCTAAGAGATCACGTTTTATAATACATTTTATTTGATATTCGATATAAAAATAATGTATCACTTTCTCACTTTCTAACTTGTCTGTTATCAATAAGCTCCATAAACAATTAGTAACTAAAATAAATGAAAGTGAGATGATGGTGTTGTATTATGACGTCATAGTTTATGAATTTTACAGACAATATGATGATCAATTCAGATCTATAATGCACTAACAATCAAGATGTCACAAGTTAAACATATCGGTAGCTTAGGGGTAAAGCACCAAACTGGCAATTGAAGGCCTGGATTCAATACCCGACTGAGATGGATTTTGTAATTTTTGGATTGATTACCCTGCACACATCCTGCTTATTACAGTCCTGGTTCCATTCGCCCATTTTTATGATATTTTTAATATGAGTAGGGCCTACAGTTAATCCACGGACTAAGCGACAGTTATTATAAACATTTGTATCACCACTTTCCACCGTAATGTGTAGAGTATATAAAATTTAATTATTTGCAATGTTTTTTTTTTAACTTTGGGCCTACATTTCATATTCGAAAAAGGAAGTATATTTATAGGATCGTTGAATTACAGCGATGGGTTTGCTTTGCTAAAGAAAATTAATTCGCAATTTATGTTTCTATAAAAGGCTAGGTTAGACGCGATGAAAGGCTGCGGTTCGAGCCTGTATTGGCTGGGACGAGGCAGCTGGGCCCGGATCATCCATGGAACCGGCCAGGGGGTCACATCAAACGGACGGAAACTGACCGAGAAGCCCACGGCATGCAACCACGCGGCTCTTTGAAGACGCTAGCTGCTGAGCTTGACATAACCGTGAAAATCACATGGCATCTCTTCTTTGATCTTACAACCCACAAACTTTGGAAGGCAATTTTTTTCTGGAGAATATTGAGTTATCTAATTTAAAAAAGGAATGATACTTCTTGCCAATCTTTCTGTTTCGGACAACAGCTGAATACCAATCCATAAAGTCAAATGTTGGCAAGTTGGCTTTAAAGATTTCCAATGTAAGCACAATGTTTTTGTTTTTATTTTTTGAACTTTTCTTAATAAGTTGGAACCCCCTTAAATGCATAATATATCTGAATCAAAATATACATTTAACTATTGCAACCAAAACGCACCATATTGCTCGTGTGTTAATTTTTTAACTATATGCTCCATTTTCAATAAACACTTAGTCAACCATGTACTTATATATTAATTATATATAAATGTGATTGAAAGTTAGGATCACTTACGTCTTACACAACATCTTCAACAACGCAGGTTATTTGATACGGGGACGACCCGGCACCTCCACCAAACCAGTGAAATATTTTTTAAATGCAGAAGTTGAGATTTTCTAAAATACACCGTACAAAATAACATTGCTATTCACACTAAGAGCATTATTTATTATTAAAAATCAGTCATTCAAAAAGTAGTTCTAAACTGTTCGTGATTAATTTGTAGCCGTTTTTTTAGTAAAATGACGGAAAAGCGGGAGTATATTCATTAACCAAAGAAATACAAAAAACAGATTTTATATTCTCAGAAGACTAAAAAATGTAGTTTATCTTCTGTTGTGTACATTTTGTACTTAAAGTGGTCTGGCATATTTGGACAAAACTTGATTTACAGATTTCTTCCGTTTCTTCTCGTGAGTGACCCCACGTATAGCGAAGTAGAGCAAACGTTGAGGGGTTTGTTGGGGTGGTGGGAAGGGGGGGGGGGGGAGCGCACATGAATGGCAGGTGTTCGCGGCGTCACCTACTGTTTCATTTATAAACACACAACAGGTGACGTTGCCTTTGTGTTTCAAGCGTCAGCACCAGATTGCTGTAAAGCCAGTATAAACAAGTGAGTGTTGACGGAAAAGAACAATACGAAACAAGTGTGTTCGATTTTCACATTAAATATGAAAACTATTTGTCGAGTTACGCATTGCGATTTTTGCAGGATTAATACGGTGTACCCAGACAAATACATCTAAGTCGGCTAAGTGTAGCGATTGTTCATATCTTGGTTTAACATGCCGGTAATCAGTTTGTATAGATTTTGATTTTACATTTTTAAGAATTTAAAATTATTTATTATCATTATCATATAATTTTTTTTATGATCTGAGTGTCAAAACGGTCAATCAAAAAGTAATTCGATGTATGATTGTTCTCTGAATGCTTCTGACTTGGAACTACTTTCATTCTTACGTGAACCAAAACATAAGTTAATAGGTTAGATCGCTGAAAAACAAGATAACGTAGAAAGTTCTCGGTCCACAAAGGACGTATTAAAGACGCACGTGATGCGTCTTTATCTTTCACATTTATCGACATTTTCCCTGGCTTATAACTTGAACAATCACAAAATTGCAATCAGAACTCGGTAACTATATTATAAACACAATCTATTTTCTGAAAGTAGTAAAAGTGTTTGTGTTTTGTAGAGATCATAAATTACTAGAATCGATTAGAGCGAGTGAAGGCTAAACGAACTAATGGTGTGTGGCATTGTTCCATTGACCGGGCAATAGTGAAACACGAGTTCGTTCGTTCGTTCGTTCGTTTGCAATGGCGTGGGATTTATTTCCTACTGACTGGTATAATTCGTGCTTTCGTCAGAACGTTATTGAATGTCTGGTCTAACTTGTGCATTTGTGAAAACGTTTTCAAATGTTTGGTCTATTTCGTGCCTTCGTCAAAAGGTTTATTTATACTAATATAAACACACCTTTTTAATTTAAAAAATGTATTAACACTTAAATGACTTGGAGAAATATTATAAGAAAACTCTCAGACGTAACTCCAGGTAAATCCAGTCCTTCTGAGTCAGAGCCTCGTAAACAAAATAAACTAAATGAATACAAACTTTTTCGTAGGGAAGCTTTATCCAAAGTCACCCTTTTCAGGTGGCTAATTAGGTAATGAGGGAAGGAACGTCAAAAGACTTTAAAACCATTTAATGTTAAATAAATAAATAAAATAATAAATTCGTATTTAGAGTTTACCCATTCAGTCATATACTGATATTTATACATTGCCAATTAAAAAACGTTTGGTAGGGACTGTCGGTAACTGGTATCAGTATCAGATAGGTGACCTCTTAAAGAGTAACTCGTTTACCTCTGTTGGTCATAGCTCCGCGTGCTAGCACTGAACCGGTTGTGTCGGTGAGTACGACGAGTATAGAAAAGAGATGATAAGATTGGTGACTGATTTATCTACTTACTAGTTACTACATTGAAGTCTCCTGGTGACAAAGCTCTTGCCTCGCCTGTGATGTGTCACCGAGGACAGGACGTCCTCGATTTATCATCGAGGGTAAGCATGCTGACTCATCGCAGAAGAATCGATGAACTGACAGCTTTGTGAATGCACATTATCAACATGTTATTCACTGGCCGACATAAGGTGTCCATCAAACGTAATTGAGTTTATAAATAGCCATACAAATCAAAGAGATTTTGTTATTGGTAGTGTTTGATGCTTTCCAAAAATTTCACTACATCCCTAACAAAACTGCTGTAGAATCATATTTACTCCAACGTATGCGATCACACATAGTCAAAAACTATGCTAACATAATAATGGAAACGTCAATTATCTCTTCTAAGTGGAAAAAGGGGTAAAAGAAAAAGGTAATTTACGAAATTTTCTTTAAAATAAAACAATTTGTTATTTTCTGGATATGATTCTTAAATATTAATAGCCTATGCCCATAGAAGGGTCCACACCCATAATTTAGATCCGCTCAAACATACATATAATCAGAAGATCTAGCGGTCACAGAAATTGCTCTCTAAAATGCAAAACGTTTACCATTTGCGCTTCTCTTAAAAGAGGAATTCACACGCTAAGCAAAAACTTATTACTTTACAAAATGAAAATAATTCATATTTTTACTAAATACAACACAAATCATTGGATTCATCATGATAAGGTGAAAAAATTCAAACTTGAAATTTCTTTAGCTAGGTCCAATGTGCAAAAATCTCACATAAGAAATAACATCGCGTCGGGCTCCGCAATAGGTTAATTATCATAAAGCGGTGAAATTTCATGGTACATCTATTTTGTAGTTTCATTTACAACCAATTCAAGACACATTTTTGTAATATCATTTTTGATTGGAAATTTGTTTGAGAATCTATGTGAAACAAAAAATTAACAAATTAAATGCAATTAGGAATATCCTCAAAACCCAATTATTTGAAAATCTTAATAGTAAAATACTTCGTCATAATGCAACCGACGTTAATTTTCTCTACAAACTTCTCGATTACCGGTACTTCAATTCGACTTAGACCTGTTTCGTGATGTTAACATCCACATCTCGTCCAGATTTCCAAGGAATCGAATTAGCTTTAAATTTCCCATAATAATGGTAAGTATTGATGTTTTAAAATATTCGGTGTGGTGCTTAGGAATACTTTATTTACGTTATAAAAGCACACACTTGTATTACATTGATCCAGCTTTACCGCCAATATCATGTGCAACTTTATACCGTTATTAGCGTTGTGACATATAATTAACTCACTGGAGAAACGGATACGTTACAAACGAACTGTTCCTGTGGCTACAACTATGTTATCATCAACTAAAAATAAAGTATTGTAACCACCTTGAAGTAACAACTCATTTGATTAACAAAAGTTTAATCTACTTCCTGCGTAATTTAATACACCACGCCACGTCGTGATACGAATAATAGCAATATATATTTTCATGTCTTTACTACACATGAAATCAAATTAAAACATAACGTATTCCAAACGTCAGTTTTAATGTAACAACGTGTACCACATACTAACTATACGCATATTTGAAAACAAATTACTATTGTTTTTAACATTGATTGTTTAATTTTCTACCTCTTTCTCTCTTAAAGGGGTATTTAACCGCTAAACTCAAAAAATATATTTCATTCAGGCTAACTAGTAATGAATTCAGCAATTAACAGAAAAATTATTGGGGCCACCATGACCTCCCAAAAAATTGTCAAACATGACATATTTCGAGCTAGGTCCCATCGGCAAAAATCTCCCATAAGAAATAACATGGGGACGATCTTTATGCCCCGTGACCTTGGAGGATTTTGATCAAAAAAATATATGGCCATAAGTGACAGCCTTTTCTGTAAATTCTCTATATTTTGTTTTGTAATTTGGGCAAGTAGTTCGTTAAAAATATGCTGATAACCAAGATGGGGTGTGATTTTGGAATGCATAATTTTGCGTGTGAGGGTATATTTGGGCACAGTTTCAAGACACGATGTTATAAAGGGGCATTTTAGATTGGTACTAAGCTCTAGCATCTATGTGGACCAAAAAAGAAGCAGGTTGAAGCCGATTTAGAAAATTTTCCAAAACACCAATTTCCGACAATTTCTGGATCAAAAAAAATTAAAAAATCGTGTTAAATCACAGTTACAAGATATAATTTTTTAACGGTCATTTTAGTGTAGTATTGTGCTATAGATCACCTGATAAAAAATAATTTTTTGGGTTTTTAGCCCCTTTAACAATTTGTTAGAGTGTGCAAGTAAAAGTGTAGTCTTACGTGGTTAACCAGCTGTATGCATAATATGTAAGCTATTTTCTTTGGAATATGCAAATTATATGTATTTTAAACACTCTATGGTTATTGTTCTACCGTTACATGACCTACTCGTTTGTTTAGAAGGACGAGACAAAGGATGAACTTCGAAGCTGTAATCGTGGTTAACTTTTAAGCTACGTCTACACTAAATTTTATTTTATCTTTTATGAATACATAAAGCATCTAAATTACTCAACAAAGTCGAACAAGATGAAAAATAAAAAAAACACTGTTTTCCCAAGGATATAACACACAAAACGAAGAAGCTTTTTATGCAACTATCGTCTTTATACTTGGGTCTCAATCTTCATTTCCCAGCTAGAATCCAAGACCACACTCTGTTCTAAAGACAGCATTATTTACATTCTCCATATTTAGAGATAAATTATGCATACGACTTGTTCAACTTAATTCACTTCTATTGAACTCCAAGTTGTAGATTTAAATGTTGTTCGAATAATGAAGGCATAACCTCACTGCAAAAATGTACAAGCAGATAGTCAATATACAACGAACGTTAAAATATATCTCGGATGCATCATCTAAAGTCTATAGTTAGACACACGTATCAACAAATAAATCAGTGTCAGTTTTTTTTCGAGTAAAACTTAAAAAAAAGATCTCAAAATTTTATCATTGCCAATAATTAACAGAGTAAAGTTTTGATTCAAAGTCTTCAGCTTTTGTTGTTATTTTGTTGTTCTTAAGTTAAGCTGCATATTTTGTTGATATTTAGATTTTGCTCATGAAAGCAATTGAGCAAGTTCACATTGCGCATATTATTGAACGTCATAAAAGTTAACACATATTCCAACATAAATATGTATTCTGTAATGTTATTCTTGAGCACGTGCTGCGTCATAAGTTCCAAATTTGTATGTAAATTTAAAATACAATACACCTGAAAATGAAACTAAATGAAGTCTGTGACACAATTTAAATTTAAACAAAATAATATCTTGTAACACAGTTACAGAAAGTCGAGATGAAAATAAAATCAAGGAAGTGCAAGTGAAATTCAACAATACCGAAACATCTTTGACTCTGTGCATGCCTATCCATTGTCACTCATTGCACACTAATTTTTTTATTCAATTTCTCTATACACTTAAGCTATATATTAAATTATTTTTATGTTAAAATGTTAAGAGCCCAATGGCTCAGGTAATTTTGTACACACTGTATGCACTGCTGTACCGTTATTATAAGTTAAATAAATACCTTTGAAAAATAAACATTGGGCATGACATTGATATCCTTCCTAATATCTTTACTTTTAATGTGAAATTCACAAGAAAAGTGGACCAACCCATACAATTCTCTTCCCCTAGATAATTTGAGTTAAAGTTGAGAGTTACTCTCAGAATTATTCATATAATGCAGCTTAAACTTTAAAATATCACATTTGGGAATTAAAAAAATTAAATAATGTTATTAGTCTAAAACACCATATCAAAGTGATAAGTCCATTTTGCTTCTTAAAAAAATCATGTTTTGTATATGTTCGGGTTAATTTATATGGGCTGGTCCAAAATCGAAATATATATGAAATAAATATGAAATATGAATGTAAGTAACAGAAACACACTCACCCTCAGCCTACCCCAGCTGCGGGTTTTGTTTGATTTTTCTGAATAGTCAATATAGAGTAAGTTATTACCCCATTTCACGCGATTGTTAGAACATGGACTTTATAGGTCCATGGTCAGAACTTGACGGTAAAAAAATATATTTTAAAATACAATGATACAGGAACGAATAAATTAACTGTTGCATTGTATTAAAAGACAACACAAACGAGCAAGCTAGTCGTGATCGTTTTAGCGATGACTTGACGGTTAACCATAGTGTCCTCAGATTTCGAGGTCAAAACTTATCTTTGGCATTTACATTATATAACATTTTCATCATCTACATAATAATATAAAACCTACTCGGCTTCTATTTTAGTATCGACGGAAGAGTATAATCTTTAAAAACACAAACAAAGCACGTGGACACATACAAAACCATTTCTTGCAAACTTCTCGAAAAAAGGATATTTTATCAGCTGTTCCAAACAAGATAAAATATATTCTTATAAATTTAATCTATTGAACCTGGCGAATTTTGCACATCCAATATTTTCTATAAACTAGGATTGGAAATACCCGTCGTGGTAGATAATAGAATAGTGCAAAGAACGCCTCACTATGCTTAAAGGTTGGCAATATGTCGGAAGCAAAACGGTCGAGCTGCTATGCGATCGTAAATCCGCATTGAAATGAGATCGAAGAGTTGGCCGGTTCTGGTTACAACAATCACATGAGTCATACTTTTGGGTGTGACGTTATAGATCTATACATCAGAACGGGAACAATGTATGGTTGGTTTAACAATTTCCGTGAAGTACGCGAGGGGATGAGATTATGAACTATAACTGTCAATATAATTATATCTTTGGACCTATATAAGCGTTCTATGAGTAAAATTCATTTATTACCAGTGATTTAAGAATGGTTCATAAATGCGGAGTATGACAATGGTTGGCGAAATGGCGAAATGGTGAAATGCCGCACACAACATATGGCTCGCTTATTTTATTAAGTAACTGTTTCGGTTTTGATTGATTTGATTGATATTGGGCTCATATTTGTGTATACTCGCTTACAACGACGATGGGTAATGAGGAGTGATAAATTGATGGCGATTAATCTAACCTAAGGTAAAGTGGGATTAATCCACACAACTGGGGGAGACCAGTGCTGGACAGATCCAGCCTCAGCCGACTTAAGATTGCAGAGACCCAGGCACAGAAACTATCACCGTCGTTGCTTGTCCAGGGTTGAAAATTGAAAGGGTGGAGAAAGGTGGATTTTACCGTTTTCTCATATTTTACTATCAACAGATGCATATACTTTTTACAAATTCTCCCCCGGGCCCGTAATGTAACATGGGTTACCGCTCTGGTACCTAACAAATGGTAATGTTATTGAAAAATAATATCTCGACATGTAAAACAAGATGTTGTTATATCAACTATAACTATTCAGAATCGGTAGAAAATTTAAAAGGGTACTGTATATAATTGATATGAAGTAATTGCCAGTTCCTATATAACTTCCAGTACCTATAACTACCAGTACTTAGTATTTTTTTTAACAGATTTATTAATAATATAGATAAGCATTAATGTTAAGATTAATCTATGTTTTGATTGTATTTGATTTTGAATGGCAATTTTTACTATATTTTATTTTATAGATTATTGTATGTAGGCCTAAACAAAATAATAATTGTAATGAATTATGTATTTATATTTATAATATCTATAGCAAAGGACATTAATTTATGAGAATGATTATCTACACACACAGATTGGACTGCTGACTAGACTATAATAGTTATAGCTCTCCACATTGGCGAAATACAGGCGACACATTTAGCCATACCCGTGTTAATCATGGCCGCGTAGACCCATTCATGCAACATAACAGTCATCACTAATACCGAGATTGAACATTTTGTCGAGTTCTTGTTTTCGGCTAATGAATGTTAATTCATGAAATGGAGTAAGTAGATATTATCCTAGATTAAAATAAATTGCCTGTGATTATATGCCGTTGCGCGGAAGTAAAGACCATCAATTACAAAATTTATTTCCTGGTAAACAACAGGTGCAACGTCAATCTTCAGCCACACATTTTCCGGTCAAAATGTAAACTTTATTTTATGTTTATCTTACATTAAACGATACATATATATTGTTATTTTATTGTTTTATTTTCGTTCAATTGCTATATAAACCCTGTAAAATATAAAATATAACGGCAATGATGCGTATACGTAGGTTATATCTTACTCCTGTTATAAATTTTACAACAAACTAATTAAGACGGTTTTATATTAAGCTACCTACAGATTGTTTATATTTTACTATTTGTGAAAGAGTTAATACATAGGAGAAACAAATTTAAAATACTATTTAAAATAATGTAATTTTCAGATATTATTCCTAAATATGTGTGGCAAATATGTAGGCTATATTAAAAAGTTTTCTTGTTGAAACTGCTGGGATAGAGCACAGTAGTGAAAGTATATAGGTCTGAGTTATGGTTGAAACACAAACGAAGCGCAAAGTTGAAACCTGTCCGGGATGAAGAAGCCTCAGTTTTTAAGTACGTTTAGCCCCTGAAGATAGTCCCAAGCAAAACATTACAAAATCATAAAAAAGAAAAGCATGAAATTATTTTGACGTAATAAGTGAAAAGAATCCCGGGTTCCCAACAGTGTTTCGTGTCCGTTTCCGGGCGGCGTCTGAGAACTTGATGAAAAGAGCATTTCGCGCTTAGGGAAATGTTTTTTGCCAGTTGAGCTGGGTTTCATTAAAACGACGCCATCAAGCGAACAGAGGCGGTACCCCCGGGGACAAGGTAAGCGTCCCAGAGTGTGCATTGACAAAAAAGTTCTTGTTTGCGCTGTAAGGACAGAAATCGAAGCTCACTTACAAGCCATTTACTTTTAACTTGGTCACAAATGTATTCACATTTCAAAGGGAAATATATCACAAGGCTAAATCTTTGTCATTACAAAAATATAAAAGAGGAAACACAGTTTGAAAACATTGTTCGCTTAGCTCGTACAAATACGAAAATAATATTATCGTTAGGGAGCGAAAGCTCCTCGTTCTACAACCATCTCTTTTCTGTCCGTCCGTCCGTCCGTCTGTTCGTGTCATGTCTGACAGAAACCGAACACGACCAATCGAGTGACATTTTTATTTATTTATTGGATGAGCGTTGCGAGCGAAGCGAAGATTCCATTTCACTACACTGGAGAAAAAAATCCGGAATTTATGTATATATTTTTGTATTTTTGTGTGTTTGTTAACACGATTACGGCTAAACCAATACTCCAATTGCGATGACATTTTCTGGAGGCCTTCGAAATCTCTGAACTTAGAACTGCCACGTTTTTGAGCGCAATCGAAAAACTATTTCTCATAAAAATCGCAATTTTACGATTTATTCGATTTTTTACAAACTTCTTTGACTTATAACGCTTACATGCTTTACCTGATTGTAATGATTTTTATACAGAACCTTTATTTTATAAATTAATATATTCGTGTGAAATTTGAGCGGAATCGAGAAATTATTTCTCATGATACTCGCAAAATTTCATTTTTTTCGATTTTTTAAATTTCTTCGAATTATAACACCAACATGCTTTATTCGATTCTAATAATTTTTTCACAGAACCATTATTTTATGAATTAATATATTCGTGTGAAATTTGAGCGTTATCGAAAAATTATTTCTCATGAAAATCTCAATCTTACCCTTTTTTACGTTTAAAAAAACTACGCTCATCCAACAACGCGCCTGAAAAAGCGTTTGCGAAGCTTCCTAGTTTATTTATTGGTTCACTCAAATACAGCATTTCTGCCATTTTACATTGAGGTATAGTCTAAAATAAATTTTAAAGCATATAAAAACAAAAAAAGACATGACACATTTCCCTTCAACAAGGATGTTACAGAATGGTTTTGGTGATGCTCAGGCAGTTTAAATATTCATTTGGTCGGTCCCTCACATTACTAAATGCTAGAGAAACCGTTAAGGTAATCTTTGCTCCCTTTTTTAGATACTCGAGCTTGTTCCATCAATAATTGATTATTGTCGTATTTAACGTAATTACTATAACTAGGCTACGTACTCTTGTTTTTGTTCTACAATTTTTACAAAAAATTATTGTACTCATTCTTCGTTGCGAATAATATGTTACAGGCTAAATACAAATTAATCTAGTCCCCCACTCGAAATTCCCGTTGTAGTTTAAAACAAGAAATACATTTATTGCTCAAGTGTACATCATCTTAAGGTATAAATTACAATGCACCTTAGCTTTAATCAGTATCTTCTCATACGATATCAGTACGAACTTTGTTTGCTGTGTCGTTTATCAAAGGTATCAGCGTTAATGTTGGTTCAGTCTGTACTATGTAATGTTGTCTGAAGTGAGCTAGTAAACACACTAGGTTCATCCCAGCTAATTGGGTATGAAACGGATCAAGTAACCGGTTATCGTGATGCAAGAGCTTTAGAAGCTTTATGCACAATATCATTAACACCTTATTATTGCACAATTCCGTTATCAAAGTCTCTCTATCAGAAACCGACGAGTCATTAAGGATTAAATCAGTCAATAATGGCTTAAAGTTTACTATACACATTGTAATTCAATCCCTTTTAGAAGCCACAGCAATGTATGCTTTGTATAACATTGTTACTTGTTAGATAAAGTGTAGTACGGTAGTTAGTTTATGACCCAGAAGAGGGACGCCTACATAGGTTGCTCGATCATGCGTAACGTGAGACTCTGCTTCGGTGGGGAGGGGGGGGGGTTACACAGTTTCGATTCTCGACACCCTCAATCCTTACAAAGAAGGTTTTTTCAAGGTTTTCTTTATATAATGCTAGGATTGAGTCCTCTTGAACACCCCTTACTTATACGCCCCTTTGGCATTCACGCCATCACAATACTTTACAACCGAGTTAGCTAATTAGTAATTACTATTTAGTAATTAGTCACCTAATCAGCGCCACACCGGTATATCAGATGTTTATCATGCAGTAAAGGTTTTATCTTCCACCATTAAACCACTACGGTACCATCATAAAAAATAAATTGGATACATTATGTTATTTGTTTAGCCAAAACGTAATTTGTTAAATCATAACAGCACTTCCTTTTCTTTAACTCAAGTTTTTGCTACACATTACGAATAATTAATTTGTCAGTATTACTTATTGAATCAGGTGTCTTTGAACATTGCATATGAAATTTGTTATCAATTGCCCTTATCAACTGGCCATAATAAGAACGACGTTTTACTAATTTATGTGTGTTTTGAGAGTCTTTTACATTATTACAAAAATACATAACGAAACATCCTAATTTATTGGCTCGCGTAAAATATGAACTAAAAGATGAACTACTATTTCAAGCCTGCAAGCTTTCGTTAAGTCTGTGTGAGCTTCAATATTATTATTATTATTACAAAAGTATAACTCCAATTCCATCAGCTGCTATGCTGCTACTTTACTAGGTAGGATTAAAACTGGCGCTGTACTGTTTATTTTGTATGTGTACAGAAGTTGTTTATCGTTCAGTGGATATGATTAAAATACTTTTTCATACAACTGAGTTGAAGCACTGGAGTTCGGTTCGAAAAACATGCATACAACGTTGTGGGAAAACTATTTATTTAAACGGATTAAGTTAACAAAAACACTCTATAGAGTGTTTAGAACGGCGCTTATAACTTAGTTTACTCGAATTTGAAGTAGTTTAATATTTGTTAATTTTGAATTATAGAGAGATTTTTCAACCATCAGTGGTTGTTTCGCATATTATACTTTATGCAACAGGGATGATTTGATCTCCAAACACGTGAAAAATACCCTTTTGTCTAGGTCTCTAAAGTATTCGTTCCATCTATTAATCTTTCACACTCGACTTTGAACGCAGTCATCAGGCGTAGCTGTTTTCTCTCCGCCAATGAAGAAACTGTTATATGCAAATAAGAAATAATATACGGCGCGTTCTTCCAATATCCAAACTGAACCATTACTCTTAATGTCATAGCTGTATACGTGTCTTAGCGGCCAGCGCGCCATTTTAGACACGTTGTGAGCCATCAAGCTATAACTCTTTCTCACCACTTGGTGAAAAAAGGCAATAATGTTTCCGTTTTTAAATGACACCGTATACACAGCTCCGGCCGAACGCCTGTAGATTTATGTTCGGAGCGTCGTGTGTTAGGGTACAACGGGGTACCTGATGTTCCGTAACAGATCAATCAGCTGACAGAGAGGGCGAGATCCCGCTTAGCGGCTATCAAACGGATCGACCGCGAACTCGCCTCTAAGGATGTCGATAAGTTTTTGAAAACACGGATTTCACATTTGCTCCGAATGTAAGGCGGTTACGCTCTGATTGGTACCGGGAGAAGGGGATTGCTTCCACATTGCTACTGATACAGAATCACAGACTTTAATCCTGGCCATCCATTGCATGGTTTGTTGTTTGGTGAGTTGAAAACTGTAACTGTTATTTGCAGAATAAAACAATGGGAAGCTTAGAGATAGTTCGAATTTAAAATTGCGTTAATCATCAACAACTTTAGATTGTGTGCTGTTGTCTTAAGGTAAAGTCTCCGTTCCCACTCGAACAGCGAAGTAAAGCAACCTCGGGCGTGGTCAGGGGTAGAGTGGGTGACCGCTCTTCCCTGAAACACACGTATACCGCTGGTCAGAGCAGATGGAGGGTTCGAGAGCCAGTGTAACGGCTTCGTTCTCCTCGACGTCTGCTCGGCAGTCCGGGTTAGTGGAGGAACCTATATGACTGTCAAGGTTGCACCGTCCTTTCGGATGGGACGTAAAGCCGTTGGACCCCTTGGTACTTTTCGAAAGGAGTAGGCTACGTGTCGGTACCGGGTTTCCCCTCCTCTCTTCTATTCATACTTCATCCTCATTTATCACCACTCATCGTCTCGAAAAGCCTTATTGCATTAATATGAGACGTTGAGCAATACAAATCAATAAAACAAATCAATCAATCAATCTCTTGACAATTCATTGTAAATGGCGCAATACTTTCCTGGATGTGTGACAACACTAGATGTTCTGCACTGAACGTTTTTATTTATGATTATTTTTGTAACATAGTATTCTGTTCGATGAGAATTTTTCCTTTCGATTTCATATAAGAACCATAATATGTAAACCACTTTATTAATTAGACCATAACCTCACACCCTCAAGTAAGGGAAAGTTTAACGAATCATATGTGAGGCTTTATCTAATTATCGGTGAACGATACAATGTAGAACTACAATGTCGGTGGTGGTTCCTCAGACACACTCTCAGTCACGGCTCAGGAAAAGAATACGTCACACACACATAAAGCGCAAGACTCAGATTCGGGAGGTCATGAATTTGACTCCCGCCACAGGTAATTCTGACTGAACATTTTTCCCAAGGTCATCATCAATCATAAAGTCAAAATATGGGATTGTGTTCATTTGAAACCCCTTAGACATTTCTTTCGGAGTAACCGTAAAACACTGATAATTCATTTAGTCAACTGAAGAGGGTAACAACGGGTTTTAAATTGATGTTCTAGGTTCTTCTATGTCTAATCCGGGGTACGAATCATGTCCATGTTGTTTCTGCCAATCTAATGAACTGACAAAAAGAATCACTCTTTTCGTCAGATACTGTAAGGTACACATCAGTGTCACCCATTGTGATCCTCATCAGGTGAATAACTAGCTGATTGAACTAGAGATTAATCTGTCCTAAATTCCTGGATCAGAGTCTCACACATTACGCATGAGCTACACTGTCAATGAAAACGAACACAAATGAAAACCAAAAACCCAAAAAATGCATGAAACAGTAATAAGATCATTAAAAGCACTGTCTTTTGAAAATACCGTTTTCTTAAATTTTATTCTTTGGTTGATGCATATTTCAGCTATGGTACTTTTTGAACGAATTTGGATTCTAAGTACTATATTTTTTTGAATGGCTGACATTTTGATTGTAGCTTACACTCACCTTTGACTTTACAATGAGGTATTTTGAAATATATGTCTTCAATACCTTGCATTTTACAGTATCTAACAGTTTCCTGTACGTTTATGGTTTTTGTGCCGTCAAAAGAAAAAAATCGTAAATCTTAAGATACGAAAGCTATACATTTCTAATTACCTTATTTCATAGTCAAAGATGATTGTAAGCTATAATAAAAATATCAGCAATACAAATCGTATACTTTTTGCAAAACTTGGTACCAAAAATCGTTCAAAAAAGTAGCAAAACCGGAAAATGCATAAACAAAAAAATTGTCTTTTCAAAAGGGTATTGATCACACGAGAGCTGTTTTATGCATATTTATGTCAATAATGACCAATATTTTTTGGATCAAAATCCTCCAAGGTCATCGTGGCATAATGATCTTCTCCATGTTATTTTGTACGAGAGATTTTCGCCAATGGGACCTAGCTAAAAAATTACCAAGTTTGACAATTATATTTTCTGGTCATGGATGAACCCAATAATTTTCGGTGTTTTTCTAAATTCATAACTAGTTAGCCTGAATGAAATATTGTGTTTTGTCTTTAGCGAGGGAATACCCCTTTAATACCATCCTGTAATAAGGGGGGAAAAATTCAACCTACAATTAAAACCGGGCCTCCCGCTTACCGGGCGCTTCTGAAATGTTGGTACATTAAAGATTCTTGTTAATGGTTTGGTACACAACAACATACAATAATAAGAATTATAAAAATAATGTCTTATTTCTCCTTATTGAAAAAAGGCGAATATAAAGCCAGAAACGCTAAACACAACAAGCTTAAAAACAAATGCTCTTTGCAGCTAAACACCTAAGTATAACGCATCCGAAAAGCAAACTTTTCCACCTTGTACAATGTTTCTACTCTGCTGTAATATCCACTTTAAAATGAGAGGAAAAAAATCTGTTTGCCATTCTTTTTAGGGAGCACGATCGCAAGCATCAGTAAAAATATGAAATGCACTCATGTGTGATTTGAGCGCGGCTTTGAATAACAAACGCTCTGCTTGCAAGTCGGAAGCTACGTCATATCATAGGTTTATAACCAGGCATCAAACACACTCCGACCACTTCAAACAGACGTACGGTGCGAGGATGAAATCCGCATAACAACTTTTCAAAGTACAGGTTACTCGTCAATGGGATGAATTATGAAATATTGCACGAGTTTTATATCGAGCAAATGCAAACGCAACAACATCAAGGAAAGCAATAACAGGTGCTGACAGAATTCATTTGATATGGAAGTCAAAGAATAACCGTTGAATATACACTTTTTGATCAATGTAACGTTATGGAAGAATGGAAACTTTTTTTGTAAAAGAGATTCGTCTCTATACACATTTCTTACAAAATTTCTGTCTACAACTATACTCTAACCTGTTTGTATCGTGCTTTTCTAGCACATTATCGCTCTAGCATATTCCATTATGAAAGTACTTTAAATTTCATAATACATAATATTTTCAAAACATTTCTTGTAACCCGTTACTTATGTTGTAACATTTGACAGGCACCTGACTCAAGGTAACAGCCACAGATTTCTTATAAAAAATGTACACGTATTTATTAGCCTTGAAGACCTCTCGTGCAAAGATTATTGCTAGTTAATAATAATGACCAAATTTGGATCAAAATCTCAAGGTCATCGGGGCATAATGATCGCCCCATGTATTTGTACGAGGATGTTTATTAAATCCATACATCATTGAAAATTTCATTTTTAATTCAAATGCTTTCAGTTTTTACTTATAAAGTTATCACCCAAACCTTATAGTGTAAACAGAAGTAACAATCCGTCATTTCTAAACTAAAGTCACCATTGTAACGATTTAATTTAAAATGCACACCTTTATTAAAAATCGGGCAATTATGATTATTAATCTCACAATTATTATAAGCACTAACACATTGCTTTTAGGACTTGCAACAACATGAAAATAAAGAATAGAGTTAAATTTATTATGAAATGGTAATTTTTTAGTTTTCGGTGATAATTAATAACAACTATTTACAAGGCGATTGTACGGGTAATTTTTTTGCGATATGTATCACAATTTATAAAAGTTTGACATAAAAACACTCTCCTTCATGAATAAAAAGTGTTGCCTTGCAATATAAATGAGAAATGAGCTTCTTTCCATACCCCGGCTGGAGTTGTGGAAGCAACTTGGCATCTCTGCCGTTGACGTGATGTAATTTTGTTAGTTCCAGTTTAACGGTGACGTGCCTTACTGCTGGATGAGCTATTAAATAATAAGCCATGATACCAACCCCAGGAGAGAAAAGACGATTCGGTTAGGAAATAATTGTCAGCATTTCACAGACGAATACAATCTAACATAAAACGTTATTAGGAATTAATCATCGATTAAATGTTCGGAATTGTTATATTTTGTGAATTACAAAAAAGAGATTGTGCTGTTAGGATCAATAAAGCCTATGATGTGATTATTATTAAATTAATGACAAAGGAGTCAAAAACAAGAACTTAAACATAATGGGAAATAATTGAAAGCAACGCTAATAAAAAATTTGTGGTTCACTTCGCATATCTTACACATTGGTCGATTATAATACAATAAAATCTAACTTACTATAAATAAATAATAATAATAAAATAAATTGTATTTAGAGTCTACCCACTCATGTATATAACTGATAAGGCATACGGCATAAACAACCAGAAGAAGGTAACACATGCATGCAATTTATTTTTTTTGGGGGGAGGGAGCAAATGTCTCGTATGTTAAAAAATGTCGTCTACGTTTAAAAAAAGAAAAAGTAGGGCTATACAAGCCAAGTCAGTATTTGAACATTTCGCTATATTTTGCTGATCTATCATAAATAAATACCAATTCATTCTATGCTAGTGAGAGTGGAGTAGTACATAATCTTGAGAGCATCTGTACATCGCTTTAGGAAATAGTAAGAGAAGTAGCCATTATTATATACCACTGGTAAGTGCGGTAATAAACAATAAATATTCAACTACATTTAATCTTTGTTATGGGTTGCTTGCGATAAATGATTACTTTTACACCAGTTCGTTGAGCAAATTAGATTCGGTGAATAATAGAACAAATAAAAGGTACTATAGAAAAGTAATAAACAAATGAAAATACAAAATTAATGCCAAGAAACAAAAAACGAGACGAAAGCCTACAATACAACGCATTTTCACATTTTGTCACGAGACTAGATGCGATTCTGAAAATGCTGCAATACTGTGGATAGATGTGAAAGTGATGATTTTGGTGATTAAAATAATTATATAAATGATTAAATTTCCATACACTTATTTCCAAAAAAAAAATTAGTAACTTGATAACCAGTGCGTTTTCACAATTCCTCACAAAGTTCTCGTTATTTAGGTAGATATTATTTCAGCAAAAAAAAAGGCTATGAGTTATTATATTAACGTTTTTAGGTTTGTAGGAACTTATATTGTCCAGGGAAACTTTACTGTATTCGGGAGTACGTTAGCCCTGGGAATAGTGAGGCGGCAATGTACTCAGGCTGTTTAAAAAATACTCGGTCCCACTCAGACCTGGAAAATACTGCTAGTGACCACCACATTTAACATATTATAGCTAACTTTTATAGACAATTCGAAACATAGTTGATTTACGAGGCAATACATTATATTCACAGTGTTAATCCACATTCTAGTCATGTAAATCTTTGTTTGAAGAGATTACGTTCATTCGTCTCTCAAGAAAACTATTTCAAAAGTAGAAGAATGGTCGGATTTGTCAGACAAGCTTACTACTTCCTACACTATATCTCTACTGAGAACAAAATCATATTCCACATTGAAGTAATTCTGCCTTTACCATGTGTCTGTATATGCACGAGTGTTTCATGTGTTACAATAGATCGGAGAAAACCGAATGAAGTGGATTTGTTTGATGATAATGTAGATAGTCCACGGGTTTGTATAATATAACTAACAACTCCTCGCTAAAAAAGTAATACATTCAGAAATTGTAATGTTATTTTATGTTATGTAGGCCTAACTATATTATGTGTAGGCCTACTGTGTAGTGATATTAAAATGAAAAAGAAGCTAAGCAAAGAGATATTCAGAAGAAATTCGCCTTTTATGTCGGTCTATAGTACTTAAATAAATAATTATTTGTATTGTTGTTTTGAAGGAAGCAACGTTGACGTCTCGAAATCGTGGTCAAATCGTGGAATTCCGAGTGAATGAACTAACCGGTGTTGGTGATGGTACTTCTTTCTTCTCCGCGTAAGTAGTTCAAGATCAGTGGTAGTGAGTCACACGTCGAGTTCAACCTAGTGATTAGCGGCTGAATGTATGAAGATCCAGGATATGTACGGGGTCAACAACAACAACGATGCGAATATAAGAAAGTGGACTGTTTGAAAATTAAAGAAACGAATAAATACCGCACAGAGTAAACAATATGTCGGCACCAGGGCGGGAATGCCAATTATCGAGGGTAAAAACGAAAGAAATCAAAATCACAGACAAACTTACCTCAAATTTGCTTCATCTTCGAGAGGACTGGCGACGTCGAACTTGCCCCTTATACGAGGTGTTGATGAAGGTGACCAGAGATAGAAAATGATAGGCTAGCCTTTAGGTGAGTTGAGAGAGAGATTGGCGTTTAAGGTAATGAAAGTATTAAATGAAACACTACAAAACCACACGCAGTAACACGTAAATAAACTTAAACACTTGTAGAAAAGAAAATTTCACAATATGAATACGTAGAAATATTTCACTCGAGACAACAGTGCTGAGAAATACGCACGAAAATGCCCTGCCTAGAACAGGCGGGCGGAAGAACGAGGAACGTCTGTGTACTGTGATTGTTCGATTCGACAGCGAAAGGCAACTAACTACCTGTCTGGGGTAGGCCTAGTCATTGCGAAGATAAGCCAGAGAGGTGAGGTTGGGGGAGGGGAATACTAGACAACGTAAATCAAGAGTGGACTAGCTGGCGCGAATATATGAAAGTATTAAATCAACCGATTTAATTAAATTTGGAACTATATGTTGTATTCATCGGTGTGTTACTTCTTAACATTGATTAAAAGGCTAATTTTAGGCTTAGCATCAATAAACGTTTGTGTCACGAGTGAGTTAGATGAGCGTAATAACAATTATACAGTACTTTAATGGGATGAGCGTAGCGAGCGTAGCGAGCGAAGCGAAGATTCCATTTCACTACACTGGAGAAAAAAATCCGGAATGTTTTTTTTTTCTTTTTTTCTTTTTTCTTTGTATTTTTGTGTGTTTGTTAACATGATTCCGGCTAAACCGATACTCCAATTGCAATGAAATTTTATGGAGGCCTTCGAAATCTCTGAACTTAGAACTGCCACGTTTTTGAGCGCAATCGGGAAAATTTTTTCTTATAAAAAACGCAATTTTACGATTTTTTTCTTTTTTAAAACAATTCTTTGACATATAACACCTACATGCTTTATCCTATTGTAATGATTTTTTTATAGAACCTTAATTTTATGAATTAATATACTCGTGTAAAATTTGAGCGCAATCGAATAATTATTTCTTATGAAAATTGCAATTTTACGATTTTTTTCTTTTTTTAAAATTACGTAAAAATTACGATTTATTAAAAAAAATTAAGTTAATTTTTAATTTAATTTAATTTAATTTAAAAAAATCTTCGACTAAGTAATGATTTTTTCACAGAACAACAGAAAATTCGCATAACACATGACAGCTCAATGCACCAATTACGCTCATCCAACAACGCGGCGGGACTTAAGCGTTTTCCTAGTTTAAAAAGTTGTTATTGGATGAGCGTAGCGAGCGAAGCGAAGATTCCATTTCACTACACTGGAGAAAAAAATCCGGAATGTTTTTTTTTTTTTTTTTTCTGTATTTTGTGTGTTTGTTAACACGATTCCGGCTAAACCAATACTCCAATTGCCATGAAATTTTATGGAGACCTTCGAAATCTCTGAACTTAGAACTGCCACGTTTTTGAGCGCAATCGAAAAATTATTTCTCATGAAAATCGCAATTTTACGATTTTTTTCGATTTTTAAAAAAATTCTTCGACTTATAACACCTACATGCTTTATCCGATTTCAATTATTTTTTCACAGAACCTTAATTTTATGAATTAAGATATTCGTGTGAAATTTGAGCGCAATCGAAAAATTATTTCTCATTGAAAATCTAAATTTTGCGGGTTTGTTTCTGTTTTAAAACAAATTTGTGAACATAGAACACCTACATGCTTTATCCTATTGTAATGATTTTTTCACAGAACCTTTATTTTATGAATTTATATATTCGTGTGAAATTTGAGCGCAATCGAATAATTATTTCTTATAAAAATCGCAATTTTTCAATTTTTTTCTTTTTTAAAAATTATGATTAATTAAAAAAAATTAAATTAAAATTATTTTTAATTTAATTTAATTTAATTTAAAAAAATCTTGAACTTAGTAATAATTTTTTTACAGAACAACAGAAAATCCGCATAACACATGGCAGCTCAATGCACCAATTACGCTCATCCAACAACGCGGCGGGACTTAAGCGTTTTCCTAGTAATATCGTTATGTATTACGAGTACGATTCATTGCAATTATTTGCTATACTTATTTGAAATACTCACATCATTGAATTTAGTAAGACCTAACTTGAACAAGCTAGACACACAGTGCATTTTTTTCCATCCGGCAAAGTTAATAAATTTGGTTTTAAAATTAATGGTTTGTTAGCTTTAAGAGACTAACAATACAACTCAAGACTTGTAGAAGGATAAGTTTTGAACCTACATCCGTTTACATCATACGTCTAGAACCATTTCCTGCCAACTAGGAGATATTGCCCAATTTCTTACACCGTGAGTCTTAAACAGAAGTGCATTTTATTTTAAAAATGTATTTGCCTGTGACAAGAGAATTTAAACACGCACAGCGCGAGACAAATTATGTGTGTGACCGAGTTCACTATTCGACCGACAAGAAGCGCTGTTCTCGTCACGCGGCATTAGACAAGAGTGGTACGTAGTGTGCTGGGTTGTACAACCGTGAAACCGTTGCCTCGCTTCGCATAATACTTGATGCAACTCTTCCCTGGACAGCTACATGCTTTGATCAATCTGTTGCTACTGAAGCAAATCATCCTTAGCTTGGGACATGCGTTTTAGTCACATTCCTGATCGCTAGGCTGACTGACACCACATGTGTTTAAAATTTTTGAACAGTTGCCAGCATCTACTAATGTAGGGCACTCATGTATGCTTTATTGACAATTTTAAAAAGTTGTATATACTTCGGATGCTTCTTGGCCGAGCGAATATCTATTTGCCAAGTGCCAAATGTGTACTTTTCCCTCTTAAGCGCGGAGACGAGTTCAAGGCAAGCGCACAACTACCTGTCTGTTTTTTTCAGATACGCAGTTAATAGCACATTTAGAAAATAAATGACGAAGGATGAAAAATAATTTAATGACGTTGGGTGGTTGAAACGACGACAAAATAAGGACAAGACAATGTCATCGACGTTTCATTACAAATTTGCTAGCGTACCGGTATCGATGTTTTCAATGCGCTCTGCCCTTGTACGTTTTTATTAACTTGTGTCTCTGGTTACACTTTGAGTGAATTTCTTCTACTTTTAGGAATTCATCAGAGTGGGCCATCGCTTTAGGTCCGAGACGCGAGCCTCATACTGGCCACTTACTGCATGGCAATGGTGACACGTACACGTATTTGTATGGCCTAGTTTTACAAGAAAATGAGGTCGGATATATCCAATAACGTCTTGTATTTACTTGAGAGATACGCTGTCATATAACGTTGCAAACCTTATTATTAAACGTTGACATTTTGTTATAACCGCTAGTAAGCTAGTAAGCATTGGCTATGTGTGTTTAAAACAGTATTCATAATTGATATTAAACCTTAAATAATAAAAACTACCGCAATATGGCTTTAAGGAAAATATGTTTGTGTTATTAATATTTAAAGTGACTAAATGGTACAATGTATCGCATCGTATTTATAATAAGCATTCAACAAGACGTGTATATTACAGTCTGTACATAAAATAAAAGAGTGGAATATAATATAAGTATGAATTATTCTGGTAAAATATTAGTATTGAAACAGTGGCAACGTATCTTGTATCATTCATTTGTACTCGATGGCTTGTTTTGGTTTATTTTTAAAATTTCGATTATAATAAAAAAGTTTGTTAGTAAAATATAACTGCGGCATTGGCTTTGTTTTGTTTTTGTTAGTTGTTCTAGAAAAATAGTAAACAAAGAGTAAAATGAATTATTTCACTAAATTTGAAGTAAATTGTTTTTTTTTTTTTAAAGAAAAGTATTTTGGAATGAAGTATTTGTTCTAAATGAAAATATGTAAAACTCCGAAGAAATAAAACTTCGTTAAAAATGAAAAGGTCTTTATTGGAACTGCATGATAGTGAAATGTTGGAAACTGCTCTGTGATACGTCGCAACTGCGAGTAGCCTACCCATATACATGTGGCTCAGCTCTAGGTTTAAATTGGAAGTTTCATCAATTCTCCTGTCACACAATTTCCCCAACCTCCACCCTCTCTCTCCTTTTCACCTAGTGCTTGCTGGATATCCCAGGCGACAAAATACTATAACTCTCAGGTTAAATTTTCAGGTTAATACACAATTTCTAAAGTTGTTCAAAACTTCAATGTCTAGGAGTTATAGTCGACGTAGGATGTGAATATTGTGTTAATTCAAGTCTGAAATGAAGAAACGATATAATAATATAAGCAAATTAATGGATGTGCGTACTGCGTAGAGAGCGTAGAGTGAACATAGCGAACACTTTAATTAATCTACCACTCCTATCTTGATAAAATATTTACAAAATATTCATCATGAAAATTGAACTATAGTGAATTTAATTCAAAATCGCGGAGTAAGCTCATCCATCAACGAAACTTTAAAAAGCGTTCGTAAAACAACATGGCTGTGGTGTATTGACATGCTAAAGTCAGTTTCAGCTAAAATTGAACGACGTTTTGACATTTCTAGGTGACCATTACACATTGGAACCACAAAACAAATTGGAGGGCTAGTTGAAAGCCTTCTTCTTATTTAATAAACAACATATACATTATGCGTAATAATCTCCAAAGACAAAAATTATTATTTTAAATGTTATATTATTAGGCTATACACATTCGTTTGAATTAATACCAATAAATAGAAACATATTTAACATCAACAAAAGAACTAGGAAAACGCTAAAGTCCCGTCGCGTTGTTGAGCGAGCACCGGTACGTGCAACACGACCCGAGTACGACATTCCCATACCAATAAGTCTTTAGGTCTTGACCGATTTAGCTGAAAATTTGTAAAATAGAAGAGAATGTTGTACTTATTGACCCTGCAAAATTTCATAACGATCGGAACATATTTTTTTTTAAAATATTTTATAACCAACGATCAGATTTTGTTCAAAAACTATACAGCAACCCGCATAGGTGTTATGTACATGTGTGCAAAATGTCAGGTCGATCAGGGAAACGGTGCAACCTGTACCGAAACAGTAACAGAAAAAAAACAGACATTCGAGCCATAAGAGTCAAGTGGAGACGCTCGCTCAACAACTTTAACTTTAACTTAAACAACAACGTCGATAATATGACCTAATAAAGCAGCTGTCAAAGAACTTCCAGAGCTTCAAAATCAGGCGGCCATTGCTGATAGCATTTTAGATTTTCTGCGTTTGTTGTGCAGGTGCTGAGTTGATCACGTGACCATTTTCAACGGGGTTCAAACCGAGCTAAACAGACTACCGAATAAGCTTGTGTATACTTGACACTGTGTTATATCATGTTCATACCATTGATTCACAATTCATGATGCATTTTCATCTTTTGATTGGATAAAGCAGAACCTTCGTTATCAGCTGTTCTCCATACATTTTAAACTCTCTCTGTCTTTTGTTAAATGCTTGATTGAAACGTACCTTAACCATTGCTGTATGATGTTTTCCTTCTACATATCCCTATGGCAATCCAATCTCCAATCTATCTCAAATGTTGTTGACAGACTTAAAATTGCTTGCACATCTGGAAATGACAGATAAAAGTACAACTCAACAGTTGCCCACAATACTTATTGCGTACATGAGTTTGGAGATTGTAAGGCATGGAATACAATTGATGGAGAGCAATGGAATAATTTCTGAATCATTAAGAAAGTCATTCTTGTACAGAGGAGTATCCTTTTGGAATTCAATTTCTTATGATATTAGAAGCCAATTTACTGAGCTAGGAATAGTACAATTTAAAAGTAAAATTGAAGCAATGATAATGAATCGAAGAACAAAGAAGAATTGATTTTTACTATTTATTTGTGGGGCATTGTCTCTGTGTTTATGTAATGTTAATTTATCTTCATATGTTCTTATTCATGATTTTGCTGTTCTCTTTGTTTGTTCATTATTGCTTTGATTTTGATGTATTCAATGTATTTTCAATTGATATTTTTCTGCCTAGATTGTCTGGTTGCCGCCCACTGGTGGAACTTGCAACTTGAGCTAGGTGTCCTGTATCATTGCTGTGATCAGTTTTTGACTTAAACAATTTTAAATAATTATATATATGATATAATTATATAAGAGTCAAGATCTTTTGCACTAAATTGTTATCAAGATTTGAACACAAGAATGATGGTTGAACACAAGAATGAAGATTCGCGTTCGGTGGTTTCTTCCGCGAAAGATTGATTACTCCCTGATTTGCTGTTCCTGATTTTTGGCAAACCTCATATTCGTTTGAGTGGGATCGTCTAATAAATCAGTTTTTTTCTTTTCGTTTTTTTTTATGTTTTTATTTTTTCTTCTTCTTTTTTCTTTTCTTTCTTTTTTTCTTTTTTCTTTTTTTCCTTTCCTTTTTTCTTTTTTCTTTTCTTTTCTTTTTCTTTTCTTTTCTTTTTTCTTTTCTTTTCATTCCCCACCCCCTTTTTTATATATTCGATTCATTCATAAATTGCATTTAATATCCTTTTTATTTTTTATCAAATTTGTTGAATATTTAATGCATTGTTGTAATATTACTATTTCAAATATTTACTTAAATGTAGTTCATTGTTGTGTCTGCATCTATGTAATTAGCTTTATTTAGTTGTCCTCCTTTGTAAATCAGTTTTTATAACTGAATAGGATAGACGTTAAATAAATAAATAAATAAATAAATAAATACAAATAAATAAAATAAATAAATATTCAGTAATATGTAATACGGCTTTTGCAAATGCCATTTTTTATTGCATTGAGGAAAAGCGTTTTTTAATTAATTTAACCTTTTTATTTTTAAATGATTTTTCTTCACTTCATTATATATAACACAATTGCCCTTTCAGACCCAAGGTCATTTTAAAGCAATTAATTCAAATTTATTATTTTTTCAAAGGTGTGTTATGGGTTTTCAAATGTTTTTTATAGTATTATGAATTGTTGGAAAATTTTGTCTTTTGAATAAAAGCTTCAATTTAAGTAAACATTTTAATTTAAAATACATTCCTGAAACGACATTTTTATTTTATTTTATTATAATGCATATTACAACAGAGTACAAAACTTCACAAGTGCAAATCATATCATGGACATATATACATTAAAATATACAAAAAACATTCACAAAATAATAAATGTATCCCTTGAAACAGTTTTGGAATTAGCAATTTAAATTTGAAACTATCAAAATTATGAGCAATAAAAATTAACAATAAGAGATATTTTTGAAAGAAAATAAAATAAAAATGGATATGAAAGAAGAAACAAATGGAAATAAGCTAGTGAGTAAATTATAATGTTAATATAAAGCTTGAGTGATCGCAGAATTAAATATAACAATATTATACCCGCTTGGGGCGGACTTTTTTAATTTCTGAATTGTTGGATGAGCGTAGCGAGCGTAGCGAGCGAAGCGAAGATTCCATTTCACTACACTGGAGAAAAAAATCCGGAATGTTTTTTTTTTCTTTCTTTTTTTGTATTTTTGTGTGTCTGTGAACACGATTCCGGCTAAACCAATACTCCAATTGCGATGAAATTTTATGTAGGTCTATGAAATCTTCTGAACAAAGAACTGCACGGAGGGAAAAATCGATCGAAAAATTATTTCTCATGAAAATCGCAATTTTACGATTTTTTTCGATTTTTAAAAAAATTCTTCGACTTATAACATCTACATGCTTTATTCGATTGTAACGATTTTTTCACAGAACCTTAATTTTATGAATTAATATATTCGTGTGAAATTTGAGCGCAATCAAAAAATTATTTCTTATGAAAATCGCAATTTTACGATTTTTTAAATTTTTAAAACATTCTTCGACTTATAACACCTACATGCTTTATCCCATTGTAATGATTTTTTTTCACAGAACCTTAATTTTATGAATTAATATAATAATAAAATTTGAAATTTGAGCGCAATCGAAAAATCATTTCTCATGATAATCGCAATTTTACGATTTTTTTCAATTTTTAACATTTCTTTGACGAATAAAACCTACATGCTTTATCCGATTGTAATGATTTTTCCACAGAACTTTAATTTTATGAATTAATATATTCGTGTGAAATTTGAACGCAATCGAAAAATTATCTATTAAAAAAATCGCAGTTTTACGTTTTTTTCGTTTAAAAAAAATTACGCTCATCCATCAACGCGGCGGGACTTAAGCGTTTTCCTAGTAGTAAATAATTGGATGAGCGTAGCGAGCGTAGCGAGCGAAGCGAAGATTCCATTTCACTACACTGGAGAAAAAAATCCGGAATGTTTTTTTTTCTTTCTTTTTTTTTTGTATTTTTGTGTGTCTGTGAACACGATTCCGGCTAAACCAATACTCCAATTGCGATGAAATTTTATGAAGGTCTATGAAATCTCTGAACGAAGAACTGCACGGGGGGAAAAATCGATCGAAAAATTATTTCTCATGAAAATCGCAATTTTACGATTTTTTTCGATTTTAAAAAATTTCTTCGACTTATAACACCTACATGCTTTATCCGATTGTAATGATTTTTTCACAGAACCTTAATTTTATGAATTAATATATTCATGTGAAATTTGAGCGCAATCGAAAAATCATTTCTCATGATAATTGCAATTTTACGATTTTTTTCAAATTTTTTAACTTTCTTGACGAAAAAAACCTACATGCTTTTCCGATTGTAAGTTTTTTCCACAAACTTTAATTTTTTATGAAAAAATTATTGTGTGAAATTTGAGCGCAATCGAAAAATTATTTTTATAAATCGCAATTTTACGATTTTTTAATTTTTAAAACATTTTTCGACTTATAACACCTGTACATGCTTTATCCCATTAAATGATTTTTCACAAAACCCTTAATTTTATAAATTTATATATGCGAGGGAAATTTGAGCGAAATCAAAAAATTTTTCTCATGATAATCGCAATTTACTTTTTTTTTTCAATTTTAACTTTCTTCGACAAATAAAACCTAATGTTTTTCCCGTTTTAAATGATTTTTTCACAGAACTTTAATTTTATGAATTTATATTTCGGTGAAATTTAAACGAAATCAAAAGTTATCTATTAAAGAATCGCAATTTTACGCTTTTTTTTTAAAAAAAATTTACGCATCCACCGCGGGGGGATTTAAACTTTTTTCCCTAGTAAAATATAATATTTTGATAGTAGAGATCAATGTCTGTTCCTTCATGAGGTTTTAATATATTAAATGAATGCTGCAATCTGTTTATGCATGAATTTTTATGAAGGTCGAGATGACTTAGGGTTGCTTGAAAAGTTTTAGGCCTATGAAGGCGTGTATGTTTGAGAGGTAAATGAAAATTTAATTTCCAAGAATTTAACTAGTGTTTGTTAAATAATTTACAAGTTCGTAAAGGTAAACCATGTCAGAATAGTTCATTCGGTTTTCTAATGTACTAGAGAATCATTACATTTCCGGGACAAACCGAGTTTTTTTTTTCCCATTTTTAGCCTTTTTTGCAGACGTGTATTTTCAATCAGCTCCAAAAATTCACTTTTTGTCAAATTGGAATGGGGGAAAATAGTATTTATTTTTTATTTACAAAAAAACATGGGGTTTGAATTTTGAGATTTTGAAACGTTATGGATACTAATATGGATTATGGATTATAATGGCACTGCTGGGTCGGAAAGGGCTAGACATGAAAATAATGATTTACATCACTATTTTAATTTTGATAAGGGTTGTAAAGTTAAAACGCCTCATCAATTTCTTCACAAAATTTGAATGGGAAAAGTAAAAAAAAAAAAAAATGTGAATTATTTATGTGGTAATACTCGAATCATAGCAGGTCTTAGCTAATAAACTGATCCGGTTCTGAATACAGAAGTCGTGTGTGGGGCTGACTCAAAAAGGAGTGTAGTAGAAAATATATAAACGTGTTTTGTGGGTGGGTTTATATTCATGTCCGACTCAATCGTTCCGATTTCTATATACTTTGTTTATTTCAATATCAAACTCAAATAATTACCAGGATGTAAAAGAATGTCAGCGGTGCATGTGTAAGTAAAGTAATGAGTTTTTTGCGTTGTAAATTCTGAGCGGATTTTCATTTAAACAATACTTTAAAAATCAATTTAACATTTGATTTGTGATTCATTATAACTAGGAAAACGCCAAAGTCGTTGTTAGACGAGTGAGCAAGCCGTGTGGTGATTACCCGGGAACATTCCCTTTCCTCCCCCTACCTATAAGGCTGGATGGCCTCTCTAGCCTATTATAGGCTAGAGTGGCGCATTATGGACTCACAGTTGACGCGCCCTTATACAAATTAAACTCAAAACCCTATCTTTACACTTTATATTTAAATGGACTTCAATGCAAATGTTCCCGAGTACTCAACACATGACTCGCTTACTCGTCCATCAACGACTTTGGCTTGCTTTTCACTAGTATTTTATAAGTAGCTCACTGCCAATGGAGGTACGGAAAATTTAGTTCTTAAAGCAGTGATCCTCAGCTTTGATTTGCAAAACTAGAAAGAGACAACCAAGCGGTAAATTTCAAAGTTTACTTTGAAGCCTGAAGCCATTTGAACATGATTATTGCTTATCTACAATATCACATTCATCCAGTATCAGTGTCTCGATAAACGATTGTTTTGGAAAATAACAGTGATGGTTATAAAACGGAAACCGTACTTTTCACTTCCTTCATAACTCTTCAATTTTCTCCACATCACTATAGTGTAGAACCATCTCGCTAATTGATCTGGTTTGGGCATTCACGACACCACCAATGTTTAAGATATAAAACTGTCCTACAGATTGTTACTACGTGCCCAATATAGATCTCCCTCTTTATCGAAATGGTAGATTTATTAATCTTGCATTTTTTAAATATATATTTAATCATCATCTCTTTGATTTATTAAGTTTAGAGGAATATCCAGTAGTGCACACCCACCTTTCACAGAGCGTCTCCGTAGAATCCCCAAACACAACTGAGATAATTGTTCAACATTTGTGTTTTAGATTTATCTCTGATTTATGTGTGTAAATGTTATTGCATTTGCTTGTACTTTATTTTGTTTTTGTTTGATGTTTTTATTATCAAGAGAGATTGCAAAAGAAGAGAATATCTCGACGGAGAAGATATGATTCCTTGCTGTGCTTTGCGCTTTATTTGTTGTTTCGTTTGTTGTTTGTTTCTTTGTTTCTTTGCTGTAAACATTCACATTACAACTAAGTACACTAAACATTTGGCATCGTATCACTGAACTTTATGCTAGCATTTAATCTCGACCATGATCATGTTTAAATTCATCATCATTATTATAATTATCATTTAAATGCTTCTTAACCATGAGCTCAATTTAAGGACATAGTTCTTTAATTCATGGAAGATCTAAAAACTAACACTGACTGGGGATCGAACCCAGAACCTTTGGGTCTACCTACCAGTGCCCTGTCATTGGATCGTAGAACCAGGGGTTTCGGGTTCGAGCTCTAGCCCAGGGGAATTTTTACGACAATTGCTATGTGATATCATTTCATTTGGGTACGTTCCGAATGATGCTCCCACGCGCCCACAACACACAGACATGCCCAAGATGCCCGAGGTTTAACATTGGGCGTTACGGGCGTTGTGATGGCGGCGGTGTTTAGGGAATGCTTTGGGTGCCCAAAGGCTGCAAGTTAGCATCATTCGGAACGTACCCATAGTTACCTGTTTTTTGTTACGGTAACTACAACACTAACAGCCAGTTAGGTCTATTGGCAACATTTATCTACAAAATAATAATAGTCAAAATATATTATTATGATCTATGCCGAATCACTACTCGCATGTTATGAAACAATTTAATCAATTTTGCTGCTCGAAATATCCAGGGAAAAACAATGATTTTTTGGAGAGTTCACCTCACAAATCACCACAAATCACACAAATGGAGCTAAATACTTTTTGGTCAAGCGCCATGGAATTAAATTAACTTTGTAAATGTGCATTAAACTAAATTTAAAAAACATAGAATTTTACAATGTGCATAAAACAGTATCTATTCTTTCAAGGTAACTAAAACTTTTACACATTATTAACCCAGTACTCGCACCCATCACTTTAACACTACAGCATACAAAGAGCAGAATTACCAAAATATTAAATAAAGACATTCAATTATTACTATTTATTTTTCATTTGTAAAACTAATATTCGTGATATTATATTTGTGATTCAACTCTGATCTTTTCTCTTGTTTTAAGGATGCGTTTTTAATAATAATATTATTTTTTATTATTATTTATTCAACAAATTAAGATACATAGTAAACTTAAAATGTTGAATAGAATCAGAGAGGGCACAGCCCCACAGCAAGTTTTGCCTGATTCCCTTCATTACAACTAAATATAAAATAGAATTAGTCAATAAACAATCAAATGTTAAAGTATCAAAATATGGTAGGCCTTAAGAATACCTTTTAGTTAATGACAATTTCATGTACACAGGTATCATTAAATAAAACGAAGTAGTTTTCATAAACCATTAACTTCCAAAATTAACAATAACCGGAGTTCAAATTGTTTTTGGTTGCAATGATTACTGGATATTATCAGACTGTTATCAGGGTTATTATTAAGCCAGGAAACGAAGTTGCAAGATAAGATTTTGGGAGCGAAATTATACTGCTAAAATACTACAATCACTACTACTACTACTGAAATCAAATGTTAAAAAAGTATTCGAACTGATACTCATTCATAGATTATGATTAAAACAATTGTCAAGGCCCAAGCGGAAGTGACAACTAATTAGTAGTTATTTTAAAATATTTAAGGAAGAAGTAAATATTAGAATGATAAAATGTTGATTTGTGTTTTGATAATAAGTTCGCAAAAAGTTGGCAAAATGGCAATTAGGAAACAGTTATAATCTGTACAAAATTTGAATCTATTTTTTTGCCCGTTTTTAAACGGTTGATTCCGGCAAGTTTCCAAGCCGGAAGTTGTCTGGTTTTCTTGGCCTATATAACCAGGGTGGGTCCAAGTTTAGGTAAGTAATTTGTCTGAGCGTCGTCCGGGAAGTCTGCCACCGCCACCATGAAACTCTGGGTCTCGTTCATCGTAGCAGCCGTGTGGGCGGCACATCTGCCGACTGAGGGTAAGGGACCGAACAAAGTTAACTCTGTACCTTGAATTACTTATGGCGTTTTCCATTGGCATGCACTCGGCGAGTGCAGAGATGTCATTCTTGTCAACCTCCACTCGAATAACATCACAAAACTGAACAAATGAAAAGACAAGTGGCAATCCAGTGCGCACTAGTGCGACCTGAGTGCGGCCAATGGAAAACACCATTATTTAGTACCGTAGTGCTAGTATTTTTGGATGAGCGTAGCGAGCGAAGCGAAGATTCCATTTCACTACAATGAAGAAAAAAATCCAAAATGTTTTTTTTTCTTTCTTTTTTTTTGTATGTCTGTTAAACCGTCTAAACCGTCTGTCGGCTAAACCGATACTCCAATTGCGATGAAATTTTGTGGAGGCCTTCGAAATCTCTGAACTAAGAGAACTGCCACGTTTTTTTTAGCACAATTGAAAAATTATTTCTCATAAAAATTGCAATTTTCGATTTTTTCGATTTAAAAAAAAGTTCTTCGACTTATAACACCTACATGCTTTATCTATTCTAATGATTTTTTCACAGAACCTTTATTTTATGAATGAATATATTCTTGTGAAATTTAAGCGTAATCCAAAAATTATTTCTCATGAAAATCGCAGTTTTACGATATTTTTCTATTTTTTAAATTTCTTCGACTTATAACACCTACATGCTTTATCCGATTGTAATGATTTTTTTTACAGAACCTCAATTTTATGAATCGATATATTCGTGTGGAATTTGAGCAGAATCAACTTTACAATTTTGTTTCGATTTTTTTTCGACTTAACACCTACATGCTTTATCCGATTGTTATGATTTTTTTACAGAACATTAATTTTATGAATTGATGTATTCGTGTGGAATTTGAGCAGAATCGAAAAATTATTTCACATGAAATGCATTTTACGATTTTTTTCATTTTTTAAAATTTCTTCGACTTATAACACCTACATGCTTTATTCATTGTAATGATTTTTTTCACTAGAACCTTAATTTTATGAATCATTATTCGTGTGAAATTTGGTCATAATCAAAAATTATTTCTCATGAAAAATTAGCATATTTGTCATAACGCCTGAAATAGTTTTTCGATTTTTAAAATGTTTTTGGCATATGGTACGTATATGCTTTATTTGATGTGTATGATTTTTTACGATTTTATTTTATGATGATTATCTTGTGAAATTGTATGTATGAAATGTTGTTATTGAAATGTAGGTTTAGTTAGTAGTGTAGTGTAGTTAGTGTTGGTAGTGGTAGTGGTAGTGGTATGGTAGTGGTAGTGGTAGTGGTAGTGTAGGTAGGTAGTGTAGTGTAGTGTAGTGGTAGTCGTAGTGGTAGTCGTAGTCGTAGTCGTAGTCGTCGTCGTCGTAGTAGTGGTACTTAATTAACAACTTTATTTAATTTTAAAAATCAATATGTCTGAATCTATTTTTGTTTTTAGCATACTGAAGACAATAATTTTCAGTTAGAGAACATTATTGCGACAAGTTTCATAATAATTATCAGTATTTTTTGTTGTTGTTGTCTTTTGGAACCGTAGACAAAATAACCACACTATAAATTGGCACAACAAAATAAAATTTTGGATTACTTCCCTTCAGACGTGTGAGTAGGGTGAAATTTTGCCCCCCCCCCCCCCACTTTTTCCCGTGACTCCCCCTCCCCTCTCGCCCACTTCAAAATGTTACTCCAGTTTGTCGTTCATCACCCCGGCTTCAACTGAAAAACAAGTAGTGTATTCTTCGAGTGTGCTGACTTGTGGCTAGATGTGTAGAAGCATGTAAAAGAAAAAAAAAGTCATCAGCTTACTCCCCCCCAGCCCTTGCTCACAATTTAAAAATGAATTCCTACGCGCCTGCTCCCCTTGAGTGTATAACTACAGGAGAAAATATAATTCTGTTGGACGTCCTTTGATTTCACTTCAGGTAATGCAAAGGCTCTCCGAGACTTGTCTGCGACAGACGAAGAATTCGGGACCAGTCTGATGAATATGCAACAGTCAGAGAAGGACAGGAAAGAATCGATGATCGTCTCAGCTTCGCTTGTTGTGCGGAGGAAATTCCCAAACGAGGATTTCGGCTCGTACATGGGAAACTATATGAGGACCGTAATGTCACTAACAGCAGAAGATTTACAAAGAGACGACCTACAGGCTGTATTTGTAAAGAAGTATCGAGGTGGTAGTGACTACACAGCTGAGGACGATGCCTATTACAAGGCGTTCAAAGTAATTACTGACGATCGTAGACTTATGGATAAAATCAGCGAATTGGAAAAGAAGAAGTACACCGTGGATCCTGTCACTGGGCGAAAGCAGGATGAGCTAGCAATTCAGGCTACGGTTGACTCATTCGCGGGAATGACAATCGCAGAATTGAAGAGTCCAAACTTCCTACAGATTATCGAGGGAAAGATGAATACATTCATCGCTAATAAGGCCAAGAACCCGAGCGAATAAAACTGATTCAAAATGGTCAAGTTCATCGGCATTGAGAAGAGTGTATTAATGATGGGTATGGACCAATGAGGTAAATAAATAATGTGACTAACAAGGTCCATAATTGCTTGTCAAGAAGAAATAATGATTGAATTTTGTTAAATACAATACATATCTATAGTTTAATAAGGAAAGAGAAGATTATACTTCACAAATAATTGTTAATTTCGTGTTATATTATGGCCAATAATCTATTGATTGTAATTTATAAACTAAGTCATTATATACTAGCACTACAATCACAAGAAAAGTAAAATGATCCATAATAACAACACATTTTCGATATTAGTAGTTATTCGTATTTTTTTAGTAGTAAAATCACGTATATTCATCTCCTATAATTTTAACTTATTATGAAGTGCATTGTATTCCAAACAAAGCTAGGTTAATCATATAAATCAACACCCATTTTGGTTATTGCTCGATCCACAATAAAATGACTATGGTTTTGTATTGTAAATAAATAATAAAATGAAGAGCTATTTAATTTCTCATTCACCCCCATATTTGTAATTGCTTGATCAAAAATTAAAAACACTGTGTTTTTGTATTGTTAATAAATAAATAATAAAATATTTGGGACCTGCAATATGGCGTACGCCCGGCAAAATTTACTAGGTATCTATGCGCGATCCACGAAGTAAATACTAATAGAGATCAGTGGTTTCGCGTCATCTCCATAATTCGCAGATCGTTTAGACTTAACGATAAGTCATATAACTACTTTTCCGGTAACAATAGATTCATAAGATTCTACAAAAATAATACATCCCAGTTATGCTAGTAGAAAATAATTCGGTTTCGTGACATATTTACTAACAAAAAATAGTCTGGCTAGTGAAGTTGCAATAGTTCTGTTTGAAGTTGATAACAAGTTCAGCCCATATACTGATAATCTTGAGATTAAACCAGGCAGTTACAGGACATAACCGATTAACAAGCAATACTTGTTCAACTGAAATAGTATCACAACATTTAAAAACAAATCATATAAATATACATATATTTTTCACAAATAATCGCTATAAATTCTTAATTAAGCTCATTACCACTTCACAAGGCAATTAAAAATAAACAATTTTGCAAAAGAAGCAACCATCTTTGTGAATTTCGAGTTTGGTCTTAATTAAGGTACGGCAAATCTCCTATATCCCATCTTGTTTAATTTTTTCTCGTCCTGTAATATTAATAGCGTCCTGCACGGTCACCCTGCCACGTGCTGTCCACGCCCAGTGCTGCTTCACCTCTTTGCTAGGACTGTGGTGTGTGTATCACAACTAGGTGGACAGTACGGTTTACTACAATGAACTAGCTCGTCGGCTGCTTAGAATCTTCTCTTCTTATTGTGAACCTATTGAATGCTGCTATGACGTCATGCGTCAAGTCGTGTTAGACGAGTGAGCGAGTCATTGGATATTGCATGCTTAGGTTATTATGTTTCTGAATGATATTTTATTAACATAATTTTTAAATATTTTTTTTAAACCACGTGTAAAACCGAACGACGAACGAGTTTTAAAATGTACGTAAGAATATTCTGGTAAAACAAAATGTACTGTTCAGTTTCTATTGAATTAATATGGTGAACAACATAACCAGAATTGAAATTATTATTCTATAAGTTATAACTTATATGTATGTAGTGGCGGAACTAGGCGCCCGCAGGGCCCGCAACTGCGGGCGGGCCCCGCTAGTTTAGTGGGCCCCGCTAAAAAAAAAAGTCAACAAAAAGTATTTCACCCTGTTTGGAAAATATTGTATTTGTTTTCGTTGCTAAAATGACCGTTTTGTGAATATAACGGTGTAAAGGTGAAATCTAGCTGATATTTAGGAACTAGCGTCCACAAAAAAACAAAACACAAAAACTACATTATTTTGGCCCACAACTTTGTCATAAACGCACCAAATGCACTCTAAAAATCTGATTTCCAAAATCAGACAAACTCCCCGTACTTGGTCCCTATATAATACCCCAGGGATAATAAATATAGTTCACCCGGGAAGAAAAGCCTGAATTCAACACTGAGCCTATGTATGTGTGTATCTGCTAGGGGGGGGGGGGGGGTGGCATAGAAATTTTGCGGGCGGGCCCATGAAACGAAGTTCCGCCACTGTGTGCATGCCCTTAACATAAAATGTGTGTGGTTCGTTGGTCTTGTGGTTAGCGTTTTTGGAAGCAGAAGGTCCAGGGTTCGATTCCCGTAATAGGCAGCTTCTGATTGGGCTGGGGTTAGGAATTTGTAAACGGTGACTTTGGAGACGTCCTAGCAACGAGGCACATAATAAATTCAAAGTTGTTCTTAATCGTCCTTGTTGATTCTGGCGTTGATCCGCGGGTGTTCGCACTGTCCATACCACCGACTGCTATATTTCCTGTTAAAAAGTATTGATCTTTGGTCGATCTACAGGATTGGCTTGGTCGATTTGGTTTAATGTCCCCACTGAAAATCAGTTATTTAACTGAGTGGGAATATTCTCAATACGAATTGATTTATTTATTTTATTTTGTTAGCTTACAACAAAACACGTTTTTGCTACATTGAATATATATAAGAGCATATTCTTTTCAATGTGTTAATATTATATATATTATTTAGAGAATTTCTATTTAGAATCCGGTTTTTTAATTATTGTTGTTTTGATTTTACAACACGGTGTTTTTGGATATCACGAAGACAAATTTACCAAATGCGAAATAAGGGAATAACATACTGCAATTTCATCATATACGACACATGAACTAAATAGTAAAATAGTTGTTTGCAGCATCCGCGATTTGGCAAATGAGTTGTTGCCAACTCACGCTGATTAAATTCAATCCTTCACTGCACAACAATGAGGATATGAAGCCAGCTTCGCCCCTCGTCCATATTGTATTGCCCATCTGTCACTCAATTTATAGCATTCGTTTCTCTCAATCAGGCAGATTTATTGGAGAATTTAATAAATGCAACATAACAAAGTTTTGTAAAACGCAAAACTACTTTAATCTGTGTAAATCAGTATGTCTTCTAATAATTACGTAATTTGAAAAAGCTAACTTTGAAACGTTCCTGGTTAAAGCATGATTGAAAATAACCAACGTGAACACAATATAATAGTTATTACGAGAAATGGAACTACATGACACTGACAGGTCATTATAATGTTCAACGGCGGAACAAGACGTTTAGATGAATACTTATAGTGTAATGATGCTGTTATTAGTTTAAATGTCATAACAGAGAAATGTTCGAATTATTTGCAAATACAGTGATTGTTGTTTATAATATTTTATTTTTTTAGGGATATTTTGTTTTTAAGTTTTGTAACCTGTTAAAGTATTTTGATAATTTAATAGACGATACCTTTATTGATTAATTGTTTTCATTAATATTCATCTACACATATTTTCATGATAGTATATGCGTATAAAAGCGTGAGTTACAGAATGGGTACGTGCCTCGTAGTGCTGGTGTATACCTGTCACCCCCTTCACCCAAAAATAATAACTGGACAAATTTGTTCGCGTTATCATGCTAGATCACTTTCATGCAAAACCTGACTGCAAGTATTCGATTTCGCATTTCAAGATTGAATAGGGATCATTTTATTGAAATGTTTTTCCCGACTATTCCGGTTATTGACGATATTTATTTTATGCTCACACATAAAAATGTTCACATGGTTAGTGTTCGTTAACATCTCCCGCACATAAAGTATTAAATTCTTGTTCGTGGCTTTATTTACTATTCATATTTTTATGCGAGTATTGTGTTGTTTAGTTACATATAGCGGTATCTCAAAGCTTTGTCTTGGTACTCTTATTTATAAGTGTCACTCACAGATGCTGAAGAAGAAGCAATACTTGAACCATGGACAATGTAAAGAGTTGATTATAATTATTATCATTATAGTGATAGTACACTATTTTACCGAATTACCATCTAATTAGTACAAAATGTAAATTAGACTTATACGATGTAGCGATATCAGGGTGATATCACCTGAAGAGTACTTGTGATGGTCATAAAAATGTTGATGATATCATCAAAACATTTTACCGATTACAAACTGCTTGGTTAACAATAGGTAGAGTATATTCCGAATGTAACTGCGATTTTAACTATATCTATATGCCTACTAGCATTACTTTCCAACATTATTTTCAACTGAAGCATGATATCTTTTTCTTCCACTATAATTTCTCTATTATTATAGTAATATTAATAGTTGTGCCATCATAAGCCAGAATAATTATAATGAGAGAGGCGCAACACTTTAGATGTTTCTACAGTCATCTACACTAAAATGTCTCATACGAAATTGAATTCTTACTCAAAACATAAAAAAACTGGTGGTAATGACAGTAAATATATTCAGACAAGTTCAATCAGAACATTGCTGTGAAAATATGGTGAGCAATGTTTAAAATTAATGAACTGGTAGATGTAAATGACGTGTCATTCAACGCTACATCCACGAATTATTAAGTTGTAAGTGGATTTACAGCTGTGCAAAAACTGGGTATTATCACTGCTTCGTTAAGAAGGAAGTTGAAACGGCATCATTAATAATATTCACACAAATCTTAGGTAAATGTATGGAAGTGTCAACTCGTGCAGAAGTCCTTAGCTTAACAACCTGAATTACGAGCGTGCGAACCTAGACTATTACAAATGGGTGTCTCGACTCCTCTTAATAACTCATCTTCCAAGGTAGGCACTAGTGACGAGTGCTTTACGGAAGACGCGCTGATTTGTTCAAGTGGCTCCTCTAACAACCCTTGCGGGCTTAGAGGGCAGTGGACTGTTTGTTTTTGTTATCTCTAGCTGGCGGTTGTAATTGCTTGGCGTATAGAGGGCGCTAGTCCAGTGGCGCCGGTCGCTTCTGTCATCCCTCGTTCGCTACCCATCAACAACCCTCGCCTAGTATTCTATGCTGTCTCAGTCACAACATCGATTGGACGGACGGACGACGGGACTAGGCAGCCTGCCCTGGAACCCAGCTTTAACTTAATCACTTCATTTATTACAGCTCGCAAATAACCATTTCAAATGACAATCAACTAACGTCGCATCCCTCAACTGATTGTTTTTTAGGCTCACTTCTGAAACTGTCATAATACCCGGAAGTTAGCTTTATTCATGCTTCGGGCAATATTTTCCGCTTTTTAGCTCCTCTCATTCTCTCTCTCTCTCTCTCTCTCTCTCTCTCTCTCTCTCTCTTCGTCTTCTTTCTAAGCACGTTAGCTTTATGACGTCATCATTAAAGAAATGAACCGTGGTAAGATATTTGGTCTGCTCTTCTTATTTTGCTAAAGTTCCACGAGTTTGTATACGATAAAATACACATAAAAAGTCAGAAATGATCGTTTATTTAATTGGAGAACATTTGTCATGTGTTCCGAGTAATGTTAGAGACGCTAATTTGATGGGAGCGCAATGAATAAATAAAAAAACAAAAACAAATAGTACGAAGAGTTCTTGTAGAAAAAAACAAAATAACAAAATAGACAATTAAGCCTCGATTTCCTTGAAATTAAAGCGGGGTTTTTTTTTCTTTAAACAGAGTTGATTGGTGTAAGATTTGTTTACATAATGGTTCTGTTGGAAGTAATTAATGGATATGTGTATAACTCATTAACAATGTGTCACCAGCCAGAAGGCGTCTTAATATATAGCCATTATAAGCAATATATTCAATACTATTGTGTCCATATGAGTGTTCTTTCAAGAAATTTCAAGAGGAAATACTTTCGTCAATAATAAAACCGAAAAAAATAAAGCTTTTTCAAACATTTCATGCACGTTACGTAACATTGAAAATTTATTTCAACTTCCCAATAGTTTCTTTATTATTTATTAATTATATAGTACCATTCTGGAAAAAGATGTATCGAAACCACATAGGACCTGTCAATCACCATTTTTATTTTGAATTAATGCGTTCCCGCGATGTGTGGGTTTAAATAAATAAATCATTCCTGATTCAAGAGAAAGGTCTACATACAAAAAATAAAACAACACGCAATTCCTTTTTTGTAGTACAATGAATCCTAAGTAGTGCAAATATTATCTCTTTACACACAAATCGTATAAATATTATGGTTTTACCAGATGATTTGCTGGTTATACATCTTAACCTAAAACATTGGATAAAGATTGTCCTCCACTGAAAATCAATCCATGCTTCTCAGTGGGTCACAATAAATGAACATTATTTGTGTTTACCAGAATTGAAATGGACGTTAATTATTTTATATTCATCAATTTATGCAAAGAAATGTCAACACAAATTTATGTTTATTGCTGACCATTAGTAGAGTTCCCAAATTTTTATCGTTTCAATATGCATGGTGTACATTTAAAATTTTAAAATACAATTTGATGAAACTTGACGTTGGCGTCAAACATGAATTTATATTTCTCGATTTGGATAGTCGGGAAACACCCCCGTAGGTGGAATTGTTAATATTTAATACAATTCAGAAAACCCCGATCGGGATGGAATTTTTAATTTCTAAATTGTATTAAATATTAATTAACTAAAATAAAAAACAAGAAATTGAACACGCAACATTATTTTTAAATTAAAAATTGTAGCCATTTACGGAGTATATGATAATAATGATTAGCGTGTGCTGAGTGTAAGAAATCATGTGCTTAAACTGTACATTGTACTATAAGTAAGTGGGATAAAAGTTTTATAGTCGTACAAGTAAAAATAATATTTATTTATCATTACGTAATTATTTTATATAATTTTGTCCTCGGGCGTATTTACATTTACTGTTACCTGTTCATTAATCACGTTAAATAAATAAATAAATTGTATTTAGAGTCTACCCACTCAGTTCACTGATTTTCAGTGGGGGGCAGTAAATCAAAGCGACTAAGCCTACCCTGTAGGCCCCGACGCAATCGACAAGTGAGCGATAACCAACCAAAGATCGATATTTTTAATAGGAAATGTAGCAATCAGTGGTATGGACAGTGCGAACACCCGCGGATCAACGCCAGAATCAACTAGGCCGATTCAGAACAACTCTGAATTTATTATGTGCTTCGTTGCTAGGACGGCTCCAAAGTCACCGTTTACAAACTCCAAAGACATGAACTAATGAACCTGGACTTCTGCTTGGAAGCAGATACGCTAACACAGACCACGAGCCACGAACAACACGACTAACGAGCACCAACAAGACCAACGAGCCACACAACAAGACCAACGAGCCACACAACAAAACTCTTAAAACGGACGAAAAAATTACTTAGAAATTTATCAAGAATATTAAAATTCACGATACTCTAACTCTCGTTTGTATGCACAGGGATTTGTTTTGAAGGTGGGCCGTGCGCCAATCATCAGGGGCGAGCAGATCAAACTGACTTCAAATTCGAAATTAATATTCCTCCTCACGTTCTCCGTCGTTGCCGAGCGAGATATTATTGAACTGGCCAAATTTCTTTGCAAACTCTCTCTTCACTTTAGAAAGAGGCATTCATCTCGTTTGCGAAACATGCTATTACAAGTTGGGACTTTTTTTCTTTTCGTTTAATATAAAAGTGTTCAAACCCCTTTGAGATTTTCTTATAAAATAAAGGATAACAAAACTTCTTAAATAAGTTGATATTAATCTTGTGCACAACCGCCCAACTGACAAATTGTGAGCCAACCAAACTCGATGTAGACTGTGGAGCAACATGAAAACTGCTGTGATAATAAAAACTTTCGCAAGAATGTCTGACTCTACGGAATATCTTTCAGCTGCATTTTCTTAAGCGTGGAAGTGTTTTCATCGTGGCACGTAACTTGATCATTCCTTGACAGGTGCCCGTTCCTGTATGTCAGACCTGTTCTTGTCACGAGAACCTCCCTCGCCCCCCCCGACAATATTCGTCTCACAAAATTGCTTGCCCTAGATCAATCAATCATTCCATGACCAATAGCATGAAATTCTTTATGGAGTTTGGTCAAAGCCTAGTAAAAAGTAAATCGGCAGTTTTTCGTTTAAGCGATTTATTGAAATCGACTGTTTATAGACAAAATTACAAACAAAATGTAACTGGATATTTTACACACGCGCCAAAGTCAGTGCTTTTCTCCGACTTTGAGCGAATTTTTTGCTAGGGTCCCTTCAGTTTCGTCCAGCTACGCTAGATTAACTGAGGTTGAAACTGTATGGTGTCTGGTTTGGGATGAATAGGCCAGTAGGCAAGCTCTGGATAGGTACGCCGAACACGGAGAATAACCGTGACTTTGCTAATTAAGTATTAAGTAAGTTTAAAGAAACAATTAATTGTCACTATATTTCCGGGTCAAATAGCCAACAAATAACAAAACTATTCTCACTTAGCCACAACAGTGATTAAAATAAAATCGACGGCGGTGGATTAAGCGTAAAGCGCGAGAATCTGATACAATCCCACTACCGGCAATCCTGACAGAAAGTTTCTTCCGAGGTATTCTTCAGTCGTTAACCCTATGATATTTCCTTCACTACTGTCGAAATTCCAAAATACCAAGTCAAGACAACTAAAGAATGGCGTGCATTGCACCTGGTCAGGATTCCCAAGAAAAACTAAAACAAATATTAAAATAAACGCAAAGGTTATTTTCACACTTGTCGTGGTCCGGAAATGAAAGTGTTGACTAATCGATGATTTACTGACTGAGCGTAAGTAGGCATTTCTGATCAGATTAAGTTATGGTTTAAATGTTTTTTTTTTGTAATTTTAGCTTGTTCTACAATAGAATCCATCATTTTAATTATACATTGAAAATCTGCATTTCATTTTCTTGAATAGTGTGATCAAGAAGTAGTAATAATCAAGGAAGATTGATTAGAAACTTATTAAAAGAATTCGTAAACTAATGAAATTGAACGATTAAATGGCTATTTTATGTAGTTCATACGATTTCTGTAACAAGTGCGCATTATGCAAAATATTAACTCGTGGTAGAAAATAGAATGCCATTTCAAATAATATGATTATTTTTAGTTAATATTTAAATAATATTATTGTTAAAACAAGTCAAGTTACTAGTCAACAACTACATTGATACAAAATGAACATTTAGTGGAAAGATCCCGTATGTTAACAATTGCCAATCACGGAACAATTATTTTGATTTGTGTTTTGTGTTATTCTCTACAGTATTATGATTGTAATTTAATTATTCCATGGAATAATTTGTGAGTAGATTAATTGGTAATGTATAGATTATGCCTCCTTAATCAATTCATAAATAATTACAGATTACTGATAAATTACATGTCTGTTGATAAGTGCATCATAGTGTTTAAGTCCAGCTTGTATAATGACAATACATATTTACATTTTAAATCATTACATTACCAAGCACGGTTTAGAAGTACCCAACATAGGGAGCGAAGCTTATCGCTTATTGAGGAGGTGCCTAGCCGAGTACATAAAACATATTCGTGAAAACTTTCTGAGCTGCAAGCCTCGCCACGCTAACATCCCGTATCATTAAAAACATTGTGTATTCTCGTTATGTACATACATCGGAGGTCATGTTTGGTTACTATTCTGGTAAGTAACACACGCACGGACGGACGAACAGAAAAGTGCTGCATATTTAAGAGCTCGTCCCCCAACAATTAACCCTCTAATGAACTTATCGTTCTCTTAAACTTCGCTCAAATTCAACGTGGGAATTCAGCCAATAGATTTCAATCAATGCCTTCCAGAAATAGTAAGTTTAGAAGAGCAGACTACGAAGAGAAAACTTACCAACAGTAAAATGAGTATTATTTCTTCTTTGTTTGTGAATCGAGACAAAGGTTCTCGTTTATATCCTTAAACAACTTGAGAAGAACTATACCCTATATTTATTGAGCAAAAATGAGCTTTAACGCGCGAACCAGGAAGTTGTTATATCGGCTAATGGGCTTCATTGGCCACGTAACTGTGCGTCGGTGTACACTTTTTACTAAATGTGTAACCACGGGATATAACCTCCCCTTTGTTCCACATTATAAATGTACTCCCCTGCAGTCCATATATCACAACCCCTGCCATGAAATAATACTTTTCCTGTAGGTAGAGAATATCACACTCGTTGACAATAGCGGCATCCTGCGCGAGTCCCAGACGGAAATAATTATTAGATACCGGACGCCGAACTGGCAACGCTGCATGACGACAACTGCCTCAAGGTGGCTGGAGCGAGATAATTATCAACGAGGCTGTGACTCGAGTAATTGGGAATCAAGTCAGTCAGTCATATTTCAGCATCTGCCTCATTAGCGTTGGATGTAGAAACAATGGAGTAGCAAATGTCAAAGTATTACATCTTGAAGGTCAGAGTTGGGGGGTAATAGGCCACGCAACAGGGTTGGCTTGACGTTCGTTGTATATTTAAGAAATGGATTCATAAACAACCCCCTACATAAACCTGGGGTGCCCTTTTTGTGTCAAAAATAATTTATTTTTAATGTTGCAATCAGTTTCAAATAAAAAAAGTCGGATACTCATTTTACTTATACAATAATGAAATTTTTAGAGCTGATTTGAACTTAAGTCCATCAGTTCTTGTCTTAGGAGTTTGTAAACGGTGACTTTGGAGCCGTCCTAGCAACGAAGCACATAATAAATTCAGAGTTGTTCTGAATCGGTCTTGTTGATTCTGGCGTTGATCCGCGGGTGTTCGCACTGTCCATACCACTGATTGCTATATTTCCCATTAAAAATATCGATATTTGGTTGGTTATCGCTCACTCGTCGATTGCGTCGGGGCCTACAGGGTTGGCTTGGTCGCTTTGATTTAAAGTCCCCCACTGAAAATCAGTTATATAACTGAGTGGGTAGACTCTAAATACAATTTAAAATTTATTTATTTATTTAGGTGGAAACACCCCTTTATCCAACTAAAAGATGTTGGAACAAAGTGTAGTGATATATATATTTATAAAATATCGCAGAATTATTATTTCCATACATCGGACATACATAGGAATAGGATAAGGCCAAAACACTAAAAACCTTATCATCAAATCGTCAAAACCTCCAGTTTAAGAGAGTAATGCATTTGACCTTACATTAGGACAAAAAATTACATAAACATGTTCCGCAATTTTGGAAGTATGAACTTTGCGCTGGACTACATTCTTCATGTGTTCTTTAACTCGAACTGCCAATGGTCTCTAAGATTCACCTTTGTATAAGGATCCACATTGGAACGGATATTTTTTAAGTCTGTGTCGGGCAAAAGGTTTAGTTTTGGTAAGGATACTCCTTAGTGAACCAAAAGAGCCAAAAACCACTTAAATACCAAAAAGTGCATTATTCTTCTAATCTTCTTAGAAAGATTTGGATAATACGCTATGCCAATGGTTTTTAGTACTTTCGGTTTTATTACTTCAAGAGATTGGACAAGCATCAGGCTTTGAAGAACATTACGACTGACCAATTTCTGCCATAACCATTCCGTTCCTTTGCGTCCATAATAATTGAGAAGTTCATTTTGATTATTATTTATTATTAAATTGTTGGGGTGCGGTGCGCACGAGAAAATACCCTCACTCTAACAGCTATACTTTAGTTAAAATGAGGTTGCTACAGGACACCAAGGAAATAACACGCATATAAGTGAGCGTTTGAACTCACAAATATGTATTATAACTTCCGTAGTTTCAACAAAAACCTAAGATCCGACATCATGATCATGAAGAATCAGATTTTTTTTTAGTAAATTCAGAACTAAATAGCATTTTTAAATATATTTTTCCATTTTGAGGGTGAATGTTCCTTTCAGGTATTTCCAAAATTGTGAGTTTGTTATCATAATCTAACATATGCATTCTCTTAGGCGCCCGCCCTGGTGTTATATTAGTATATTTGTCGCTCCCTCACCAGCTACCCGCAATGAAAACTCTGTAGACTTTACATTTCACCATGAGTGGGAAGTTGCAATCCTGTGGGCGAAGAAGCAGGGGTGTAATAGTAATTAAAATCCACACTCTGACCAGATGAATTCACGAGACGTTGCTAGCCACACATAGCGCATCACCATTCTAAATCACCTTTGGGATTGGTGTATTATTTTACTTTGGAATTCGTGTGCATCGTTATATGAAGAAAATAACGTTTTATTTCATTTAAACTGAGTAGTAAACTTTTTCATATCATTCTTTAAAACAATGAATAGTGCTGATTAACGCACATATTAAATCGTGGTAGACATAGCCCAGTAAGTCCTATTAAATAATTTATTTCTATGGTAAATGCTGCAATACTGGAAAATCTAGCATCGGTTTAAAATTAACGCTTAGCTTAGTGGTATAGAACCCAACCGGCAATTGAGAGACCCGGGTTCGATATCCGCCTAAGATGATTTTTTTTAAATTTCAGGATTGATTTCTATATAATCTTTATTTTATGCAGTTCAATGGTAAATGTTTGTAAACATTAGGACTACATGCTATCGTATACATAATAATTGTATACCATTGTAATACAAACCCATAACACTTACAATAACATTGAGTATATGCTATATTTGTGGACATAACAAATAGCGTCTACATGTATCCAATTAATTGGATGAGCGTAGCGAGCGAATTGAAGATTCCATTTCACTACACTGGAGAAAAAAATCCGGAATGTTTTTCTTTTTTTTTCCTTTTTTTTGGGTATTTTTGGCTTTTTTTAACACGATTTCGGCTAAACCGATACTCCGATTGCGATGAAATTTTCTGTATGCCTTCGAAATTTTTAAACTTAGAACTTCCACTTTTTTAGAGCGCAATTGAAAAATTATTTCTTATGAAAATCGCAATTTTACGATTTTTTTCGATTTTTAAAAACTTTCTTCGACTAATAACACCTACATACTTAATCCGATTGTAATGAATTTTTCACAGAACCGAAATTTTATAAATTAATATATTCGTGTTAAATTTGAGCGCAATCGAAAAATATTTTATAAAATGCAATTTTACCTACATGCTTCATCCGATTGAAATGATTTTTTACAGAACCTTCATTTTATTAATTAATATATTGATGTGAAATTTGAGCGCAACCGAAAAATAGTTTCTTATGAAAATCTAAATTTTACGCTTTTTTCGTTAAAAAAAAATACGCTTATCCAACAAGCGACTGAAAAAGCGTTTGCGAAGCTTCCTAGTAAATCGTTCACACACCAATTTTTGTTTTCTAAGTTCCGGTATAACAATGTTAATAAACCAAATTTTAACCTTTATAATTTTAATTTTTATATTCAATAGTAATCAGAGCGCATTAGATTTTATATTTTGTAGGAAATTCTTAACCGAGTAATTAATATTTAGCTCTCATTTCAAATAAACAATCTAGTTGGTAACTCAACATTAATTTTAAATTAGATTTAATTACAAGAAATTATTACTTACACAATTTGTGGCAAACATAATTTAAAACCAGACGAGGCAGTTAGCAGACAATGGAGTTACCGTGTCCTTAATTAACGTAGCTTAAGTAAACAAAGACAAAACCTACAGAAGACAAAAGGACAATTAAAAATGAAACCAAATAAATGAGTTATTAATTAACTATGTTTATTGACGAAGGGCTTTTTTCTTAGGAGTTGTAGAGTAATGTCCAGTAAAATTCATTATTTTAACGCCATGTTTACTACTCGTATTATTGACCAGTTTTAAACTGAGTAAATATTTGACTTTTTGGCCTATTCCATAATGACAATCGTGGGGATTTTAGGTAAAAAACTAAATAAAAACTATGTAAAATATTAACAACATGGTATCCCCACCCATTTGGTCAGAATCACTGATCAATCGAAACTGACGAATTAGTTAATAGAAGTAAGTAGTAGTAGTAGTAGTAGTAGTAGTAGTAGTAGTGGTGGTAGCTTATACATCATTAAAGTTAGTTTGAGCATGTTTCTACCCCCATTTTTAACCCAGAAGGAATGACGCGTACCCTAATAAAATTTGTCATGTGTAGTTTTGTACCTTACTAAATACCCCCGATTATGATAGTTTTAGTCTCATGTCACTTTCATGATGACTAGGTTACATCTCGAAAACACTCCAACTCTGCTTGCTGTATAAGGTGCCCAAGTGCGTTAGCGCACTGCGGCTTGGCTGCGACCCCCTGACGGGCACCTATATGGAAGTTCGAATGATTTACTTGTTAAGCTAAACCTGAGATAGTTAAGAATTAAATAGATTATGTGCACAACTATTTTGTATGTCCATCTCATTGTCTGTGTTAAAGAATACGTTCAACAGGTCTAAACATATTATGTAGATTAAAGGTAGTAAAGTAACGGCCATGTTTGACAAGGTTTGAGTTGCGTGGTCTAAAACGCGTGTCCGAGCCGTGTGGTCGCTACCTTCGGAGCGACAAGGCTTTGGTGTGGCATACGTCACATGAACCGAGTTCTCACTTTCACAGTTGTATTTGATCTAACCAGGATTTCTAGCGAAAGTAAACATGGTAAACCAAATATAAGGATTTTGTCAGATTTTAAGATTATCCTTACACATTCAGGACATTATGTAAAGAATAACTCCATCTTTCTACTCAATGTAGGTAAGAGTGTCACTACCAAATATGCCAAATATTGGTATTCTGTTTGTCCATACCTGTTCGGTTATACCCAATGTAACCCCTGCAATACTTGAGCCAATTCGTTTCTGTAGACGTAGGTAATACATCTACTTAATGAAAAATATTATTCCCTACCTAATATTATAGTATACTAAAAAATGTATATATAATGAACATTTCTTATCCACGATTTAGAACTTAAATTGAATAGCACACACAACTTTTAAAAAAAATGAAACACAATTCGTGTGAAAAACCTGAAAAATGTTGGATTAGTCTGCTTTAAAATTAATGAACCTCCACGGAAAATCAGCTATGTGACTTAGTGGGTAGACTCAACTCTGGGATTTATTTATTTACTTTTATTTTATTTTGTACAAAACTCATTATCCATTTTGAAGCTATTTGAAGTTTAAACATATTAAGTGAATCTTTGCGATGGAGCAATGGAGGTGCCAGGTTATGCTACGGGATTATCAGCACTGCCAAAATTATAACAAATTGTTCGATTTCTTTGTACTTAAACATAATGTAAATGTATCATCAAATTCCAGCTACATATTTTGGTAACATTATTCACTGTCGACTACATTTAATTTTATTAATACTTTGAGTCTGTGTAATGTTATAACGACATATTGACCTGATGCCCTACATGGGGTACTGCAATATAATTATGCATTATGACATGTATTTAAAACTAGGAAAACGCTAAAGTCCCGCCGCGTTGATGAAAGAGCTTTTTTTTAAGTTTTTAGTTTGCGTGGGATATCTTTACTTTTACAAGTGCTTTGCTTTGCTGCCTATGTATTGTAGGTGATTGTTGTCAAGTTTCTATTGTTACTTGTCAACTGTTATTATTTACCGTAAAAACTTATATTAAAAGCTTTATTTCTATGGATTCTGGCTAACTTTTTCAACTTTTTCTTTCAAAAGGTACTACATCCCCATTATCTTAATGTCCATGTATAATATGAACGTTGTAGCCCCATGGCACGAAAATATCGCACTAAACCGTAAAAAACTCATATTAAAACCTTTATTCTATGGATTCTGGCTAACTTTTTCAACTTTATCTTTCAAAAAGCAATAAATCACAATTACCTTAATGTCCATGTGAAATATTAACGTTGTAGCCCCACCCGTTTGGTCAGAATCGGCCCAAATGTCACGAAAATATCGCACTAAAAATCGAAAAAAATCGTCAAAGTTCGATATTCATGAGAAATATTTCTTCGATTGTACACAAAAACAATACACCTCTAAGTTCAGAGATTTCAAAGGTCCCCTTTGATTTTCATCAAGATCGGATAAGCCGTTTGCCTGGTAGAGAGTTAACAAACAGACAAAAAAACAAACAAACAAATAAAAAAAAAAACAAGAACAAAAAAAAAACACCCGAACTAAATTTTTTGGGGCCAGTGAAATTGAAGTCTTCGCTTCACTCATCCAAAAATGCAATATTACGATAAGTTTGTTTCAATATGTTGCCATACTCTGATAAAAGACAGAAAATTATGTTTCTAAAACAGAATTTCGAATGCCAAGTAATTTTGTTTCAGTGTCGTATGGCGTGTTGACCAATTACTTGCAATCGTGATTGTTTTCATCAGTGTGCAATATCCAATCCAATCCAATGCTATCAGTGTTGCCTCTAATTATGTATTTGTAATAATAAAGTGGTGTAATTGTAATGAATATTTTAGTATATGATTAATGTGGATTGTCTGTATCAAATGTATGTATATATCCTATATGTGTACATGTACATGTACATGCACATGTCATTGGATTTGTAATAAAATAAAATTGAGTATATAGTGTGTTCTCAATGGTGTGACCTTACGGAAATCATAATATTTGGGTATGGTTGAAGAGAGTTACGCATTATCAATATTTTTTTGTTTTTTGGTGGAGGTGCCGGGTTATGCTACGAGATTATCAGCACTACCAAAATTATAACAAATTTTTCGATTTTTTTCTACTTAAACATAACGTAAATGTATCATCAAATTCCAGCTTCATATTTTGGTAACATTATTCACTGTTGACTACATTTAATTTTTTAATACTTTGAGTCTGTGTAATGTTATAACGACATATTGTTCCAATAAATGAATGCATTTGAGTATTTATGCGAGCTTGCGCCATGGCTATGACTATGAAGGGTTATATCTCAATGACGATGGACCGGTGAACCCACCCAACGGATAAAGCCAGTGGTGGATAGATCCAGCCATGGGCGACTAGAGTTTGCAGGCGCAGACACCACACACTCTTTTTCGAATAACTAGGGAAAGAAAAAGCGATGTAAGATAGCCATAGCCTGCCACTGTTTTATAATTATTTTTGTATTTATATTGTGTTTTTGTTCCTCAACACATTTATTAACTTTTTTTTTTCTTGGGGACCGAAGTACTTTTATAGTAACGCGTCAAACCACGGAAAGGTTGCGATTTGGGCAACGATGGCCAGACGTATTATTAGATCACGTGTCAAAATTTAAGATAATGGACATTTCACCTATTTGTTATGTTATAATTAAACAGTTCACTGACAAATTATTATTAAAAAAAGTAACAATTTGCTTCGAGTAAGGTAAAACCAAATGCAAAAATATGTATAAAACATCTACAGTTTAAAATTAATTGATAAATTCTCAATTCTTAAAACAATAATTTATCTAAGTGGATCAAATAGCAGCTAAGTAAGAGAAGTAAGAGTGAGCCTTTGTGTGGTATTATTACTTTATAAACCACCCGCTATCTTAGTGTAGGCCTACTTCAGCTTTGGCTTTGTGAATACGCAGTGAAAAGCGAACCACGACTTTAAAGTCCTATCTTAACCTCTAAACTTTAACTTTCCAGGTAGGTGAGCTCCGAACATGTTTCTGAAGTACCTTGTGTTCATTTCATTTTTGTAATTTGGCAACGCCGCTATCTTGGCAGCGATCCGTGATTAAGTAATTAGCTCCGCTATCTGCCATCTACTTACTGCTTCTTAACCCACGCTAAATGCTGCTTAGATTGCGATGAACATTCATTTTATATCTTGGAGGCAAATAAATATATTTAAACAACATAAAGTGTTGTCAAAAACGTGTGACTTTGTGAGAATTTTCAAACTCTAGTACCAAGACATGAAAACACCAAAACTACACATATGCAATCGCACACCTACATAAACAAACAAGCGTAGGCATTTTATATACTAAACTACACATCGACACTCACATAAACTCAAAATTCAAAACGTGCACTAAAATACACACGTATCTGTACTGAAATCAACACACAAACATGAACAACAAACTTTTATTTAAACACAAAAACACAAACGAACTTAATAAAATACCGACACTCGTATATACTCAATACACGTATTAAAATGTACACCCTGCTTACTCATGACCACACAAAAACACATTCAACAAGCACTCCCATTAGTTAAGCGGATTAAAGTCGAATACAAGAACAAATAGGCGTTTTGTGGTAGAGGCGTGAATTTTGTATTTAAAACTCAAAATAATATAATGATCTATGAGATGAAAAAAGTCGTCTGATAAGGGGGTGGAAGGGGGTGAAATGGCAAAAACGTATACGTACTTTCACTATAAAACATACCAACAATAACTTAAAACTCAAACGAAGCACTATGTTACAGACAGTTCTCGCAAGCTCACTTCCACACACATAAACAAGTACAACAAACACAAACACAAACACAAACACAACACTACTGAACAAACTTACATTTGCACTATGCTAAGAAACCGTCACTCACATAAAACAAACTCACGAAATATAGGTACTTTTGTAATATTTAAAGACACTCACATCACATCCACACAAAACAAACAACAACAATAAACACACACTAAAACACCAACACACACGTGCAGTGGCGGCCTGACCATACAAATTCGGGGCCATGGCCCCGCGAGAAATAGGTGGGGGGGTGGTCAGGTCAGGGTGGATGAAGGTGGTGGGTGGGGGGTGGACGGTCGTTGTGTGGACGTTAGTAAGTAGGCCTATTAATCATTGAGTGTTTGCTGCATAAATATGAGCTATTAAAGAAATAGTATCATGCCTATATGATGAAAACTTCCCGAACAAGCCAATACTCGTGTCAGATGGGAATGTAATTATTGTGATGGTTTTAAAATGCGCGCTCAAAAGATCGTGCCAAATAAACTGAAAAAGAACAAAGTCACCCAAACGCGCGGTACCACCAGGCAGCTAATATGGTTTTCTGTAACCACAACTACCAGTGGTGCCCGGAGGATATGGGTGTCCGCAGGGGGTCGGGGGGGAGGGGGCCAAGATCCCTGGCCAAGCTTATAACATTTGATAGTCCTATTTTTTCGGTTTCTTGAGCCAACATTTTTGTTAAAAACCCCAATCGAGCACAAGGACAAGACCTTCCAGGACAGTAGCGCCCACCCCACGGGAGCAAGGTAGAGGCCGCTCCAGTAGCCTGGGGGTGTGGGGGTGGTGGGGTTGGGGGGGGCAAAGAAAGAAATTATTGAGAAAAAGTATGAGAGAGGATAAAAGAAAACACGCGGCAATTCGAAAGAGGGTGTCACTGTAATGGGAATTAATACAAGAAAACCACACCTATGTTTATGTATGAACCTATCTGGCGTAGGCTGAAGTAGACACAAGAAAAAGTGTAATACACTGATTTGTGTTAGCGCTGTGGTAAGAAAATGAATTAAAATAATGAAATACATTAAAAAAAGAAAGTTACAACACCCCTAAAAATATAAATAACAACCGTAAGGCACCTACTAATTATAATAACAAATCAAGGACAAAGCCAAAACTATGAGATAAGTTTTACGCCACTGGCCGGTCTGGTCCGTCATTTTTTTTAAAGCTATATCTTACCAAGAAGTGTCCGACAATACTTTTCAGTCTATCCAGCTATTGCTATCTTCGATGACATAAAATAAATGTACAGGTAAATCAACTCCACTCTATTATTTATATGCATATATTATTTAAGAATAGTTTAGTTGTGAATTAGAATATTCATTTCATTTTTATATATATTAATATTAAAAATTGAGAAGGGAACACACGTCGCCGAAATATCCTGGTAATGTCAGTTCGACTGCACAAAAACTACATTATTTTGATGTTGCATTTAGCCCACTACTTTTTTCTAAAACGCACCAAATGCACTCTAAAAACCTGATAAAAAAAATTCGCCTGCGGCGCGGTTGTTGGGGGGCAGGCCCCCCAAATCCCCTAATTTTTCCGCGAAGGTATACAAGTTGGGATTTTTGCCCGTCCCGGACAAGATTTCTTTAGACGCCCTTGCCGGTGGTATGCTTAGTTTGCCACGGCATATTTAAGGGCTCGCCTGAAAAAGTGTTTTAGGCCACCTAATTTGGGGCACTATAGCAAAAAATATGTCGCCATCACGTGGGTGCATGGGCACCCGCCGGAGAGGGCAAGGGGGCAGTTGCCCTCCCCCCCCCCCCATGGCCACGAGCCAGCAGAAGTGCTAATTTTCCCTTATTTGATGTCTGGATTTATGATTAAACTTGTACAATCGATTTCTTTACTGATTAAATTTAATGGTTGGCAATTTTCTGCGAGATAGACTTATTGTGTCTTTTACCTGCAATAGTTCGTCTCGAGTTTTGAAAAGAATACCACTCCATAGAATAATGCGAATTTTGATCGTCACAATAAAAGGCTTGCGAAAAGGAAGATGTGAGGTGAGGTAAAGTCATATTAAAAAAAAATAGTAATCAAAAAAACTTATAACCGCCCAACTCATTGTTGGGAATCTGAAGCTTTTGACTAAAGGACAAAAAAAGGGGGAAATATTATTTTAAGGTTTCCTTTAAGATTCCTTTTGGTGGTTTTCTAGTTTCGAGTATCGACTGCACAAAAGTAACATAATTTTGGTATTGTATTCAGCCCACCACTTTTTTCTAAAACCCACCAAACGCATTCTAAAAACCTGATTTTCAAAATTTTCGCCTGCGGCGCTATTGTTGGGGGGCTCCGCCCCCCAAACCCCCTGTGCTTGCCCAACGAAAGTACAGATAGTGATGTATGCCCCCTGCCAAAATTCCTGCGGCGCCCATGCGTGGGTGGGTGGGTGGGTGTAATGCTATAAAGTTGGCCCCGGGGGTTTTCAGGGGTTCAAGCCGCCACTGCACACGTGTAAGAAAAACACAAACACAAACACGTGAGAACACGTAAGTAATGAATCTGTAAAACAATATTGGATGGACGATAACACTTACCTTGCTAGGAGATTTAAAAAAATGTATATTTTCTCGATAACGAACTTACACAACGATAACATAAAATCAAACTTGCAACGCAACTCATTTATCGTTAAATAATAAATTAAATGTTTAAAAAAAGCTCAATTTGGCTCATATCCCCACACGTACACCCATGCACCCAGACAGAAAGTATTAACAAAACTCAGATATCCTGCTACCCCCCTCAAACTTACACTAAAACACTTCTTTAGATCTTCGTAGTTAAAAGCAATGTTCGTGCTTCAGTTTCCATGCATCTCGTCGCTATCCGACCGTCTTTTTTGTAAATACAGAGCAATTTAATTAAAACTTCGCTCTACTAATGATGGCAAAGGTGAATTCGTTCAGACAATCGTTATTTTTAACTGGTTTTGCCTGGCGGTCGCCCCAGGGAAGCGAAAGCGCCTGGTAAGATTCGCGAGCGTGTTTCTTGCTCGTACGGTGAATTTAGATAGGCATTCATTAGACGGAACCGTGAAGACCAGGGGCTGTGAATAAACGACGAGGGTGGTCTCGCCCTAAAGCCGCAACTTGCAATCGGTGAAATAGTGCGGTGCTCTTGACTGACGATAGTACCGTCATTTAGGCGAATGGGGTTAATAGAATCTACATGGAAGTCTAGATGATGCTAGAACCTTAATTTCTCCATAATAGTAAATAGTGTACAGTTTTATTATTGTAATGAACTCATATACACGCAATTTGCGAGCATTATCTTGTGGATCAATATAGAGCCACACACACTCTCACTGGGGTTTAGAGACTGAACTATGATGGGAGCTGCAGCTAAACCAGTGCGTTGATGAGATGCGTATAGCAACGAGCGTGTCGGGACTGAGTTTAATCGTCCGGGATGTTCTAAACTCCCGCTCCCATGGTAGGCTCTTTAGAAAACTTTATTTACTGATCGGGAGAACCGTATCATAGTTATTAACAAAATTAGTTGACTATATTCATTCATGTACATCACCCGTGTGAATCAGATAAACAATATTAAATCAGTAAAATAATTATAAATAACAAATAATATATCGTATTCTTACCCTTAACAGTACAAAACTATCACAAGTTTATTATTGGTGTGAATAAATAGTAGTGGATCAATACTGCGACTATCAATAAATCCACGCATTCAGTCATGACTACTAATACTTGTGTTCAATAAATCAATTTATCCAAAAACTATCCACTCAAGCCATAAATAAAAATCGATGATGGTTTTGAGAAGTATAATTATTGATGGCGTATCAATGCGAAATCGATCACGAGTCATAGTCCTCTCTAGTATAGTTTTTTCCTGAAAATTTGTTCGATTTAAACTAGATTGCAGGGAATAAAATAGTCCAATTACATGCCATTAAAATAAAGCACAACATTATGGAAATAAATTGACGGCGAATCAATGCAAAGGCGATGTCAACGATCTTATAGTCCTCCTGTGTAAATCAGTTTTTTTTAACTGAATGGGATTTGATTTGATTTATTTATTTGAACAGGTAATGTTTTACATACACAGTCACAAATATACATCAAATACAAATAAGCGACAAATATGAATAAACAAATTTCAGATATATCGCACAGTTCACATATATAACAAAGCAGAAAATATTATTTATGTCATCACATTGCTTGCACAGTATGTTGACGTAAATAAATCGTAAAAATTACAAAAAAAAAATAAAAAAATACAATTACATTTCCAATAAAAAATATATTTAAGGAAAAGCCACATAAACGGTCCGTGCGTCTTATTTATGCTAGTATTATTGTAAATGAACGACCCATTGCAGTGTACGATATGCATAAAAAGTGCGTGCTAAATTCAAACGAGATTGTGTCGGGGTTCGGTTTGACCGAGATATGATCTCTTTTACAAATAGGATAGACGTTAAATAAATAAATAAATAAATAAATAAATACATAAATAAATAAATAAATAAATAAATAAATAAATACATAAATAAATAAATAAATAAATAAAAAATAAATAAATAAATAAATAAATAAATAAATAAATAAATAAATAAATAAATAAATTAAATAAATAAATACATACATAAATAAATAAATAAATAAATAAATAGTTCATCCGGTCAACAATATACGGAGGTTTTGCAGTACGGCTCTTACAAAAGGTACAGTTCTCCGTTGATGCGCTGAGAAAAGTCTTTTACTATGGGACGGGGACTGGAAAATGAGAAAATACATTAAGGGTAGCTCTGCACATAAGCGGATTACAGTTGCAATCATAAACTTGTCATCGACGAGGGTAATAAAGACAATATTGACAAGCTTATAGGCATGATTGTCCCTGCTCGTAGCAATTGAACATTAGAGAGCTAAGGACATCCATTTCCCACATCATTTGCTGATCTTCTAACTTTCAAGTTGTCTTTTATGGAATTCAATCCAGAAATTACAAAATATATCTCAGCGGTGACTTCTAATTGTTAAAAAATATGCTTTAGATAATAACACTGCATCGCCCTTGTTGAACTGAGAAAAGAGAAATTATGACAACCCGGCACCTCCACCAAATATTTAGTTATAACTTTAAAATTGATTCATTTCACAAAATAATTTGAACTGGCATTGGATAAGCATGGACGCATGTGATATGCATGTGAATTGCATGTGTTGGTGCCTCAGTGTGGAAATTTTCACGAAGTCACTCGTTTTCGACAACACTTTATGTTGTTTAAATATCTTAGTTTGCCTCCAAGATATAAAATGAATGTTCATCGCAATCAAAGCAGCATTTAGCGCGGGTTAAGAAGCAGTAAGTAGATGGCAGATAGCGGAGCTAATTACTTAATCACGGATCGCTGCCAAGATAGCGGCGTTGCCAAATTACAAAAATGAAATGAACACAAGTTACTTCAGAAACATGGACGGAGCTCACCTACCTGGAAAGTTAAAGCTTTGAGGTTAACTTAGGACTTTAAAGTCGTGGTTCGCTTTTCACTGCGTATACATAAAGCCTAAGTGTAGGTAGGCCTACACGAAGAGACAGCGGGTGGTTTATAAAGTAATAATTATACGAGGGAGCGCAGTGAATGAGTCTTACAACGCAAGTCGAACGAATGTTCCCCGTGATTGTCTCGTTTGTTTGTCTGGTCCCATACGGCCAAACGGGCAAATAGATTAAGCTGAAATTTTAAACAGACATTCGGTACAAGTTTACTGAGAACTGCTAACAAAATCAACAATATCCGTTGCGATTTAAACCTACAAGAAATAATAAATTGAAAAATAGGCTGCAAATTTGAAGGATTAAAATATAGCAACAATGATTTTGGTCTTAAATAAATCATTTCTATCATTTTTTTTTTAATAATGTCAGGCGGTGACTAAGGTGTATCAAATCTTGCACGCTCAACGTTACCCAAAATACCGCTCGGAAAAACCTTGCAACCTTTACTCGTGTTTCGTACTGGCTATGTTTTCCACAGTACTGTATGTGCATTTTAAAATATGTTCAATAATTGTTAAATACAATTCAGAAATTAAAAAATCAAGCCCGACCGTTGTTTGAAACTGGGTGTCCCACATTCTGGGTATACAGGGTCCTTAGCCAACTATTATAGACTAAAAATGCCGAAGTCGTTGTTTGACGAGTGAGCCAGTCATGTTTTGAATACCCGGGAATATTTGCATTTAGTTGTAGTTATTTGGGTTTAAGGGCACACAACACTAAGGTTATTAGTGCCCGTTATTTGCATTTAAGTTGATTGATATATAGGCACAAATGATGGGGTTTTGAGTTTAGTCTGTATGTGGGCGCGTTAACTGTAAGGCAATTATGCGCCACTTTAGCGTTATAGGCTATAGGGTGGAAAGATCACGATCCAGCCTTAGGTAGGGGGAGTAAAGGGAATGTTACCGGGTACTCAACACAGGACTCTCCGACTCGTCTAACAACGACATTAACGTTTTCAGAGTATTACTAAAAGACTTACTCTTAGTTATTTTAGTTGCCAATCTTTGTATCTGATTCGAAACGTTTTAGCTATTTTAATAATTTATCACGGAGATTCATTAACGAAGTAATAGATCATATAACTTAATTTTGAACTGTAGTAAATTACTCCTCTAATCGAAGCACATAGCATCAGGAGTGATCGACATATTAGATTTTAAGGATGGATACTTGATTACTTCACTGGCGCGTTTGAATACGAAAGTGGATTTCCTGGAGGTAACATTTTATAATACTAGGAAAACGCTTAAGTCCCGCCGCGTTGTTGGATGAGCGTAATTGGTGCATATATAATAATACAATAAATCCAAATCTAAGCAAAGTTGACTAGTTGACATACCAAGCCATAATGACATTATCGTGGCTGATAAAAAAACCAATGACAAAACACCTCTCATTAGCCTTAACACTCCGCCTCTAACACACCTTCAAAACACAAAGACAACATAAACAACAATATAAAAAGTACAAAATTTATTAGAATACTCCATCAAAATATTCAAGGCCTTACACTTACAAAAAGTAGGGACTTAAATATCATTTTAGAAGAGCACAGTACGAAAAATGGAAACCGTTGATGTGCTATGTATATCAGAGCACTGGAAAACAAGTGAAAGTATAAACAGTATTGTGATTGATAACTACACACTAGTTTCCTCGTTTTGCAGAAATTCTCATATACATGGAGGGGTTGCAATCTTTGTGATCAACACACTGTTTGAGCTTGTAACTCAGAAACCAACAATTACTAACTATAGTTGTGATTTAAATTTTGAATGTGCTTGCATTGAATTGAATTTAAGTACAAATAAAAAAACACTAGCGGTATCTAATATCATAATCGTCGTAATTTATAGGTCCACAAATGGCAACATTAAAACCTTTCTAGAAAAAAGTGAAAAAATTATCTCTAAACTATTAAAATCAAATAAACATTTAGTAGTTTTGGGTGACTTTAATGTAAACGTCTCTCCAAATAGTAAAGACCCGAATAAAGATCAACTAATTAATCTCCTTAGCTCATTTAACCTTATACTCACCATAAATGCACCAACTACACTTGACCAAAGGTGGCAAACATCATCCATCATTGACAACATAGCAACAAATACTACACTTCCATTCAAGACACAGGTACTTAACCTTGGTATTGCCGACCATTATGCTCAAGAAATCAAAATTCAATGTAACAATTTTATTCCTCCAACAACAACAAAAACAATTCAATTATTAAATGATACCACATTAGATAATCTTATCGAGAGACTTGAAGAAGAAATGTGGGATGATGTATCACAAGCTAAATTGGCTGATGATAAATACAATCTAGGTGCCCGTTAGGGCGCAGCAGCCAACCCGCGGTGCGCTACACACTCAAGCACCTTATACACCAAGCAGAGTTGGGGTGATTTCGAGGTGTTACCCCAGCCGTCATGTAACGTGATGTGAACTTGAAAACTATCACAATCGAGGGATTTAGGTACCTGACAACACATGCCAAATTTTATTGGGGTACGATTATTCCTTCTTGGTGAAAAAATGGCTTGAAACATGCTCAAAATCACTTTAAGGATGTTAGCTACTGCCTACTTCCTGCCTACTACTGCCTACTACTGCCTACTACTGCTCACATCTAATACGTCGGCCCGCCGATTCTGACCAGACGGGTGGGACTACAATGTTCATATTTTACATGGACATTAAGGTTATAGAATGATAGTCTCTTTTGAAAAAAAAAGTTGAAAAAGTTTGTTGGAAGGCTTCCAAATAAAGGTTTTTAAAATAAGCCTTAAACACTTGGCATACAATCAACAAGTAACCATAGTTACTTGACACTTGTTGACGTATAAGCAGAGTTAGGCGGGAAAGTGCGATACGTAAACAAATAGCGGACATTTAAAATTTTTCTTCTTTGTGTGGAACGAGAAAAGGTGGTCATTATACTCTCATAAAACAATCAGAAACCGTCCCTGGCCTAGGCCCAGATGTGGAAAATTATTATAATGCAAAAGTGTAGGTCTAAAGTTCCATTTGGCTATAGGACTAGTAAAATTCATACTTACATTACATGTTTGACAAGCCTAGCCAACCCTATGCCAGCACAACATTGTTTTGATATGAACTTGCTCAACTGTTTGTTACATAATTGCAACAATCAAATCATTTCATACAACTTGTCTTTCGATTGGCCAGCGTTTATGAAGGCACTGCCATCTAGAATAAATATAGAACTTTTTCGAGCTCTTTGCTATACGCAAATCTTTTAAATGTTTTGGATTTCGTGATACTCTTTCAACCATAGACATCCTATATAATTGGCTAGACCAGCAGTCGGTGGTCCACTTCCGGTACAATTAGAAGCCATCTTAAAATGACAGTTTACATGTTAATCAAATGGGAGCGATTTGTGGCCAAATAGTTCTCAAGATTGCCGCCAGGTTGACAGGTAAGCATACTAGCCTTTAACACCAAATGATTAGTAAATTCCCTTATGCAATCACTTCGTATTGTTTCTTTTGTTTAATACCATGCTGCACAAGCTAAAAACCATATCAAACAATCCAGTAAAATACTTTATTGCATTAAAAAAAGCATAAATTAAAACACCAAATCGCCATCTTGAAATGGGCCGGTTGAGTCTTCAATTTGCTACGCTCGCGCCTGTGCGGAGGTATAGGAGACTGCTAATCTAGCCTACTATAGGGGTTTAATTAATATCAATGCTTTCAACTCACAACCCATGACGTTTTCCACGATACCGTTCAAGAATACCAATTCCTTCGAAAACGAAAACGACTTCGTTTTCAAATTGCGTTTTCAACTCATCTCCCACGAACTCAAGAATTGGGGTCCAGTCCTTATACCGTCGTTATACCATGGTTATACCACCTATACCCAGGATGTACATGAATCCGGGTCTAGATATTTTAACATCCTATATTGTACTGCTAATACCATAGAATTTAAATCAACTTTGATAAAAATATTATATTTTAGCAAATAATTTTGTAATGGAACTTGAAAAAAGTAATGAGATCACACACATAACAAAAACTTGTAGAAATACAGCCAAACCTTACACACTCAAAAGGAATGAGATCTAAAAAAGGGCCAAGCTCATCTACCCTTCCACATAAACGTACAGTGTCCCATAACAGCATCCTCGAAAAGCTTAGCAAAATAGAATTTGCATGTTATTACGTTTAAATTAATTAGAAAAAAAAGAACTTGGATAAAACTATTACGTTAAATTAATAATCGCAAATTCTATTTTGCCAAGCTTTTCGAGGATGCTGTTATGGGACACTGTACGTTTATGTGGAAGGGTAGATGAGCTTGGCCCTTTTTTAGATCTCATTCCTTTTGAGTGTGTAAGTTTTGGCTGTATTTCTACAAGTTTTTGTTATGTGTGTTACATTTATACAGAAGCTGCAGTCATATATCAGTGAAAATTGTCCATTTAAAACTATAAAAAAAAAAACATTCTACAAAAAAGCAAAACTGGATATCAAAGGGGTATAAAAATCTCGAGTTTAAATAAGAGAAGTCTTCTTTATATAAAAACTCATTTCCAAAACGTGACATTCCTTCAAACTTACGTTAAATCATATTAAAAATTTATAAACAAGTTTTAAAAACAGCAAAAAGTAATCAAATTAAGGACAGTATATCTCAAGCTAACAATAAGTCAAAGTGTATCTGGAAAATTAATAAATTCAGAGACAAACAGAAAACCTATTAAGCCCCGTGAAAATATTAATCTACTCAATAGTAACAATGAATAATAAATGACTCTAAAGTGGTAGCAAAAATCCTTAATAGCTATTTTGCTAATGAAGCCTCTGACCAAAACAAATAACTTAGTAAATCAAGGAAGTAATCAAAATCTTACTTTCATTGATTACTTGCATAAGACAAACAAGAGCCCAGTAAATTCTTTATATTTTTATGAAAACTGATATTAATGAAAAAAATATTGTTGGTAAGTTAAAATCATCTCACTCTGCAGGAGTAGATGGCATATCAACTATTGTTTTAAAGAAATGTATCCATATGTTAGCTGCACCTCTATGTGATATTTTCAATACCTGTCTAAAAGATGGGGTCTTTCCACAAGCACTAAAAATATCCAAAATAATTCCCATACATAAAAAAGAAAGTAAAATTCTTGCAAGTAATTATCTACCAATATCTATTCTACCTGCTGTTTCAAAAAATTTGGAAAGAATTATTTATAACAGATTGATAAGCTTTTTAGAAAAGAACAACATTCTAACAGAAAGACAAAATGGATTCAGAAAGGGAAAATCTACTAGTGATACAATTAGAAGATTTCTATTAAACGTAACTAGTGAAATGGATTAAAATATTGATACTCTGGGTATTTTCTGTGATCTCACCAAAGCTTTTGACTGTGTTGATCACAAAATACTCCTCACTAAATTAGAATATTATGGAGTACGTGGTGCTGCGCTAAAATTATTAAAATCATACCTAACAAACAGAGTACAATATGTAGAAATAACTAGCAATGAAAATAATAAAATTTCACATACCATTTCGGACTCTGAGAAAATTATATGTGGTGTACCACAAGGGTCAATTCTTGGCCCTTTATTTTTCATTGTCTTTATCAATGATCTAACTGAAAGTATAGATGATGCTGAACTTTTTGCTGACGATTTTTCCACAGTCATAAAGGCTGATGAAAGCAAAGCTCTTCGGGATAAATCAGAAGAAAGACTAAATGAATCAAATGGGTGGTTTACAGCTAACAAACTTATTTTTAACTCCAAAAAAACAAACTATATCCAATTCCACTCAATTCAGAAGATTAAATCTTTAAATAAAATACCATACCTAACCAATTTTTCAGATAATTCAAATATAACACAAGTTTCATCAAATGTATTTCTAGGCTTAACAATAGACCAACATCTAACATGGCACGATCATATCAATACATTAATACCAAAACTTAATTCGTCTTGTTATGCTATAAGACCATCAAGCAGATAAGTAACATCCCCACACAGCCAAATATGCTACTATCATTATTTGAGTCATATATAAGCTACGGAATTGAATTTGGGGTATATCGACCACATTCATAAAGTTTTTATTATACAAAAAAAAGCAATTAGAGCAATTTGTTCCCTGATCCCACAGAACACTGTAAAACCTTTTTTTATACGCCACAAAAATCCTTACCATTTCATGTTTATACATTTTCAAATCAATATTAGTAATTAAAAAATATATCACACCTACTTCAGTAAATGCCCAAATGTCCATGATCATGACACACGTAAAAAAAATCACCTACAGCTAAACTCATATCACACAAAACTTGGACAAGTAAACTCAGACTACTTACATAAATCTCTTATAACCATCTTCCAGAATCCATTAAAAACATTTCAAGCTATGACCGTTTCAAACATGAACTCAAACAAATTTTAATTCTAAAAGCCTACTATTATCTTATTGATAAAATTAAATGATACACTCACAGAAATTCCTGTTATCACTTGATATTATTGATTAACTATAATATAATGAAATGAACCTTATTTTATTACTTTCAATAATTATTATTATTTACAATGTATTACATATTATGACAAAATTTCTCATTATATTAGTATTTGTAAATTTTTTTTTTTTTTTTATTTAGCTAAAGGACACATACACTAAAAATTGTGTTGTTGAACTACATAAAATGTACAATTTGTCCTAATAAAAAATTGAAATTGAAATTGAAATTGAGCTGCCATGTGTTACGCGGATTTTCTGTTGTTCTGTGAAAAAATCATTACTAAGTTGAAGATTTTTTTAAAAATTAAATTAAATTAAATTAAAAATTAAATTAAATTTTAATTTTTTAAATTTTAATTGTAATTTTAAAAAAGGAAAAAATCGTAATATTGAAATTTTCATAAGAAATAATTATTTGATTGCCACAAATTTTACACAAATATATGAATTTATAAAATTAAGGTTCTGTGAAAAAATTATTACAATAGGATAAAGCATGTAGGTGTTATAAGTCAAAGAATTGTTTTAAAAAAGAAAAAAAACGTAAAATTTCGATTTTCATGAGAAATAGTTTTTTGATTGCGCTCAATTTTCACAGGAATACCTAAATTCATGAAATTAAGGTTCTGTCAAAAAATCATTAAAATCGGACAAAGCATGTAGGTGTTATAAGCTGAAGAAATTTTTTAAAAATCGAAAAAATCGTAAAATTGCGATTTTTATGAGAAATAATTTTTCGATTGCGCTCAAAAACGTGGCAGTTCTTCGTTCAGAGATTTCGAAGGCCTCCATAAAATTTCATCGCAATTGGAGTATCGGTTTAGCCGGAATCGTGTTAACAGACACACAAAAATACAGAAAAAAAAGAAAAAAAAACATTCCGGATTTTTTTCTCCAGTGTAGTGAAATGGAATCTTCGCTACGCTCGCTACGCTCATCCAAATACAATAATTAATCTTTTTATCCAACAATGACGGGTTGAGTGGTGTTCTTCACACCGATACTAGGGTACAAAACAATGTTTTCAGAGATTGCCGGACTCAGCGTTTCTTCATCATCTTCATCGTCACCTTCATTTTTGTCCTGATCCTGCATCTGCTTCTCACCAATTTTCCTCATCCTCTCCTGTCCTCCCACAGCTTTATTTCCATCACCTGTTTTCACGATTCACCTCGCTCTACTACGTCTCCTTCGATCAACCTACCCCATCTTTTGCTGTGTCTTATATTACTTTTCATGTACATTCCTCCCCTGCTTCGAATCTTGTTTTGGGATCCTATCCATTTTTATCCTCTTCGTATACCCAAGTAATCTTGAAAGTTATTTTCCTAATTTAATTAAACCTCAATTTCTTTAGTCATTTTTCCTTTCTAATAACATTTCTTCTAGTATTGTCCAGTTTTGTAACTTCCTTGATTCATCTTAAAATTTCATCTCTGCCGCTTCCAACTGACTCTCTTCCTTCGCTCCAACTGTCCAGGTTACTAAACCGTAAGTTAGTATAGGTATGAAGTAAGCTTTATATAAAAGAACGTTGCATCTCTGAGGAAACAACTAGTTCCAAAGCTGCTTTCGCACCAGTTGGTAAAACCCTCCCGCTTATTGGACCCTAACTGGCGCTTCCCTATTAATTTTAACATCCTTTGTCAAAATTTATAAGTTACGGTATATTAAAAAACTTCAGAAGTTGAAACTAAACTAAAAATGCAAGCAAGATTATTAGACTGTCGATTGCATTGGCATGTCTAAACTGTATTTTTCACTAATAACTTTCCTTTTAGACAAAGTATTCTTTGCCATTGAAGGTAAATACTAAATATTAAAAATAACGATTTCCAAGAACTAAAGAAAGTTCCTAACCGCGGACTCATTTCCTTCAACAAAGAACAACATTTGACACACAAATGGTTTTTTCAGAATTAGCAATACTGGCCGAAAAATATTTTTGTGTGTTATTAATTGATGTACTGTATATGAATTGTAGCATAATTGCTAAAAAACTTATCTAAACAATAAACAATATAAAGCACTCAATAGAATTGTGCAATAAAGCGTTGACTGTAGTATGATAAATAATATGGCCCCAGAATCAGAGTGTTATGATACTTCCAGAAGGCCGATATTAAGTTCATGCTTTTGTTATTGTTTTTACAGAGATTCTTCCATTATTAATAATGGTGCCAGTTTAAGAAGTATCGTCATGCTTTATTTATGATTTTAATTATTTTCTTACACTTCAAATAAGACGGTTTTGAATTGAATAATGTACCGATTAGTGACTAAGCCAAAAATGCACATTCATACCTTCAGACATATGTTTGAAACCATATCGTACAGATCGGTATGATAAGTAGCTTCAGCGTAAAGAAAGAGTCTCCTGATTCTATTGGCCGCCAGTTTCCTGACTGAAAGTTTATTTCGAAGTTTTCTTTTAGTTGTTAATGCAAACGCAAGGGATTAAATCCTCTTCAACTGCCCATGAGAGTTCTCTTAACACATTACTCTAAAAAAAACTGGTTAGACACGTGGTTTATTTACTAAAAGTGACAGCGACAATAAGTCGACCGAAACCACAACTTTAGCGAGACGAGCAAGTGAGAACTACCACCTCGAATTTTCATCATACCAACTTGAATAGTAATAACTCACATTTGCTGAATGTATATATAACATTGGCAGATGGCATTCAAAATGTTAAATGTCTAATTTTTACCAATACACAGCTTAGAAACTTGCATAAATGCAGTCAGATGCGTGACTATTGTCACTAAAGTTGTAATGTCGTTGTCGCTGTCGATAGACTGTTGCCACTTAGAAAATAGACCCCTGAAGAGGTAAATACAAAATGTCCTTGAGCTGTTTTCCCCAAAAAATCTTCCCTTTACTTCTGTAGAGTGATCATCAGATTTTATTCGAAGAGAACTAAGAAGAAAAATATCGAAATTCACGTGTTAAGAACACGCAAAAATGTAAAACTTTTTTCGTTAAACATGGCACATGTTTTGGGGGTTTGTCATGTTACCAATAAAAAATCAACACTGTGGGAATTTCCATTGCTGGTATCTCAAAATTGCTGGAAAGTACATTCAGTTTCTAAGGGTAAAATATAAGTATGGATTACATGTTCACATGCAACTTGGACGTAGACGGGTGACCGTCTATAGATGGTCATCTAGATATTATTATGGTAAAGCGGTTTGTGAATTTTGATATTCCCTTTCATTTGTTATTCACATAATTTGATATCAGAATCATTATTTTGTTCCAATATTGTTCTTTGTTGGAGGAAATGAGACCGCGGGTAGGAACATTTTTGAGTTCTTAGAAATAATATTTACCTTTAATGGTAAAGAACTTTTTATTATGACAAAAATTCGTTATTGGTGAACTGAATTCTGTTGTAGTTTTTATTTCCCGTATATATATGTTCATTTTATAGCCTTCGGTTAACCGTGCAGTAGTTATTTACTTAAATATTTCAAATACATTTAAAAAAACAAACCAATAATAAAAGAATACCAAAACAATCTACTTTCCCAGGTATAACTTATGGTGTTTTCCATTGGCATGCACTCGGCAAGTGCAGAGATGTCATTGCTGTCAACCTCCACTTGAATAACATTACAATACTGAACAAATGAAAAGACAAGTGGCAATCCAGTGCGCACTAGGGCGCACTAGTGCGACCTGAGTGCGGCCAATGGAAAACGCCATAAAACAGGGACTGTTAAAACAATGAAAACAATTAAGGCTACCTTTGATATTGCCATTACTTACAACGCTAATTGAGAAGCCGTTTGTACTGGTCCTAAACTAGAAGTCATACATCAAAGCCAAGGTTAAGTCAATTCTGAAGTGCGCAACTCTTAAATTTTACGATGTGCAATGCTGTGTTCAAACATTTTATTCATAGTTTAATCGTATATTTCCCATCTTCAAATTGCATTTTGTGAGGTTCATTAGTTTTATTGAATGCTGGTGAACGTGAGCTAAGTTAATTACTATTTACATATAAAGTCTGTGGGTGATCAACCTCAACACATTTCAATTAGATTAGTGGGTTTAACGAACGACAGAAAGCATTCATGCAATCATTAACTTCGGTACACCACACGAGAGAAAACAAAACCTAGACGAGAGTCAGAAAGGCTTTGGGCGGCGCAGTATCTACTTACTTTGGGCCGTGGTTCACTACGAGAGGCAGATAGGAAGAAATCACGTATTTTTCATCGCCTACACTGAGAATGACGCAAAATGTCAATCTATTTAATAGCTAAGGTTCTTCCAGTAACATTGAAATACTTTTTGTCAGCCACGAAACGGTAGGTCTGTATATTTTTAAAGAGTCGAAAGTGGCCAGTCGGCATAGCCCTTAAGGGTTAAGGCCCATTCTCAATCAACTTAGTCGCTAACTTAGCCGCTAACTTAAAGGTTTGTCTTATGGAAAACAACATGTCTGTTCATGACCAAAACTTAGCCTCTAACTTACACTTATCAGCAGTAGAAAGTTTGCAAACTCCAAACTTAAACTTAGCAGCTAACTAACCATTAAGAATAAGCCAATCAGAGAGTGACTCCAGTCGACAATTTGGCATTGGCAACAACAATTGGCGTTATAAAAGTAAACACTGCAAATCTGTATTGTTGTGATTGGTTTAAAAACATCTATCATGAACAGCCATCTAAAGTTAGAGGATACACTACGTAGTGTTATATTACGGTATTTGCTGTTAAGTTAGAGGACCTAAGTTGGTTGTAAATGAGCCTTTAGACCTGCTTTTACATGGTTCCAGCTTTTAGTTGTTAAAAAAAGAGCTTCAATTTCCATTGTTTCTTTGCTACAACGTAAATAATAACAGATAATAGAATACATTTTCGATTGGTTTGAAATGACAAATGGTATGCAACTTTGAGGAAACTTCAATATAATTCACCCTTTGAACATTGTGTTTAGATAGCTCCAAAGTAATATTTGCCCACAAGTCGGCCATGACAGTCGATGTGACGTCATCTGAACTCTCGTATACGAAGCTAGTCAAATGTGCGACGCAGCTACAGAACCACAGATGTGTATGTTATTAGGCAACACGTACAACAATTTAGATATGTTAATCCGACATGTGATGTGTGGGGTTGGTTCAGTCAAAGCGGCCCTAATACTTGGTCCGGCCTAGCACAAGAGCTCATGTGAGGTCACGTCGAGGAGGTTGAAGCTCGACGAAATTACAATGGCCTTCAATACTGACATCACAGAGGCTATACGGTATTGCAGGCTGGTCTCTTATACAGCTTCACTCAGGGGCGAAGCGAGGGGGGATCAGGGTGTGCGATCCCCCTCCGAAATTAGGACTAAAAAATACTCGACAGCACTATACATTATGTGGTATAGATTATTAATAACAATTAATAAACTGTAAGTTAAAGGATGAGTATTGGATGATTGGATCCTCCAGACCCCGATTGTATCAATATTTAAGTTCCCCCCCCCCCCCCCCCCCGAATCAAAATCCTGGCATCACTCTGCAATACCTTGAAACCATCGGGGCTCACTTTACACACATACCATACGTAACATCTGATTAAGTGCTAGGCCTGATAAAGTATAGGAGGACTTGGCTTGCTTACTCCTCGCCAGGCACAAGATGAACGCAAGAGAATCCTCATGACGCTCATGAAGTGCTAGGCCTGATAAAGTATAGGAGGACTTGGCTTGCTTACTCCTCGCCAGCACAAGATGAACGCAAGAGAATCCTCATGACGCTGATTAAGTGCTAGGCCTGATAAAGTATGGGAGGACTTGGCTTGCTTACTCCTCGCCAGGCGCAAGATGAACGCAAGAGAATCGTCATGACGCTCATTGGTCTTGTAGTTTTCTTCCCGTTTCAAAAGCCTAAATTCCAGGTTGAAATCCAAGTTATGGCATTAAGTTAAAGGTTGTAATCCAAATTGTTAACGACTACTTCGGAATTCTTCTAGAAGTGAACCATCTAACAGATGGTTTAATAATCCCCCCCCCCCACCACTCCTCCACACACATACCCACAGAAAATAATTCCGATATATTTTTTATAAGTTAATTATGTATTTTTGGGTGCGGATAACTGGAAATTACGTATGCTATACACCACCAATTGATGGGAGGGCAAAAGCTTTTAAAACCTTATGAATTTGATACAGGATCGAAGGTACATTAAGGTGAATACATTATCTAAAGTGTTGTGAATTTGTTATATAATACTATGGCTTAATGAAGTTAAACCTTTTTTTATTCAAATCACATTGATGGCGGTGTCAAATTAATCTACACAATATCTATCTACTTGAATGTTCTTGTCAAAGATGAAAGTACACTTTCCAGTGCCATAATAACCCTAAAAGCAATCAATTTTAACAAGATACAAACAATGAGTATAGAGATCCCATTGAAATTGGCTAAACAGGTAACTAAAATGATACAGAAAGTTATATCGACACTATTAAATTTGATAATAGAATGAATAATAGATTGATATTTATTTTTTCAACCGCTGAACTCTTTATGGGGATGTTCCAGGTTCACGTATATGACCTTACTTATTGGCGCGCCCTAAACCAATACAAATAATGGATGTCCCCCTTCGAGCAACGTTTACCACACCCCGTGACCCTCAAGGTCACCAAAACATTCTATATCATCATTTTTCGAAACACAGTGTGAGTAAAGAAATTAAGTTCATTGGTGGTCATGTTCAGTTTTTTTATCGTGAAAGGTTGCACACGGACATTCTGACTAAACATTGATAGATGAATGGATTTTGCAAGTACTTTTGGCGTCATTATTTGCATACCTTTTGTTATTTGATGGATCTGTCCAGCACAGGTCTTTCCTCCCCACATCCTCTAGGCTAGAGTGGGACGGGCACTTTGACAAACTAATAAACGTATAAACCATAATCGATGATATTTTCGTAGAGATCCGAACTTTTTGTAGTAATGTATTTCATAGTTCTTATTGTTAAAACATATTTATTTTTCAAAGTCGAAATTTATATCGAAATCTAATCATCAAACGGTAATTTTTTTATTTGAGCATATTCATTTGACCTTATAATCACAATACAAATAACATAGTGATATTTTTAACGTGTAGTTCTATCTCTAGCTCCACACAAATCGAAGAAAATATAGAAATAATGTTTATAGTGTAATCTAAAATTGAATCAGTTTTCAAATCGATTGTGTAAATAAAACAATTACACTAATTGTATATTAACTTTACACATAGGATATGTGCTGGCTGGTAAAGGTATTGCATCAATGGTATGCATAGCTAAAACGAGTTAATGGATAATCCCCAAATCAATTAAAGGCTTCCAAAGCTACCGAATCTAAAATGGGGCCCGACATTTGCATACAATTATTTCAATCATTGCCAGATAGGATTTTGGATTAAAATTTTCTGCTCATACACAGTAAAACCATATTAACCTTTTACGTAGTCACATTCTTAAGCACGGCAATTTCACGTGAACGTAGGTTGAGGGCGGCTATCGTTACAAGTCTGTTTAGACAAACTATTTCATAGTATTGGTGTCCATCTGCCCTAACCTGGAGCTCGTCTCTGCTCAATCTAGATCAAGACAATGTTGATTGTTTGCTGATTCGTTAACTCTTTCAACGGAGAATTAAATTTGTCTAAATTAGGCAATTGTAATTAACCAATTGAAATTCTAAAAAGAAATCTATGAATTATGGTATTTAAATAATATATAACGATTTTATGCAATTTTCGGGAAATTTTGAAATTTAAATAAAATCTTCATTTTTGGTTTAAAATTTCAATTTCAAGTTTATTGCAAAAGCTAGATTTTTGTAAAATTTTTACATATTTTAGATTTTGTGTACCTCAAACAACAGCAGTACTGGAAATTTATTACTTTTCCGGGACTAACCAAATACTTTCCGTTTTTAGCCTTATTAGCAGATATATATTTTCAATCTTCTTTTAAAAAAATCACTTTTTGTCCCATTGAATTGGAGATTTTTTTATATTTTTCCAAAAAATATATATATAAATTGGGGTTAAACTGAAAACCAAAAAATGTATACGCAAAAAAAATTAGAACTTTCTGTTGCCATGGCTACAGTGCGTGTAAGCGAGTACCCAAAATAGAAAGCGAATTGCCACTGAATCAACTATTATTATCGAAAAAAACATACAAATACAATATCTTATTGGACTGTGGTGGAGGTGCCGGGTACGGAAAAATGTATTTATTTTAATTTAATTTATGTATGTATCGTCAATCCTATTCAGTTAAAAAACTGATTTGCAAAGGAGGACAACTAAATAAAACTAATTTAATAAGTGCAGACACAACATGCTAGCCCCGCTTCCTTGACTATACTATAATATTATATGTGTACATGGAAATCTTCAATACATTCTTTTAATTAATTACGATAACAAAATAAATAAGTTCTGCCACTTCAGCAAGAGATTTCGGAAGAAGCTCACACATAGGTATAAGAACTCCTAGCCCTATGAACAGAATTAATTTGGGCGCAGGCCCGGGGTTGTATGTTGTTGTGAAGTAAATCGAATTCGAACATCAGTCACACTGTGGTAATTTAGTCGGGATTGGTTTCGCTTTGGCTTCGACGACTGAAATATTTGGATACTCAACTCGGCCTGGCTTTGTCTGTCTGACTAAGGATCCTCTTTCCTGGGATCTGATCGACAACCGATTCCGCTATTTACGTTCGGTGGCTATTGATGTAACCAGCTTGTGGGCGAATGTGGAGAGGGGTCTTCTTTGATTAAGCTAGCTCGCCGACCGAATGTGCAGGATACTGTTTTTCTCTCACCATCAGCAGTAATGTATCCCTTGCTCTTTGCTCTTCAGCCTACCCTCTAGTCTTAATCCCAACAGAGAACCACTACATTGAGCTCACTCAGAACGCATGTAACCGCATGTATGTTCACATTTGTTGTACTTTCTCATTGGCCACAGGGTGCAGCAATGTTACACAGTATTGGCGTCCAGAGGGTTCTATGTAATACGGTATTGTTGTACACAAAAAGCACAATGATAGTGGCTATCGACATATACGGCGTGGAATACGATTTCGTGTTAACGCATGATTTTATCAACGCTATGATGTTGCAATGGTTTCGAAAGGTAGCACTTAATGAAAATGAACAACGTTACTGTCGATATTTTGTATTATCCTTGTCGGACAAGTTCCGTGTATTATTATGTCAATTATGACAGACAAAAGATCGAAATAAACGATTAATTTATAATGTTTCATTTGTTATGTGGTGTTTTATTCTGTCACATATTGCTACATTTTGGCAAACGTAATACTATTATTAGCTTTCAGAGTCAATTTAATTGCAATAATGGATTGTATGAAAATGATGAAAACCTAATATTTATACGTTTAAAGGGTAAACGTGCACGCGTGTTTATTCGTGCGTAAGTGTAAAAGAGTAATTTTTGCCAATTACAGTAAGTTTGGTGAAACTGAAGTGTAGACGTTATATAAGTAAATAAACAAACAAAAACATATAGGTACTTCTATTCTATTCCTTTCCTATTCCATTCCTGTAAAATGTCAGGATCATTATGATTCTCCATCTTGAACATTTTATTGTCATGTATGCATTTTTGAATGTTTGGTTGAATAAGTTACAAATTATAATCTAGAATAGACCAAACACTTTCACTCTAAGTCAATCTTTGATTCTAATACTCTTCAAACATTATTTGTTATGACGTAGTTTCCACTTATTATAGATTATAACTTATTCAACAGTAATCATAGAAAGTGGTTATCATTATTAATGATAACATTCGAGTAACATGTTTGCATCGACCAAGCATGTAACATTTCGGACGAGCTAGTCCAATAACAACGATCGTGTTAATATCACGTAGCCTCCCAAGGCCTATTGATACTAAAAAGCCTTAATAATATAGATACTAATATTGGTTATATTGTGCCAAGAGTTAATTTTTTATTATTTTGATACCAGTGCGAATGAACTATAAAAATGAAAATCGTCGTAAACGACAGAATCCACTCTGGCATATTATAAGTCGCTATGTAATAGTCTTCTTTATCATTATTCTCATATGCAAATGCAGCATTTCTACATTTTCGTATTAATCATTTTAAAAATTAAAATTTTAAATAGAATGAGTCGAATTCAATGGACGTAGAAATACGAGTCGAGGGAGGCAACAACTTGCAATATCTACTAAACAAGGAATGACATAGCTAGACATCCAAAACGTTGTCAAGAATCAATTACCATGCAAGCAATGCATGATCAAGAATTTGACATCGAATCAGTGGACTTCAATGGACGTAGAAATACGAGTTGCAACGTCGTCCGTGATAATTCTTCCAACAAGCACACGGACCTCGTGTTCTGCGTTGTACCTCTCTTCTACGTTTCCAAGGTCGTAGGTCTCGCTTGCTTCTCACTCCAGAGAACCAACGGCCGCCTATCCTTACAGTTTTCATCCTTTGGAGCGTATTACAACTTTCTTATGTTAAACGTGTTGTTAATATTGATAATTTTAATAAACATTGCAAGGAAGAAGATGACCTATCCAAATCAGTCCCCAATGACAGTCATCGTTGGTGGCTTTGAATTTAATTCGGCCTTCATGCAGACTATAGTTATGATCTTGAACGTAAACTTCTATCAGAAAACTCTAATAATGTATATTCAACAACTCCAAAACATAGATTTGACATTGAAAATGTTTAACGTGACTCTACCACATTTTAAAAACCGCAATGTACTCTTAACTCAGTTAATATGTGGATTAATTGCCTTGTGTCTGTTACTCATATTAGATACCTTGATGGCAATAAACTCTGATTCATATACTCCACTGATATTTACTATCGGTTACAACTTCGCAAAGCTGATGGTCCTAATTGCAGAATTTCATCTTACAGCGTGGCTTTTTGCTTTGAAACAAAGACTTTACTATCTTAACGAATGCCTTAATAGATCGGGAAGTTATAACCTGAAAATAGTGAAAACATTGTCCTCGGTTCACATGTCCCTGTGCAAACTCGCGGCCTCGATAAACACAATTTTTTCATTGCCTTTGTTGTTCAGCATTACAACTAGTTCATTTCACATTTTAGCTAGTTTATTCTACGAAACAAAACTTTGGATTGAATTGAAAGAAGGAGAGCAAGTTATTATGTCAATTGTAATGTTCGATGTATATTGGGCATCTTACCTTTCATTTAAATTGACGTTCATTTGTTGCCTGTGTTCAGCAACATCCAAGGAGGTAAGTGTATCAAGTAATAGGCTATAACAAGTGCATGGAATTAGGTAACTCTATTCAGTGCATCGGGTAAGAATATCCTAATGATATATGCATAGGGAAATTAAAAAAGTACCTGCATATTTTGAACGAGAATCATTCAGATAATATCATTCACTTAACGTTATTCACCATTCATTTCTTGACTTATGTGACGTAGTCAAAAATGAAACTCACAACAGAATGTAAATAAACATTATTGAGACACATCTAGGATTTGCTTTATAGAGAGTTTATTAGAAAGAGACGCGCTCTAGAAAAGAGAAACCAACGCATGCGCACGACCTACTATCACGGAGCTACTCTTCACGACGAACATCCAGATGAACGAAGCCCTCCACTATCCGACATATTATTTATTTCCTCCATGCAACAGACAATTACGGAGGGTCGACGCACAATGCATAATTATGAAAGTTTGTTACAATGAAATTTGTTTAAAATCTAAGCATTGTTCTTAGAGGTCGAGAAAATAAGTTTTAACCGCCTAATTTGAGTGATATTTCTTAAATAAATACTTCCCTTTTAAAGGATAATGTCGTAAGTATTTTTAAAATTGCTGAATGTGATACGTATGAGGCTATTCTCACCCGATACGTTGAACACAGCTCGAGCGTTCACTTGGGTAGTCTAAAGAATATGATATTTATTAAAACTAAGTTCACATAATTCATGTTGTCAATATTAATTTATGTTGATTTTTCTTCTGGTGACAAAAGTAAATATTACTATATTCGAGAACATATTATGAGCTAAAACTGAAAGAGAATAACATCAATAAAAATATTTACATAATTTTACGTTTATATTTCATATTATCTGCAGTACATTCTTATTACAGGCAAGAAGATCAGGTGCTATTGTTCATAACACAGCAAGAAAAAGCAAGAGTCCTCTGATACGCAAACACGTACGTATATATCTCGATTTGGTTAGTCGGGAAACACTCCCGTAGGTGTAATTGTTATTATTTACTACAATTGGCATGTTCACGCAAAGCTCCACGCAGATCACGCCAACTGCACTAACCCCCAAAACCCAGGTCCACTAGATACTTATTCCGAGCTGCTTGTTAGGCAACTAGTGGACCCTGCCCTAAGACCGTGGCGGTGTTTGAAATAAACTATGTATAGCAGGCTCTGCATTGTCAAATCTGTATGCTTCCTCGATTGTTTGTTTACGTATTGTTTTACCATTCCTTCTTTAATCAATGGTTTTACGTAAGTAGTCGTACGGCCTATTTCAAGTAATTTTATTCAATAGAATATTTTGTTTGTTTAAACTTTTAAACAATGAAAACGTGAACGATAGGAAAATTAAAATAAGAGCTGAAAGCACATGGCGCCGTTGAAGTCTAAACCTGGGGCCTAGCACTGTTATTGAGATTAGACCTAGTCCTACTTGGAATAAGGCTACTAAGGACTAGGGCCTAGGCTTTTTCTTCAGCATTAGATGTAGACCTAGGCATATCAATATCATGGTATTATAAATTAGCAAGTATAGGCCTAGGCCCTACTTGCATACGCCTCAGCAAAGCCTAGGGCTTAGTCCTAGCCAGTGTTGATTTGTTGACATGAGAGAGGTTACGTAGGCAGGAGGCCGAATAATGACACAATTGTCAGTATATTATGTGTGATTGTATTTATTTGTAGTAATAAACACGACAGTATGCCCTCCTCTCTCCTTACACGAATACACACAGCAATTGGGCATTTTGCTTTCAACATAAAACTATGCAAACTGACAGTAAAAACAGTAGGCTGCTGACAGCTATGAGCAGCCATGACACCCGTAAGTTGGGCTATCACCGCCGTCTACACTCTACATCAGCCTTTACAGGCATCCAGACGGCGGTGGGGGGTTAGTACAATAGCGCAGCGTGGTGAGTAAAAGTCGCAGTGAACAAGCCAATTCAGAAATTAAAAAAGTCCGCCCCAACCGGATCCAACGGAACCCAAATTTTTTTAATTTCTGAATTGTAGTAAATAATAACGCACGTATAGTAAACTTCCATTGTAAAGGGGAAAACATATTATGGTTTCGATGCATGATAGAATTAGGCTTTTAATAATATTGTTTGACTTATTGTCAAGGGAACAAATCATTAAAATTGAGTTGAATGAACTTAATATGACTTTCACTTAAATCAATATCATGCTTTCATGCAATGCACAGACTATTTTGTTCAGTTAATGATTAAAACGTATATACATACTTGACAAAGATATTATGTCTGTCTTTAATTTTTCACGGCTTATCGTCTTCATTTTCTTCACTGTTATAATGATTGCCAAATTTATCTGTGGAATGGAAGTAAGAACTTCTAAAAATCTTCTTTGCCGCCTTTGTAGGTTGACGTTAAAGCCCAATTTTGGCAATTAAATAAAACTAAGATGATATCATACATATTTACAACATTTCAAATCTCTTCTAATTTCCATCCGTGCATATTATTTAATTTCTCAAAATTAATATTATATTACTTCTTAACGAACGTGACTTTCTCTCCCAAATTATATTCTCAGTGATATAAACATAGAACGTACAGAATAGTTTCATTTAGTAGAGTAGAGTAGATCTTTATTCACTTAAGACTAATACATGGTACAAGTATACACCTCTTCGTGAAGAGGGAGTGAATAGTTCCTAAGGCTAAAACATGGTAAAAAATGGTAAAAAATGAATAATAAAATAGAATGCATATTTCATGTGAATCAAGTTATATGTATATTACTAGTATGGTATACTAGTATTGAGAATTGAAGTTGTTTGAATAGATTAATTGAGTATTGAAATGAAAAAATTCAATGAGTAATTGGTTTGATATGATACAATACGATGTTATTTAGGATGAATAATAATATCAAACACTAGCATATGATATGATATAATGATTATGAAATGGAATTAGTATTGTATTTAATATATACGTGTAGTAGTACGAATCTATAAGGGCAGTTGTAGTGGACATGTAAATTTAAAATTTACTAAATATAAAATGGATAATCAAATAAAATGTGTATTTTATGTGAATCAAGTTATATGTTTATTAGTACCTATAGTATACTAGTATTGAGAATAGAAGTTGTTGAATTGATTAATTGAATAATGAAATGAAAATGAAATGAGTTATCGATATGATATAATACAATACGATGTTCATTAGGATGTATAATAATATAAACGCTAGCATATGGTATGATATGATTATGTATTATTGTCTTATGTTTAATATGGATTAGTTTTGAATTTAAAATATACGTGTAGGGCTATAGTACGGATCTATAAGGAAAGTTAGTAGTGGAGAACAAGGTAAATTTATAAATATACTAATATAAAATAAATAATCAAATAGAATGAGAATTCAATGAGAATCAAGTTATATGTATAGGCCTAGTACTAGTGTGGTATACTAGTACCGGTATTGAGATTGAAGAAACCAATTCTGCCCTTTATTTGACATAAAGTTGAAAAAAGATTCTTGAAAGTTGAAATTTATCGAAATTGCACATCAATGTTAGTAAAGAATATAACAAAATCCTCAAGTATATTAGGCACATTTCGTCACCTTACAGCATTTACTCATTTGCCACTATTTCGATTTAAAAACATACATCAAACTTATATTTACACATGTTTCATACTGTTTGCACTTGACTTATTATATATATCCAATCTAACCGAATATAAAAAACTGTAAATATTTCAAAATCTTTTGCAGCTCAAGAGATTGAGCTTACAGTTGCTCCACCAACAACTTGAGTTCACGGCGTGCGGATTCTTTCCGGTAAACTTCTCACTTCTCCACGCGGTAAATGGAAACATTGGACACTTTGTAATGTGAATGTACTTTTTTATTTAAAAATTAATTAATAAACTGCATTCCTTTTTCAGGTGCTTGGAACAATTACAATCTACATGGTTATTCTTATACAGTTTGATATCGCAACAAGTAGCGTGTAAACGTCATAAAATGTATAGTATTATAGCATTGCAAATTTGCTCACAACTCTCTTATTCATCACTGGTTAAAATATATGGATGATGTTACAATTAAATTTTGTATGATTATTGATGTTTTGTTTAATTTTGAACATTAGTTTATCCTCTACTATATTTCCCCGTTTTCGAATTGATGTGTAATAATAACATCCGTATTTAGGGTATTCAATCCAGCGTTGTCATAAGCAAGAACGTAATTGATATTCTTCTTGTCACATTATAAACGACAGGCTAAGCCACGCACTAAGTATCAAAGTGAATACATTTAACAAAATTAAAAGAAGTAACACTATATTTTTATATCACTTACTCTTCTGTATTCTTTTGTGTTTAAAAACATTGGTTTTATAGAAGGCCAATATGAATTTATGTTACAACTTTCTGGTATTCCGTATCAATTTATTTAAATTCCAATTTTTCGATTTCGATTGCTCTGTTTTCCATAAAAAAGCGAGGGATTTCTCGCCGTAACGTTGAAATTAAATTGAATAAAGAGACACTCAATTGACGACTTGAATTGTACCCGCCTCCTGACGTCACGAGGCAACATGGCGGAATTAGTTGGTATAAATCCTTATTTCGCAAGTTGACACCTGCTTCATGGCGCAACACTTATCACGCTCTAACTTTTATTCTATTCATTATTTGGACAATATTTAAATGAATAATATTTAGCAAATATATCATTCTTTGTAATAGCGATTACTTCGATTTTTTTACACAGTCGATAGCTTGTTATAACAATGTACGCATCATACATGTGAAAATTATCAATGACTTAAGTTTTCTCAATAATTTATTTGACAAAAAACTACTGATCGGATTTCGACAAGACCTCTTTAAAAATATGCATCAGACTGTTTAGACAAGAAATAAATTAACTTTCTAGATAGAAAGTGCACTGAACGAAACTTTGCAGCATAGAGTAATATGCAGGGTATATGTTTTTATCTAAAATACGCACTCTTGACGTGCGGATGAGCCGTGAGAAAGTGCATGCTGCATATTACTCTATGCTGTAAATTCTCGTTCAGTGCAATTTCTATCTAGAAAGTTAGTATATTTCTTGTCTAAACAGTCTGATGCATTTTTACAAAGAATTTTTGTCGAAATCCGATCAGTAGTTTTTTGTCAAATTAATTAATGAGAAAACTTATATCATTGATAATTTTCACTTGTGTTATGCGTACATTGTTATAACAAGCTAACGACTTTGTCAAAAAAATCGAAATAATCGCTATTACAAGGAATGATATGTTTGCTAAATATTATTCATTTAAGTATTGTCCAAATAATGAATAGAAAAAAAGTTAGAGCGTGATAAGTGATGCGCCGTTCAGCAGGCGCCAACTTGCGAAAAGAGGATTTATACCCAATACTAGTCACGTGACCTATCGATCGTCTTAAGCTCCGCCCATTTCGAGTCGTCAATTATCTGAACAACGAACATGAACTAGTAGTGCAAGTTTGTGTTAATGTAAATTATGTTCATTCGTATTTTTTCGCGACGAAGTGTCGTCTTTTTGGAGATTCCACAACCTCTTGTTTTCTCATAAAATGCCGAGAAGTGTATCTTAACATTCGACGTTTCTCAAAAAGCACATCTGGCATGTTCACGAGTCACACGCACTGGACTGATCGCCGGCTGAGATGCGCGCGTAATCGAGCGAGAATGTTTGCGGCGTGATAAGGTGCGGGGCGGCGAGGGCTTATCGCAAATGATGTGATTGCGCCGTGTAGCTCGAGGAAGACGGTGGTGCCAACGTGGCGTTCGTTGTAATTGAACTTGAAATGTGACGAAGATAGACTTCCCTGCCGCTGGCAATCATTGCGCGTCATCTTGCTTGTTAAGTTGGACGGGTGCGTGCTCTTGAGTAAGAATGCAAGAACGTGTCATCGTGACCATTCTTAATGTGATTCTGGCACAACGTCGAGTGTTCTGGTATAGAACTCGCTTAGTTAGAGTGAGCAGCAGCAAAGTGTCACGAAAGACGTAATTATTACAACAATTATGTCCGCGAAAAACTATAAAGCCCTATACCAAATAGCAATGACAATAACGAGCAGCACAATGTATAATATTTCCTGACATAAAAATCGATTATTCATTACTTAATGAACACAAGATCGTACTATAACCATTTTTTAATTGACAACGCAAGCCCCACAAGTACAATACAATAGACAAACATGATACATAGAGTACAATAACACATTGATTGTGCTGTGTGTTTAATTTCGTTAAGTGTATTGGAAGAACTCAAACAGGATGTCAGGTATATTCTTCAATATACATTCAAATATACAATGTATATGTCACAATAAATTTCAGTTGGATACGGATATGAGAGAAACTCTGATTTACGACACTAGATCAATGGTAGTTATAAACGTATGCACCAATTAATTATTCCCCACAACGGCTTTACGTACCAAAGTTCTTCTAGAAACTTTAAAACTTGGTTTATGAAATACTCATATTTTAAATTGGGTATTATGTGTAGAAACAACTTCAAAAATGTATATTGCACAATTTCCATAAAATCGTTGCTCTTCAAAGTTCAAATATTATGTTCAAACTTTAAATACAGTTTTATAGCCAGGTGATCAGCTGTATTTTATAGTTATTTGCACTTTTACACTGCTCTTAGATAGAAACTATATTTTTATGTGTGTAGATAATTCCTACTTAAGAACAGTGTAAAAGTTCAATTGAAATAATATTTAACGGTTCTGTTAAAGTTTCTTTTTAAATAGAAAATCAGCTGTTGTAGACTTATTGTGAAGACGTCGAACCGAAATTAGTTTTATAAACGCTGCGATGAACTAAGTTATATATTTTGGCAAATGTTAATATTAAAAAAAAAAAATAGACCTTGACCAACAAGACCCTTCTCAAAACCTGTAATTAAGGTCTTGTGTATTTAAAAAAAATGGAATGCACCGTAGACAAAGTATTATATATAACATACTAAATGTGTGGCACTCTAAATATATTATTTGGTGTTTACAATTTGAATTGTGAAGTGATGAATTTTTGCTCAGGATTAACGAATTATACCACATGCAGTTTGTGTATTCATGATGGGAATAAAACTACTTAAATCATCACAAAATAGCTGGCTTAAACATTCTCATTTCTAATTACCGTTTCAACTAAAAACAACACAATAAATAGTACCTGCAGTTGCCGTTTGTTTAATTAAACATTGCGCTGAAAACAAGTACAAAGAATAAAAACACCGACACTCGAAATTGCTTCAAACAAATTACATTTTTCAACAAAATTAAAAGCATGTCTGTGGGGAGGACTCTTTATACGCTCTAAAAATGTTATCTGCCATATTTCCTCATCAAACCGTTAAAAGACCGGGCAAGGATGTTGCGTTAGGGTGGGTAGGTGATCGCTTTCTCTTTTTCACGCAGCCCTAATATTCTCTGCGGCCTCACGTTAAACGACTGTTTGAGAAAGCACTCACGGCTGAACTATACTTGACTCCGCTCAGGTCTAGAGTAGCAGATCCTACAAACGGCGGCCAAATAGCTTTCTAGATAACGTAAGATTTGTCAGACGTGGGTAAAACCTTTTAGGTGGTTTAGATCACAGAGCCATCCTTTCTCTTTCCGAAAGAGTGCTTCAGTTCGAGATCAAAACAACATTAAATTGTATAGAAAATGTAATTTATAATAAAGTAGGTTACAAATCTTCATTCTTCATCTTCTCTATACTCATTCGGTACAATCGTTCGTATTAAAAACGTACCTTTTCAAGTAAATAATTCGACTCCGAACACGTATTCACAAATTGTAAACAGATACCAAAATAATACATTTTGTGGGCTAATTGGTGGCTTTGAGGATTAGTAAATGCGCGTTTAATTGATAGGCATGCACATTGCACATTAGTGGAAGCGAGAAATGGCATAAAGGAATTAAATGTCACACATCCGGATAGATTTAAAGGTGATTAGGGTACAACTACGCCCCTCCCTTCAACACCACCCACACCTCTTCCTTTCTCATCATTTTCATCATTCAACTGCACTCTGCGCTCTATCGGAACAAAAACAAAACAAGCGAAACTTCTTAGTCCTTATATTTACATCACTTTTCCATCCATTCATCCGTGCAAGTGTCATCTCACGATAGCCTTGAACATAACCTCCACGGGCTAGAACATCAGCATATCAAAATGGTTTTTACAATTGGTCTCCTTATGGAATGCACTTCCAAATGAATAAAAACAAGGCAGTAGTTTCAATAGTGCCATCAAATATTATTTTAAGTAGGTTGTAGTACTGTTTTTGTTACTTGTGGTATTGTTTAGTTTAGGTTATGTAGTGATTTTATAATATTTATTGATGTTGTATTTGATACGATATGATTGTATTAGAGGTTGACAGATACTCACGTACTATGGGGCAGATGCTCTTTCTGTCATTGTCGCATTTATTTTTTATCTTACATGTCAAATGTTGTACAAATAAAGGCAAATATTAATAATAATAAAAAAATAACCTCATGTTGACCTGCATTTTTGTCAACCATTCAACAACATATGATACAATATGTTTTTGTCGAACTTTGGGGTCTAGGAGCGATATGTCACCATCCATCCAGACGAGACATTTCTTTCGACCTAGCACCTACACCCAAGATATCTCAATGATGTTGATGTTTTATTTCTGGATCCTCCTTCTACAACCTGTAGGTTAAGAAGCTTCGCTCCCTGTTTTGAGTACTCCGAAAAAAGTTCTTTCAAAAGTATCCACGTCTCCCATAAATGTTTTCTGATGTAACTTGACCCAAAATAACCCACCTCTTTCTATCATCATCCTTATCCATCGCCGCTTCCTACTTCTGGCAGGGTCAGCTTGGGTTTCACAACCAAATGCTTCCACTTCTTTCTATCCTCCCACAATCGTGTCTCTGCTACATCCTCCCAGCTCTCTCCTCTAGTATGTAGGTCTCTTGCTATGGTCTCCTTCCATCTCTTCCTTGGGCTCCCCGGTCTTCTTCTTCCTTCAATCCTTTTTTCATACATTCTCCTGGGCATCCTCGTATTATTCGTATCATATGCCCAAACCATCTCAGCCCTGTCCTTCCCATCCATTACTTGTCTTTTGCATGGACAACACTTTTAATGATAGCTGGAGAGTAGACTGGAGTAAACCTTCTAATTTCCAACCGTGCACAATTGACCAACAAAGGTTAGTAAGTGTATCGACATCAAAGAAGATAAATATATATGCAATTGTCTATTGTGACGTGACAATTATGACAATTATTGATGACACCATGTAATTATTATTGTGTTTGTAATAGAAGGGTTTCTCAACATGAGAACGAACCCTAGTACCCGTTGACATGTTGAAAATGACTTTTTTTAGCTGTATTTATTAAGTGGTGCCGAACATTGATCAGATCGAATAAATCACTAAAGTATCTATTAAGTAAGGCCTACTATGCACAACGTAAATAAGTTTGGTTTTTGTAAAATATACACAGGATACAGGGTATAGTTATCAATACATGCTAGAAGACAATCTTGTTTGCCATCAAAATTTACAAAACAAAACGTACGAGGTATTCTAGGTACACGAACATTCAAACATCTCTTGAAAAGGTTGGCGAACATTCAAACATCTCTTGAAAACAAGAGGGTTTAAAGGTATTACGATAATTTCCCAATAAAATTTCAAAATGCAATGCAAACATTGAGAGGAGTATTATACCAAGCTTCTACGAAAATCTTTCTCAATTCACGAAATAAAGGATCATCATTACCACAACGCGCTTCGCGGGTCGCATATTATAGGCCTCGCATTGTTTTGTAGCTAAAGAACTTTAATAATGTTAGTAGCGCCTGCGCGTGTTTGCCCAATGGCGTTAACACTAAGTTATGTACACTGTGGTCTTGCCTTATACATAAGATCTTTGGCTAAACTGCGGTCGCCGGGCGAGTCCGAGCTACAGTCAGTGCAAGGTAAATATAGTATAGATGAGATTGTTCCGAACTCTTTCTGAATAGAGTCGTCAAGTTGTCATTAAGCTTCTCTGACGAAATTCATTGTTATCTTGGAAGTTGCAAGATATGGGAGGTTGTGGTTTATTACACTCTCGTGATACGTTCATTTCACTTTCAAATGAAGTAAGGAAATATTTTTTGATTTTACAGATAAACTTTAAGATAGCTTTAATAAGTGCCCACGGAGACTTTAATCAGATTGAGAGTCTTTTGCTGTGTTTAAGTTTAACCTTACGCCATTTCTTCTCTACTCTAATCTAAGGGTTGTGCGGAGGGGGGGGGGGGGAAATCGTGCTATTTGGAATCACCCACAGGCCGGTAGCGAAGGTATAGTTGCTTGTCTGGTAGAAAACAAAATACGAAAATAAACTAAATACGGCCGTTCATAAACTTTTGGACTTGATGCTTGTTCTGTAAAATGCAAACAAACACATACTCGCACAAAAACGGGTGAGTTAACATTTATACAAGTCAAATGGTCAGATTCGCTATTCCAACAATTTGTCATTGATAGAAATACGTTTTAAAGCACTTAATTAAATTTATAATATTTAACATTAATTTTTATAAATATTGCGTTTTATAGCATCTACTTTTTCCTTTCCACCAAAACCCTATAAACGTAGGGTGTTCCTTGCAATTCTTATGGTAAATTATAAATTATAGTAACATTCCAATTCAATATAGTCACATTCAACGTTAGAATACATTGCTACACTATAGCTCTCATTCTCAATAGGTATGGAGACATTATTTTTAGTAAAATTAGCATTTTGAAGCGTGTGTTGTAGCGTATGTTCACCGATTTAACATCAAAAACCTAAAACGCAAAAAAACGTATCTATTGTCATTAGAGTTTGAGTTTTTAACTTAGTTTACACTTCTCCGTGAAATTTTTCGGAAGGGTGGGGGGGGCTTTACTGATCTGGATCATCTTGGCATTGCAAAAATAACATGATTGAGTTTAATTCATCCTATCGTTCCTTTTTACAAGCTTTGGATTGATACCACAATAAAGAAATGCCGTGATAGTAGTTTCCAAACTTAATGCATTTTGGTTCGGTAGAACGTATGCTACGAACATTTATTTCCATTAACAAACTACTCGTAATTGTTGTTAAATACTAATCAAATTAAGAGTGTCTATTAATTATCTTTCGCCAGAGTACTATACTCTCTACTCTCTACTACTACTCTTTACAGTTATAAGCAAAAATATTCTAAAAATATTCAATACTTCAACAGTTATTAGCTAAAACGAAAAAAAAGCCTTTGCTAAAAATGTTATGAACTGGAAAACTGTCCTAATCGAGGGGATCTAGGTTCATGGCAATACAAATGTCAAATTTGATTGGGGTACGATCATTGAGTAAAAAGTAAAAACATCTAAATAAGTTAAATGCAAAATAAAAATTTGGTCGCTTTAATATTGGCACAAGGAAGGTGTTCATTTCCAGCTTTCAGGTTGCTGAATGTTTCGTTTAGGTTCTCTTAATCGAAAGGACAGTCGTAAAGTTGTTTTCTAGAAACAGTCATTGGACATTTCTTCTCGACGATCACAGCCATACTTTTAATGACCGAGCAATGAGAAATACGCGGTTTTCGAACGCGTTCAAAGTTCCTCGTGAAACTTAGATTACAAGAGAAAACTTGACTTCTTCTATATAATATATTATGCAATACGACTATTTGACATGTAGGCAGCCTTACCGTGTGAAGAGTTATACACTTTCGTAAGCCAAATGGAAATGGAAATTGGTACTGGTATACAATTTACAGATTTGGCTTCTACAGACTTACATAAAGAATGGCAGAAAGTATACTTTTGCGATACGAACCATTTTCACATTTTAATCCAAAATTACATTAATACTTAACTTGCATTAGCATTTTATATGAAATACACAAACTACAAATCGGAATTCGTATTTTTATTTCATAAACAAACTATTGTTTTCTGTCTTGTATTAATTACATTTTGTTATTTCTTGTATTAGTTTTATACATGAAATTTACAAATAATTTCCGCTTTATATATAAAATGATTCAATTATATTTTGGAAAAACAATAACACGTCCTATTTAGAGACTGCGTGGCGTAAAATAAAAGGCACGCCGCTTATTCAAGGCGTGAAGCAGCGTTTTATGTGTTCTTGAGGATAACTAGGAAAACGCTAAAGTCCCGCCGCGTTGATGGATGAGCTTTTTTGTAAGTTTTTAGATTGCGTGGGACCACTTTTCCTTTGCAAGTGCTTTGTGAATGCATTGTAGGTGATTGTTGTCAAGTTTCTATTGTTACTCGTTACTTAATTGTTATTATAAACCTCAAAAAACTCATATTTAAACCTTTATTCTATGGATTCTGGTTAACTTTTTCAACTTGTTCTTTCCAAAAGCAATACATAACCATTATCTTAATGCACATGTAAAATATGAACGTTGTAGCCCCACCCGTTTGGTCAGAATCGGCCCAAATGTCACGAAAATATCGCACTAAAAATCGAAAAAAATCGTAAAAGTACGATATTCATGAGAAATATTTCTTCGATTGTACCCAAAACGTGGCAGGTCTAAGTTCAGAGATTTCGAAGGTCCCCTCCAATTTTCATCAGATCGCACATACCGTTTGCACGGAATCGTGCGAACAAACAGACAGAAAACCGAAAAAAAACACAAACAAACAAAAAAACATTGGAGCTAAATTTTTTGAGGGGTCAGTGAAATTGAAGTCTTCGCTTCGCTCATCCAATAAATTAGAAAATAACAAAAATGTCGTATGCAATTGGTGGAGATGCCGGGTAGAGAAAGAAATTTTTTAACTCCATAAGAATAGCATTGTTGATGGAGGTGCCGGGTAGAGAAAGAAAATTTTTAACTCCATAAGAATAGCATTGTTGGTGGAGGCGCCGGGTCTTTACTTTTGATTAATATTTTTACGTTGTACTCCTGTACTGAGGGTGGTATTAATGCTGATTTTTTTTTATGTATAGCACACGTGACCGTGAATTAATTGGGTGTGTTTCAAATTATGTAGGTCAGTGTACTGTAAACAACAAATCGTGTCTCAGTACTCTTACTTACTATCACAATTATTTTAATACATATTTAAAAAATATACTTTTTAAGCCTTTTCTTCGACAATAATTTTATCCATATACTACCACATTCAGTGCATTCGTTTTTACTAGGCCGCTTCGCGAACGCTTTTTCCAGTCGCGTTGATGGATGAACTTTTTTTTGGAATATTTCTGTGCAATGATTACGTTTTTATATGGAATCTCCTTACTTTTTCAAAAGTTACTTGATATTACTTGTTCATTATACACCTGTAAAAGGCTTATATTAAAACCTTTATTTCTATGAATTTTGACCAACTTTTTTAACTTTTTCTTTCAAGAGGCACTACATCACCATAATATTTATGTCGATGTAAAATATGAACGTTGTAGCCCCACCCGTTTGGTCAAAATCGGCCCAAATATCACGAAAATATCGTACTAGGAAAACGCTAAAGTCCCGCCGCGTTGATGGATGAGCTTTTTAAAGTTTTTAGTTTGCGTGGGATATCTTTACTTTTGCAAGTGCTTTGTTTTGTAAGTGATTGTTATCAAATTTCTTTTGTTACCTGTCAATTGGTATTATTTACCGTAAAAACTTATATTAAAAGCTTTATTTCTATGGATTCTGGCTAACTTTTTCAACTTTTTCTTTTAAAAGGTACTACATCACCATAACCTTAATGTCCATGTATAATATGAACGTTGAAGGCCCACCCGTTTGGTCAGAATTGGCCCAAATGGCACGAAAATATCGCACTAAAAGTCAAAAAACTTATATAAAAAGCTTTATTTCTATAGATTCTGACTAACTTTTCCAACTTTTTCTTTCAGAAAGCAATACATCACCATTACCTTAATGTCCATGTGAAATATGAACGTTGTAGCCTCACCCGTTTGGTCAGAATTGACCCAAATGGCACGAAAATATCGCACAAAAAGTCAAAAAACTTATATTAAAAGCTTTATTTCTATAGATTCTGGCTAACTTTTTCAACTTTTTCTTTCAGAAAGCAATACATCACCATTACCTTAATGTCCATGTGAAATATGAACGTTGTAGCCCCACCCGTTTGGTCAGAATCGGCCCAAATGTCTCGAAAATATCGCACTAAAAATCGAAAAAAATCGTAAAAGTGCGATATTCATGAGAAATATTTCTTCGATTGTACCCAAAAACGTGGCACGTCTAAGTTCAGAGATTTCGAAGGTCCCCTTCAATTTTCATCAAGATCGCATATGCCGTTTGCCCGGAATCGTGCGAACAAACAGACAAAAAAAACAAAACAAAAAAACAAACAAACAAACAAACAAACAAAAAAACAACCGAGCTAAATTTTTTGGGGGGTCAGTGAAATTGAAGTCTTCGCTTCGCTCATCCAATTAAAAAACCGGAGAAAAAATCGTAAAAGTACGATTTCTATAAGAAATATTTTTTCAAATGTCTCTAAAATCATAACATATATGATTTCAGTGATTTTAAACGTTCCTATAAAGTTTCATCAATATCGGAGTAGCCGTTTGCCAAATACCACGAAAATAACGCACTAAAAATCGAAAAAAATCGTAAAAGTACGATATTTATGAGAAATATTTCTTCGATTGTACCCAAAAACAATACAGCTCTAAGTTCATAGATTTCGAAGGTCCCCTCCAATTTTCATTAAGATCGCATATGCCGTTTGCCCGGTAGAGAGCGAACAACCAGACAAAAAAACTAACAACTAGGAAAACGCTAAAGTCCCGCCGCGTTGTTGGATGAGCGTAATTGGTGCATTGAGCTGCCATGTGTTATGTAAATTTTCTGTTGTTCTGTGGCAAAATCATTACTAAGTTGAAATTTTTTTAAATTAAATTAAATTAAATTAAAAATTAACTTATTTTTTATTTTTTTTATTATTAATTGTAATTGTTTAAAAAAATCGAAAAATTGCGATTTTTATTGAATGAGTGAGCGTAGCGAACGTAGTGATTTCCATTCGACTTAAACGGCCCTAATTGTTTTTCTGCGTGCGTGCGTGTGTGTGTGTGTGTGTGTGTGTACGTTGAAAATCAGCCGAATCGCTGAACAGATTGCGCTGAAATTTTAAACAGACATCCGGTACGAGTTTATTGAGAACTGCTAACAAAATCAGCAAGATTCATTGCGATTTAAACCTACAAGAAATGATAAACTGAAAAATAGACTTCCAATATTTTAACGACAATGTTTTAGATTTTGAAAATATATTTTTTGTTTGTTTTTCGCCTGGCCGTGAAATGCCGTGCCCATGCAAGGTCTGTCGAATGTTGGACGTCAAGGTACCCCCAAATTCCGATCGTAGATTGAGTAAACCTTGCAATATTTTCACGTATTTCGTACTGGCTATGTTTACCATAGTAGGCCCTATTGCCACAGATGATGGACTACACTGCGTTATATGCATTTCAAAACATGTTTTATTATTTTTTAAATACAATCTAGAAATTACAAAATCTTTCCCGACCAGGGGATTGAACCCACGTCTCCCACATTTCGGCTACAAGGGCGCTTTAGCCAACTAGACTAGGGAAACGCCAAAGTCGTAGTTAGACGAGTCAGCGAGTCATGTGGTGAGTACCCGGGAACATTTGCATTTGAGTTTGATAATTATATTCGTATAAATAATAGGGTATTGGTGGAAATCACTGTGCCGGAGGTTGCTGTTGTTGGCAGTCTTCAACTGAATATTCCGTGTGACTGCCGGGTCTTGCTTAATGGTAGATTGTTGGTCCGGGAGTTGTGTAAAAGTTTAGGCCATAGTTTAGGCCAAAATGCTCCACTGTAGCCTATGATAGGCTATAGGGAGGCCTAAGGTAAGGGGAAGAAAAGAAATGTTGCCGGGTACTCAACACATGGCTCACTCACTCGTCTAACAACGACTTTGGCGTTTCCCTAGTAAGAAATAATTTCTAGATTGCACTCAAATTTAACACTAATATATAGATTCATAAAATTAAGGTTCTGCGAAAAAAATCATTACAATCGGATAAAGCATGTAGGTGTTATAAGTCAAAGAATTGTTTAAAAAAAGAAAAAACATGTAAAATTTCGATTTTTATGATAAAGATTTTTTCAATTGCGCTCAAATTTCACACAAATATATTAATTCATAAAATAAAGGTTCTGTGAAAAAATCATTAAAATCGGATAAAGCATGTAGGTGTTATAAGTCGAAGAAATTTTTTAAAAATTGAAAAAAATTGTAAAATTGCGATTTTCATGAGAAAAAAATTTCCGATTGCGCTCAAAAACGTGGCAGTTCTAAGTTCAGAGATTTTGAAGGCCTCCATAAAATTTCATCGCAATCGGAGTATCGGTTTAGCCGGAATCGTGTGGACAAACAGACAAAAATACAAAAAAAAAAAAAAAAAAAAAACATTCCGGATTTTTTTCTCCAGTGTAGTGAAATGGAATCTTCGCTTCGCTCGCTGAGCTCATCCAAATAGTATTGTTCACTGAGAAGTGAAAGTCTTGGGTTCCAACTCTTGTCAAGTAGGATTTTGTACGTTCACACATATAACCGTAACAAGAAGTTCCTCCAGACAAAGATAAATAAATCTCAAATTCATCCTCGTTACATTGCTTGACACCAATTATTATTAACACTTTTAACGTTGAATACAGTAACAGTTTTTCTTTGGTGTGGAATGTCATCGGCGTCGGTATAATATTTTAAACATTAATTATGACTAATTTGACTTATCAACTATCGCCGTAGCATGATCTGGGCATATCTTTTTACATAATTATTAAATATTTTAAATCCAAACCGTAGTTATATAATATGACAATAAAATTACACTATCTTCTAACAAGTAATTTTATGTAAATTAAAATAGTAATGTATTCTCACGAGAAGCGCTGCGATCACAGTTATTATTCAAGTCCTATTAACCATAAGCTGCTCCACTTTATAAGTGGGGTAAACAATGCATGCATACTCATTTAGCTACGGAGATATGGCGATTTCCATATAAGTTAGAATTCAAATTAAATACGTAAGTTTTTAGAAAAACAAGTATCAACATATGGAAATTTAGTTAGCTAGTGATATTAAATGGTGTTTTTACTTATTCCCAAAACAGACACATTGCAACAAACACGATCGACCATCACTTTTACGAATAAACACCAGCGTGCAAAAATATTGCCCTGTCTCCGACAGCTGTTATGTTTCGCGGGACAAGGCGGACGACGCGAATACCACACACTCATAAATAATGCTCGCTGGAGTTATAACTGTTACTTGTTTCCGGAATTAGGAAATGTTTGGTGAGGTTTTTGAGGACAATCATGATTATGGTCTAAACACTCAACACATTGAGCAGAAAAAGCGATTTATCACAATTTTAAGGAAATCCTTTCTAACAGCTCTCTCACTTGGCGAGGAATGTGGAGTGGTGGAGAAGGAAATGGTGCAGAGAAAAGAAAGAAGAAATATAAGGGCACGTGGTAATCAAAACAAAGGTAAATAGAATTAATGTACGGGGAGCACGGTGGGAGATCAAAATTAGCCCAGATTAAAAAACAAAAAAACACCGTACACCTCACCATAAATAACTTCTAGCACGGCTAACATAGCACAATCCTGGATGTTTATGTAACCAACCTCGGAAAAATGAAGGCACGCTTTTAGGCGACATAAAATGTTAGCTAAAAATATGACTATTAAACAATGGAGATAGGCATTATTTTATTGTTTTTATGTTTAAATCCAGATAGATATCATATGATATATAGATTTGATTTCGTATCAGTTTATTTTGTATATCTATTTATTTTTCCTCGTCCAAAGTTTCACATCAAGTATCAACTCACAAGTGCCAAGTATCTACTCTACGCATACACTTCATATGCACACATTGCCAAAAAACGTAGGCAAACAAAAATATATTTTTATAACGCAGAGTGTGGAACACATATCATTTTTGTTTTCATTTAATTTAATTTTCAGACAAAATTACCTCTTGTAACAAAAACCTCTTGTAACAACAAACAATGGAACAAAATATGATTTATTTATTTAACGTGGTCAGTTATAAAAACTGATTTCAAAAAGAGGACAATAATTTAAACAAAGTATAAGTTATAAATGCGCACAAATTATTTAACTGGTAAACAATAATGATGAGCAAAAATAACAATTTGCTGACTTCGTAAAATTGTATAAAAGTATTATAGAGCTGCCATTCATTATTATGCCATAATGTTTTCCTGATAATTGTAATTTTAAAGAAAGTCAAATACATAAATGCAAATTTAATGTTAGGAATTCCACGGAAAAGTTTTAGAAGCAATTTGATTTTGTTTTTAAACTGAATAACCACGTTGATTATGTCTTGTCAAAAACATTTTCAAATTGACGTTAAACGAATCAATTTTGGGATGCAGAGTTTTATAATTTAAATTTAAATTTTCCCTTTCAAATTGATCCAAAGTGGCAGTTACATGTTTCATGAAAAACATTCTCCATAGTCCATCTAGAGTTCGAGTTTCATGAAAATAAGCGAAATGATGTACATAGAGCTATCCCAGCTTTTTGTAGTAAGCGAAACAGAAATATGACTGCAAGCTGTAGCTGTATATCCAGCGCCTTCTCTATTTGACACAGTGGGGGTGTGTCACTGTCGCCGCACAACGTCAACTGCAGAAGGCTGTTAGTAGGCCTATAGTGACGTCACAAAGAAACGCTGATACTTCCTCTTTCAAGTTGAAACCAATAAAAACAATTTGGAACGAGACTTTGCGCCAACACCGCAAAGTACAATACGGCGAGCTTGCTTGAGATTCGGAAAGGATAAATAGAACATGGTTCTCAAAAATTCTAGGTCAGATTTACTCTAAAACCGAGACATTATTTTCTGTCGAGTATTCAGGAGTTGTTGATATTATTAAACATGAATATACTAGGAAGCTTCGCAAACGCTTTTTTCAGGCGCGATGTTGGATGAGCGTAATTGGTGCATTGAGTTCCCATGAGTTATGCAGATTTTCTGTTGTTCTGTGGAAAAATCATTACTAAGTCGAAGACAAAAAAGATCGTAATTTTTTTAAATGAAAAAAAGTAAAAATTGCGATTTTCATGAGAAATAATTTTTCGATTTCGCTCACATTTTAACAAAAATATATAAATTCATCAAATTAAGGTTCTGTGAAAAAATCATAACAATCGAATAAAGCATGTAGGTGTTATAAGTCGAAGAAATTGTTTAAAAATAGAAAAAAATCGTAAAATTGCGATTTTCATGAGAAATAATATTTCAATTGCCCTCAAATTTCACACGAATATATCAATTTGTAAAATTAAGATTCTGTTTAAAAAATACATTACAATCGGATAAAGCATGTAGGTGTTAAAAGTAGAATAATTTGTTTAAAAATCGTAAAAAAAAAACTAAAATTGCGATTTTCATGAGAAATAATATTTCGATTGCGCTCTAAAAAGTGGCAGTTCTAATTTCAGAGATTTCGAAGGCCTCCAGAAAATTGCATCGCAATTGGAGTATTGGTTTAGCCGAAATAGTGTTAACAAACAGACAAAAATACAAAAAAAAACATTCCTGATTTTTTTCTCCAGTGTAGTGAAATTGAATCTTCACTTCGCTCATCCAAAAATGTATGTAATATGTTTCAAGAAGCTTTTGGTCGAACAATCAAATAAAAACAACTTTAAAGTATACCGGTATAATATTGTAAAAATGCCTTTTTCCTCGCTGGGTGTCTTGGACTATATATATAAATAAAAATACATTTCTAATAATATTTATACAAAATAACAGTAAAGTAGGCTATCAAGAAAATATATTAATAAATAAATAAATAAATAAATTTTATTTAGAGTCTACCCACTCAGTTATATAACTGATTTTCAGTGGGGGACTTTAAATCAAAGCGACCAAGCCAACCCTGCAAGCCCCGACGCAATCGACGAGTGAGCGATAACCAACCAAAGATCGATATTTTTAATAGGAAATATAGCAATCAGTGGTATGGACAGTGCGAACACCCGCGAATCAACGCCAGAATCAACAAGGCCGATTCAGAACAACTATGAAATTTATTATGTGCTTCGTTGCTAGGACGGCTCCAAAGTCACCGTTTACAAACTCCTAAGACAAGAACTGATGGACTTAAGTCCAAATCAGAAGTTAAAAAACTTCTGACTTTAGCGGGAATCGAACCCTGGACCTTCTGCATTGGAAGCAGATACGCTAACCACAAGACCAACGAGCCACACACAAGACCAACGAGCCACACAACAAGACCAACGAGCCACACAGAGGCCGTGACATCAAAATTTTAAAATTTTGTGATATAATGTATGTGGAAATTAAATGCGAAATATATATCTCCTTCCCCAACGTTAATATACCATTCTTAGATAAAGAAATAGTAAAAAAGAATTTTTCCAATTCGTTAAGATTGATTTTGAAAAAAGGAATGTTCAATTGTACATAATTGCCAATATATGTATAAGCTACATGCAGTATAAGGATATTCATCTGATGATACCAGGAACGTTATAATTTACAGTTTTATTAAAAACAACTACATTTTCAAATATGTGTCAAAGCATGCCATTTTTTTGGTTCATGGTATTTTTATACTTTACTTTACATCGACTTTAACGCTTAATTACGAAATAATTTGCTTTTGTATACATTCTTCATAAAATTCTTTACTTATTTGTAAATAAGCATACATGTTTGGGGATCCTGGAATAATGCATTGAAAGCAGTACGAAAAACAAATTTATTGAGCGAGCGAAGCGAGCGTCTCCACTTGACTCTTATGGCTCCAATGTCTGTTTTTTTTTCTGTTACTGCTTCGATACAGGTCGCACCGTTTCTCTGATCGACCTGAAATTTTGCACACATGTACATACCACCTAGGCGGGTTGCTGTATAGTTTTGTGGCAAAATCGTTCAAAAAGTTAAAAAGTTACATTAAACTTAATCGAAAGTTTTTTTTTCAAACTAAACGGCGACAAAATCTGAGGTGGCCAAATCATTTAGAATGTCCGTCCGATCACAAATATGTTATTTTTATTTTGATCCGATAAGTAGTGTAGATGGAAATTACATTATAACAAAGTCCCGTTACCATGGCAACGGAAAGTCGCACAGCTTTTTTGGCTCATGATAGCGGTCAAACGGAGGCTCGGATCGAGTTGAAATTTTGACCATCCGCAAGTTTCGTTCCCGATTGAATGCCATTAGTTTTGTGGCAAAATCGTTCAAAAAGTTACTAGGAAAACGCTCAGTTGGACGCGTTGTTGAGCGAGCACCGGTACGTGCAACATGACCCGAGTACGACATTCCCATAAGGCCCACCACACAGTGTAGGCCTAACTGGATATTGACATTGTACACTGTATAATATTCCAACATCTTTGCATTGTACTAATTCACGTCATGCCTTCTAAAGTGTATCTTTGAATCTTCACTGCCTCCTTCATTTTTTAGCATCATTTTTCGAATTATGATTACCAATAAGTCTTTAACGTCTTGACCGATTTAGCTGAAAATTTGAAAAATAGGAGAGAATGGTGTACTTATTGACCCTGCAAAATTTCATAACGATCGGAACATTTTTATTTTTTTATTTTTTTATTTTATTTTTATTTTTTATAACCAACGATCGGATTTTGTTCAAAAACTATACAGCAACCCGCCTAGGTAGTATGTACATGTGTGAAAAATTTCAGGTCGATCAGAGAAACGGTGCGACCTGTATCGAAGCAGTAACAGAAAAAAACAAAAACAGACATTCGAGCCATAAGAGTCAAGTGGAGACGCTCGCTTCGCTCGCTCAAATAAAGTTACATTAATCTAAAGTTTTTTTTTTTAAAACTAAACGGCGACAAAATCTGAGGTAGCCAAATCATTTAGAATGTCCGTCCGGTCACGAATATGTTAATTTTATTTTGATCCGATAAGTAGTGGAGATAGCAATTACATTTTAACAAAAGGAACGTTACCATCGCAACGAAAAGCCGCACAAGAATTGTGGTCACTATGTACTGCCACCTAGAAGAAATCAAGAGTAAAATAGTTTTCCCAAAGAAATGATGTCAAGGTCCTCTAGATTGCGGTGGATTTTATCCATTCTCTCCTATTTTACAAATTTTCAGCTAAATCGATCAAGACCTTAAAGACTTATTGGTATGTAACATTATGGGAATGTCGTACTCGGGTCGTGTTGCACGTACCGGTGCTCGCTCAACAACGCGTCCAACTGAGCGTTTACCTAGTTTATTTTGTGTTCTTTATTTATATTTCTAATCAAAAGTGGTGTTTACTCGTTAATGAATTCTAAGACGTGATTTAGAATACTTTTTTGGATATACTCAAACCGAAAGTTGCTCAACATTACAACATTAATATCAAATATAAGATAGAATCACTTGAATTCTCACTCAGTGAATACACATGAGCCTATGGGGCAATGATTATTTATAACAATTCAAAATAAAGTTTGACCACTAATTCAATGGCCACCTTGATAGATAGCGAATATTTGCCATAAATTCTCCATCGAAGTTAATATTATTTCGATTTATATTTGAGGTTTTTTCCTAACTATATTTTTTTAAACTTTTACGAATCTTCACGTTCGTTTCTATGTTTTTCCTCCTTTTGCAAAATAAAATAGTTTTTTTAATTCTGGGCATGGAGACTTCAATGTAAGTTACGTAGCTCTAATCAAATTCGAAACTATTTCTATTTGAGCCTTGTCATCGGAATAACAAACAGAAAGGCAGGCCAGCCAGATACTATCAGATTGACAGGCCAAGGCGTTGATTGCTCTATCGATTTCCTTCTCGCCAAAAAGATAAAAGCAGTTCCTACAGCAAGAGGTTGTGTGGATGAGCTCCAGTACCTGTCAACATCACGTATATTTATCTTTGATGTATTTAACTTTCCTATCAGATTTGAGAAGTACTTTTGAAATTAACTTATTCGATTCATTACGAAGGAATATCCGCTTCTAAATCATCTTGAAATCAAAAACTAAGACCGTATCAGTCTAGTCATGTTTCTTGTGGATGTAGTTGATTTACTTAGGAACGTTAGTTAGTCAGTGGGTGTCAACGCCAAGCTGGAATTAGGGCCATGTCAAACATTGAAGTTGACAGTGAATCAATCCATAAGTACATCTATGTTGAATTCTAGCTTAGCGTCAACTTGAAAACCAATCGCAAACTGAGTTGTCAATGACGTGTCTGTATCCAGGGCGGTTCAAAGTATAACGAAGCTAGCTAAGCTGTTAATGAAGCTGTCCTCTGGTGTTTTAAAATAAAATTAAGTGAATAACATAATTGGATGAGCGTAGCGAGCGAAGCGAAAATTCCATTTCACTACACTGGAGAAAAAAATCCGGAATGTTTTTTTTTCTTTCTTTCTTTCTTTCTGAATTTTTGTCTGTTTGTTAGCACGATTCCGGCTAAACCGATACTCCGATTGAGATGAAATTTTATGGAGGCCTTCGAAATCTCTGAACTTAGAACTTCCACGTTTTTGAGCGCAATTGGAAAATTATTTCCCATGAAAATAGCAATTTTACGATTTTTTTCGATTTTTAAAAAATTTCTGCGACTTAAACCCCTACATGCTATATCCGATTTTAATGATTTTTGCACAGAACCTTTTTTTTATGAATTAAGATATTCTTGTGAAATTTGAGCGCAATTGAAAAAATATTTATCATAAAAATCGAAATTTTACGGGATTTTTCTTTTTTTAAACAATTCTTAGACTTATGACACCTACATGCTTTGTCCGATTGTAATGATTTTTTCGCAGAACTTAATTTATGAATTAATATGTTAGTGTTAAATTTGAGCGCAATCGAGAAATTATTTCTTATAAAAATCCCAATTTTTCGATTTTTTTCTTTTTTAAAATTACGATTAATTAAAAAATTTAAAATTTAAGTTTATTTTTTATTAAATTCAATTTAATTTAAAAAAAATTTGAACAAAGTAATAATTTTTTCACAGAACAACAGAAAATCCGCATAAACACATGGCAGCTCAATGCACCAATACGCTCATCCAACAACGCGGCGGGACTTAAGCGTTTTCCTAGTTATGTTATTGTGATGATTGCATTCAGCAGCGCTTCCACGTCAAAGTTAAGAAAAACGCATATTACAACTCATTTGCATGAGATGTGTGGAAAAATAACCATATCATATCAATACTTAATAAGAGGCATACACCGCATTATTGCCCGTGATACAATGAAAGTACGACACGCTTCCAATTTTTTTCATTCATTTTTACCTTGTGCACGTCATCAGAAAAACTATTGTTCAAAATAACCAAGTTTGCTTCATGTATAGTAAATTATAGTTTTTAAACCTAATAATCTGTTAGTAAAATTGTTGATAGATAATATAAAGGTTAAAAATTAATGGCAATCGCATACATATTTTGATAAAATTATAAACATTTTTGTTTGTTTAACTCAATTTACTGCGATCGGCCATTGAAAGCAAATCTAAAACCGTTTCCATTAAAATTGTATTATTGTGTTATACATATTTTTGATGCTGAAAATTAAACGGGAAAAATTCAAACGTACGAGGTTGCCTGGTAGTGGGTAAGAACAGTCAAGATTGTTAAAATTGTTCTGGAATTGAGATGAATCCCTTCTCTACTTTGAAGGGAGTGGGAAGTCAAGAAGAAGAAAAGTCCGGATTACGTGAAATAGTTTTTTTTATAATTCCTTGATTCTTTTTTCCTCGAAATTTCATAACTCAAAGTGGTTAGAGCACTCTAGAAAAGAGTTTTCTCAAGTTCGTACTTGATCTGGAAAATTGTTTGCGGAAAATGTGAGTGATATTTAAAAAAAAATCCCTTTGAAAAGTGTTAAAAACAAGTCAATACCAGGGAGGTTCAAAGGGAAAAAGCTCGTATTTCTAATTTAAAAAAGTAAACAAAAAACTTGTTTATATAATATAATGAATTTGTTTTCAATTAGCTTTCAAAATCAAAACAAACCCATATTTTTTAGGATCAACTTATTACTAAACAAATAAACTTCAAAAGTCGAATGTACGTTGAAACTTGTTACCTTTATTTTGCAAATCATTTTTATAAACAAGAAGCGTACTGCACGCAAAAAATAATAACATTAGAGGCCTTATTTTATTTGTAATTCAGTACATTAATTTAAAATGCAAATAATATTATTCTGACGTTCATAGAAACCAATTTTTGGCAATCATAAAGAATACTGTGAATTCTTCCGTCCTTTGAATATCGTTTGCCGTAATTCGAACGTAATGTTGAAGATTGTTTATGCCAGCCTGACATTTCGTATTGTATGCTATTACTTCAAGACCTCCGCATGACGAAATAGCAACAAAGATAATGTATTTATTATGTAAATGCGAACATTTTATGTTCTTGTGATAAAGTTTCTCCTGACCGCATATTTAACTGGCGGACAAACTATTTACAATAAAATATTGATACAAAAGTCACATTTGATTGTGTATAAGCAATGGGCAGGTAAAATACAATAAAATAAATAAATAAATATATAACGTACCCAATGAAGATAAAAAATAGATTTTTCCTCTGCATAGAATAACCTACAAATACAATACTTATAATATTTTAAGAAAGAGTTCTTGAATCAATTTGATATCCTGGTTTCCTACTCAGGCACATATGCTTCTAATTTATAGTATGATACGTTACAAAAACTTCATACGAAATTTAAAAAAAACTTCACGTAACTAGAGGGGTATGAGTTTCCCAATTACAAAATATTTAATAGTGTTACTATTTTCTAGTCCTGATGCGTCCTCTAATTATTGATATTATTATTATTATTGGTATCGATATAAAAGTCACATTATATTGTGTGTAAGCAATATATAACGTGCCCAATGTAGATAAAAATATATTTTGCCACGTGCATAGAAACTTTATAGATAATTTTATGTCAAGATAACTTATGGATAGAGTTTTTATCTGTCACAATATCATTAAACGAAAAGAATCGTATAGCTTAGTCTTTCAGTCCAATCTCAAATACTATAAATTTTGACAATCTCAGTTTTCGTAAAAGTTTGTTGCTGTACGCATGTTGATACATCTGGAAATATTTTCCGTGAGGTGGGTGTTTCCCTTGGGGCCTAAAACTCCAGTAGGGGAAACCACATGCTTGAATTTGATTTCAAGAAATTGTTCCTTGCTTTTCACGAGGCAGTTTCCACGCATTGTATGGAATTGAATACGCCAGACAGGAATCTAGTTTTGTGTGTGCTTCATTTTAGGGACTACTATGCGCTTTACACAAATCATTGTTTTTTGTTAAGCTTGCGTTAAGAAGAATATGTGCTTTTAAATGCAATTTTGTTATTTTTTCCTGGCTACGTCGAGAGTTCATTGTATGGATGAAGATTTAACATAAGTATTCTTAGTGAAATGTACAAATTATAAGTAAGTAATTCTTTTAGTTAACCGGTCAGGTAAATAACCATAAAATTGTCGACCATAGTGGTAAAGTGGTAGATGTTAAACTTACCACCACTATAATATCCAAACAATTCTTAAGCATGGATACATAAACAAGTATCTGGAATTTATAAACTACAAAGAAAAGTAGCTAAAAACATGGCTGATCATTGGTTGTTGATAAGACCATAGATTTACAATAGAATCTGGCCTTGTAAATCCATGATTATATCATGAGTATAGACTTGACTTATGTCTCTGTAACATAGCACTAATGCACATCCGAGAACAGTTCGTTAAATCCAAGATGCTTCAAATTATTACTTCAAAAGAATGATTTTTCTAATGATGATAATGAAGTCACTAACAAAGGTAATACTTAAGAAACAGCAGCATTAAAATTACTAAATGTACCGTAATGACCTTTAATTTACCTGTCAATTACCCGAGTTTTAATTTCACGGTAAATTCTCATCACTAAAAATAATACAACAAATGATGAAAGTATTTCATATATTTGTAAAAATAATTTGCAGATTAAAATATTATAGTATGTCAGGCATCCGTATTTTATCGTCTCATAGACATGTACGAAGTGCTTAAAAGTTAATATATATATATATATATATAAGTGAAAAATACAAAAATGTTTTGTATTTCTACTCTTGTTCGTGAAAACGGAAGGAAAGGAGGGGCAAAAAGCTAACAGAACAGTTAAAAAGTTTTTAGTAGATAAATAATAACTATGCCTGTACTCCGAGAAACTTAACAAGAGTTGAGGGCTTAAGGCACCAACTACTTTCACTATAAAGAGAACATAATATTATCTTCTCACGTAGTCTACGAAACCAAAGTGGCATAATCAAGACTTCGTATTTTTATAAGCAAGTGCAAAATAATTTTCAACAAAAACATTTTTGCATTTCAGCATGTTTATGCTGCATAGTGGGTAACTGGTAAATCATTATTGTTTTGTCGATGTATTACATGTGTACGAAAATATTATTCAATTGTAAAAAATTTCATTGCAAATTTAAGTTGTGCGCAAACAGTAACTAGTGAAACTGGATTGCAACCTTTCACTACGTATTAATCTTACCAAATCTTGTGCACGTTATTTTTCCTCGAACATTTACTACTTTACAGCAAATAATTGATGAACGTTAGCGACCGAAGCGAAAATTCCATCACTACACTGGAGAAAAAATCCCGATGTTTTATTTATCTTAATTCTTCTTCTTTATTTTGTATTTTTGACTGTTTGTCCACACGATTCCGGCTAACATACTTGATTGCGATGAAATTTTATGGAGACCTAGAAATCTCTGAACGTAGACTGCCCGTTTTTTGACGCAATCGAAAATTTTTTCTCATGAAAATCGCAATTTTACGATTTTTTTCGATTTTTAAAAACTTCTTCGACTTATAACACCTACATGCTTTATCTGATTTTAATGGTTTTTGCACAGAACCTTTATTATATAAATTAAAATATTCTTGTGAAATTTAAGCGCAATTGAAAAAATATTTATCATAAAAATCGATATTTTACGTTTTTTTTTTTTTTTTTAACAATTCTTTGACTTATAACACCTACATGCTTATCCGATTGTAATGATTTTTTCGCAGAACCTTAATTTTATAAATTAATATATCGTGTTAAATTTGAGCGCAATCGAGAAATTATTTCTTATAAAAATCGCAATTTTACGATTTTTTTAACAATTACGATTAATTTAAAACAAATTTTAAAAATGTAGTTAATTTTTTATTAATTTAATTTAATTTAAAAACATTTCAACTTTATAATGATTTTTCCACAGAACAACAGAAAATTCGCATAACACATGGCAGCTCGATGCACCAATTACGCTCATCCAACAACGCGGCGGGACTTAAGCGTTTTCCTAGTTAATGAAATATGTAACGAGCATAGTATGAAAGAGCATTACATTGAAATTTCATTGCTGAGCCTTGTTTCTAAAATAGTTAAGAGCTCCAAATGCATTCATATAATTCTTTGACAAGCAAATTACTTTTGTGAAAATCACACTTTATCTACTGTTTATTTTGTTTAGAGTGGCTATAGTTACATTATGCTTCGGTGGTAGGTTATTTACAATATCTACAATCCTAAAGATCCTCACCGTAATAAAAAAGATTTATTGTGGCAAAAATTGTCAAAAGTCGCCGGGGTCGCTGAGGCTGGCGCGGAGACGAGTTTAAGCGCTTAGCTTTCTAGATTTTCAGGGTAACTGTTGGTTACATCGGTATCATATTAGAAACTTAAGTTAATAAAGCATCAATCTATGACATCCAGTACGCGTATTTCTTATTAATTAATTGATTTTGAACAAAAAATTCGGGAAATCTATGTAATTTACTAAATGTTTGGACAACTTCGGGAATTTATTCCAAGTGTTCAGATTTTTTAAATGAAAATTTTCATACTGGATATCAATCAATATGTTAACTCGCAGGTTTAATTGGTTTTATCGTAATACAAACGGTTTGGTAGGAATTTTCAGAATTGAAATCCATGTATTTTATTTTCCATTTTTTCACGTTTTGGACTTACCTCTCGCATTGATTTTTAAATGCTAATTCTTGGCAACCAAGTGTGGATATCAATATAAAATCAATATAAATTCAACCGTTCAGCTGTAAACGTCAACACCTGAGCGCGCGCATTTGAGTTGCGGGCAAGTTCAGCTACCCCTCTTAATAAATGTATAAAAAAAATGTTTTATCTGAAATGAGTAAAAAGGAAATTTTTAGATTTATAATCTCACTCTACACGTTCTGCCCGGGATGTGTTTCTTTAATACAATTTGTGGCAATAACAGGACAAAATGCATTTGTTTATTTAATTCTGGTAAAATCTGCAGGTTTAGTTTCCTAAAATGTAAATCTATTGCTTCAGTTATGAATGCTTTTGTTACGCTACAATTGGAACAATTATATTGCCGGAATACGCACTGTCTACTGAATTTTCAATTTCAATTCCAATTCCCACAACAGGAAAATCTCGTCGCATTTTTCGACTAATGTCATAAACAGTGAGCCACGTTCTGAATACAAAATATCAGGTAAATTAAACCACATTTATTTTTTTAATTAAGGTGTGAAAGTTTTACATTTAATTTAAAAGGGTAAATTTTAACAATACTATTCAAATAAAGTGTGTTGTTAGTTTGCATAACAAGATAAATTATTTCAAATCTTATTTAGTATTTTAACGAAAGTCCTTATATTTGTATTTCTAACACTATATTCAAAACAAATAGCTTTATTCTTGAAATGTTGTCCTTTAAGGCATGACAAGTGGCCACGTAATAAGTTTGCTGCTAATTTTTGATCAACATTATCTGTTTTGCGTACAAATATAATATGTTAACTTCTCCATTGAATCATGTTTATGTTGGTTTTCGACACTGTTAGTGAAGTGTTATATACAACACATTGTTGTAACAATCAGCTATAACTGAACTATATTTCAAAGTTTGGGCAGGAAAAAAGTGTTAAAAGCTTTCAAATAAAATAAGCTAAGGTAATAATAAACGTCACAAAACGTTAAAAATCAAGTTTTGACCAAAGTTATAGAAGTTTGTGAATTACGGTGGAAGATGAAAACAGGGATTATTTATTTAAATGCGCCAGTAAAAGTTTGGAATGAGTCACATAAATAATTCACTGTCAAAGGCAAACCAACAGTATCAATTCCCCTTTAATTTGACAACAATGTTAAATAAGTTAAATGCCTATTTAAATTGCAGACAAAAAAATGTATTAAATATACGAAAAATTGAATAATACATAAAATAAGCTCAGTGTTCAAACTTAATATACGGCATTAGTAAAGGTACGTGAAAATAGCGTTTTGAACAGATGCTACAAAGAGCTATTATTTTTAACTTAAAACTAAGGTTTTCCCAGGCATATTTTATTTTATTTTATTTCACATAGTATTTATAATTTGTTTATACACATTTTTGATCAGTTGGTATAAATTGAACCTTGATGACATAATTTTAAAACAAAAATATGAACAAACTAATCATTCACAAGGTTTTGAAAGTGACCAAAAAATAGATGCTACAAAACGCTATAAAATGACACTTGAAAAATGCTATATGCACGTATCTCTAGTCATTAGTAACGGGTTATTCCTTAGGGTGATAGTAATATGTGAATGTGCCTAGTTAAAAGCCAACTTCGTTATTTAATCTCTCATCATCCATAAAGATAAAACACAACTATTGTAAGTAAAATGACGTATTAAAAAATGGTAGAATAAGTGAATTCACATTAGTAAGTGAAGCTTCTTTTGATCGTTGCTAGTTCTCTCTATATATTATTGTTGTATCACTTGATAACAACGATATTTTACAGTTTACACTCATACTTCTTGCCCGTCACCGAAACAATTCGCTATTCAATGCTCAACTCCCCCTCAAACACCCGCTCAAAGCACAGCGCATCTGCCAACGCAACATGTTTGCAACTCAAAATTGCACTTTTTCATAACGTGTTGGTGTTGTGTTTGATTTCATACTACGTGGTGCCCAATCATGAAAGTAAACAGATTTAACCATAGTTCACTTCATTTAAGCACAGGGAAGGTAGACGAATATGACGTTGACAACAAAATGTTTGTATGAAAGTCGAAAGTCGAACAATACGATCTTGAGAGATAATGTCGGTACACAAAATATGTAAGATTTCGAAAATCAACTGATGTCAAGGTGGAGTTATTCGCATAAAGTTCAAATATTCAAGACTAACAGCACGTCATTTAAATACCAAATACAATCGTTTGCATACCTACAAACCTCTAGGATCGATGTTCCACATTTCCAACTGGATAATTATGCATTGTAGCATCTGAGCACAAACAACTGTTCATTCTTCATATCATAAATAAAATATGATTGTTGTTTCGCATTGAATTTATGTAAATATGACCAGTTTCTTTCATAATCGATACGTTAATGACACATTTGTTACCGAAAACTATATTAACCAGAATTGTGTTCTAATATTGTCAAAAGCAGTACAGATATTAGGTAAATACGTTTGATTAATTATGAACATATAGTATCAAAATAGTATAAAATTGATTTAACGTGCAAAGTACACATTGTACAACTTTGATAAAAACAGAAATTTTTTTCCCGGAATTGACGATACATGCCTCTGTCGTCAGGAAGGCAAAATGGCACCATTAATTGTATAAATCCTCATTTCACAAGTTGAACGCCTGCTGACCGGCGCAACACTTATCACGCACTAACTTTTATTCTATTCATTATTTGGACAAAACTTAAGAGAAATAATTTTTACCAAACATATAATTCCTTCTAATAGCGAGTATTTGAATTTTTAGAACATACATTAACTTGTTATATGGATGTACGCATTATACATGAAACAAATATCAAAGTATAAGTTTTCTCAACTTCAATTATTGACAAAAAAAACTACTGATCGAAATTTGACAATGCCCATTTCAAAAAATGCATCTGGCTGTTTAGACAAGAAATAAATTAACTTTCTAGATAAAAAGTGCACTGAACGAAAATTTACAGCACATGCTAATATGCAGGGTATGTGTTTTCATCTAATATACGCACTTTTGACGTGCGGATGAGCCGTGAAACACTGCACGCTGCATAAAATTGCATGCTGTAAATTTTTGTTCAGTTCACTTTCTGTCTAGAAATTAATTTGTTTATTGTCTTAACAGTCAGATGTATTTTTTGAAAGAGGTCTTGTAGAAATCCTATTAGTAGTTTTTTGTCAACTGAAGTTGAGAAAACTTATAGTCGTTTTGATTATTTTTTAAATGTATAATGCGTACATTGTTATAACAAGCTTACGGCTGTGTAAAAAATTTCGGAAAAATCGCTATTAGAAGGAAGTATGTGTTTGCTAAATATCATTCCTCTGAGTTTTGTCCAAATAATGATTAGAATAAAACTAAAAGTAAGATGTGATAAGTGTTGCGCCGTTCAACAGACATAAAATTGGTAAATTAGAATCTATCACAACTCTCGTCACGTCACGTGACCTATCGATCGTTTTAAGCTCCGTCTTTTACCAGTCGTCAAAAACTTTTTTGATCAAAATCGATATTTTATGTTATTGTTTTGAAATGAAATGAAAGATGATAACGTCTACAACACAACATTGCTAAATGTATAAATCTGAAACTTCAGCAAATAACTATACATACATTTAGTTCTGGGTCACTATTAATTATTTACATCATGAAGAATGCATTTTATATGCGAAATAGAACTCGGTATTTTGTTTATATTTTTATGGTAGTCACTGTTCCGATATATAATCTAATAACAGATTTATAGATCCAGTCTATGTATTGCCAATTAAATTTACAATAAAATCGGTCTCGTCATACACGCGAATCGTACCGTTAGATACTAATTTACAGAACCTCATTAGAGTCTCCGTTAATTACCTTGTATCATCGAGCTTATATTGCTTTATATCTGCTTACCAAAAGCCTTCGTTGCCATATTAGAAGATCAATCATGACTAGAGTTAGCACATCACAGTACAGATAAATAACGGCATGCACTAAAGAGGGACATATTCGGAATTTGTAAATAATTATGTCATGTTTCGTGCAATGGTTTATAATTGTAATAATATGAATTAATATATTATGCTTTTTAAAAATTGGCCTTGAATAATATACATTCTGATTTCTCGCCCTGCATAAAAAATTGTGAAATAATATATTTCATTCTTGAGGTTATGTTTCTTAATCATAACAAATTTTAAAATGAGTATTAAAATAAACTTAAGATAATAAGTACATTATAACGATGATAATTAGTATCTTTCTGTCGAGAGGATCATCTAGAAATAAGCACATCTAAAGCGTGCGAGCTAACGCCTAGAGTCTGAATGGATTTGAAGCTGAGCTAAAAGTCTTCTTTACTGAGCAAACACTTCAGGTCACACAAAAAAATCAACGAACTCCTTGACTTTCAGTGATTGGCGAAAGTTTGAGGTACGCTTGGGGTTTGAGCGAATGCTGTAGCATCCAATGAATAATACGTCTATGGATCGCAACGCGCATCTGGGTTAATTGGACGTGTTTTAATAGAGTCGTTTAAATGCGCGAACACCGTGATACGATTTAATCACTTCCGAAGAGATGACACAATTTTCTGGTTATTCGTATGGGTTTTTATGTTTTTGCATATTTTTGCATATGCATATTTTAAAATTGCACCTCTGTGTCAAAGTTGATAAAACATTTTGAAATTAAATAAAATGTAAATAATATTTAAAAATGAAATAATATTTGGTTTAATTTATTAATTATATTATGTATATCCACGGCAAAGGCATATTTTTTTTTAAATTCCAGTCTAAAATAAAATCAAAACAGCGTCACAGTCGTCTATTAATAACGGCAGCTTTCGCACCCTAATAAAATCAAGGTAAAGCACCTTATGCCACAAATCTAGGGTAATAGAGTATATTTCTCGAGTATATTTCGTGTGTAATTTAAAACACGGTGTAATCTGATGTTAACAAGTTGCTAATAATGTGTTTACAAACCAACAAACAGACATAATTTTATCGGTTGTCTTCATAGTTTAGTTAATTATAATATCTGTCCGAAGAGCATAAGTCCCGGATCGTTCCCTGCTTGGGGCATTTGTAATTTTATTTTTTCTCCTTCTTGTTAACTTTTTGTAGCATGTACACACATGCTTTATATGTAAAATAATTAATAAAATTTAATATTTGAAGGGCGCACTCTGTTACTTTGTACTCGCAAGTCCTTCAACCTCACGATGTCTTGATTATGCCTAGTAGTCTCATGACAAACCACAAGCCTTAGCAACAGGTTGGTCTACTCAACAATGAAATGTGTTAGGAAATTGTTGACATCTATTCCCGGGCGACGGGGAAACAAATCCCAACGCTCTTATAGCTTATGTAAATACTCGGGTCATAAATACAAGGCTGATGCAAAATGGCTGTCATGAGGTCAAAACGCTGTGAAACTTTCGAGATTACTTCTATACAATCTCTCTAGTACTTGCTCGTACTCGCTCTCTCCCAGGTCGCCGATAAACTGGAGGCTGGCGGAGAGGAATTTCTTCGGTCGGCTCGTTATTCACACTTAAAACACGCTCAACATTTCATGAATACAAAATAACGACTTTCAAATTCTTTCAAATGGAGTTCTAGTTTTGAGAATAAATGTCCCGATTTAATCGGGGGTGTATAGCCTATGCGGCTTTTCACAGAGTGAATCGTAATTAGATGCTCGTTAGTTTGAAGAAGAAATAAATTGTAGAAATTGTAGAATTTGGCACATGAAATTGATTAGTGACTTGTCAAAGTACCCTAAAATCTTTATCCTTAAATCTAGATTACACATTAACGAACGTGTAAATACGAGAAACTCATTGAATACTTTAGTTCAAATCCGGTCAAAGCACAAGCTTCAATAAAATTAATATTAAAATATTGTAGAAGTTAGCTGAATTAGTTACAACTTATGTGCCAATTAGCATTATACTTTATGACCTGAAAAATTAGCTAACGATTTCCAAATTTGGGCTCACGCCACCGCGGTAAATAAGCATAAAGCTGTTCCGATTCTCGTACCAGTTTCCTCTCTTATCAAAATAATCAAACAACTTCTTTGCATCTGAATTATCATCACTGACAATGTGATACATGGGTAAATCACGCCCGTCGATAGCGTCGGCGTTGTCAAAATGGTTGATTTAGTGCCGCTCTAATTAATGGGCATCACTGAAAATATGTCTTCTAAGCCACGTCCTCTATATTAGATATGCATGATTGCTTTATAAAGAATACTCAACATATGTAGAGATTGCAATCCATCTAAGGTTTGTTGAAAGATTTAAATTGTACTTCCAAACTGATGTTGAATGCCATGTGTACTGAATATACATTTATCTGTCGATCTGGTTGTGGAATCTTAACCCTATTGATTAAAAAAAAGTGGTAGATGTTCAACATTTTTCCTCCAGATTTTTTCGTTGATGTGGAAGTGTTTTTAATATTATGTTTTATTAATTTTGTTTTGTTCATTTGTTATGTTTAATGTTAACATGATACCACGCTCTTTTTTAAAAGGGTAACGTAAGAAAGAATTCCAGGGCAATTGCTCTTTCTGTTGCTCTTGCATTCAAATATTTTCTTTTTTTATTAAATGGCATGTTTAGTCTATTAAATGATATGAAAAAAATGAAAGCAAGATATTAATAAAAAAAAAAAAAAAATGCGTAAGTTTGGTTCTAGAAGATCACGTGATGGTAAACTAAACAACTCATCATTGTAAGATATTGTAAGTAAAAAGCTTCTCACGAGGATAAGGTGTGAGCAACGTCACGCGCAAGTGTTGTAATACATTCCCACTCTAGCCAGTCATCGCACGCTCGTAGTTTATTAGCCAATCAGCGCCCACTTGTCAACACACCGTAATGCATTAGTTCTGTTGATAAGCTGAACACCCCTTCGAGTTCCAGTAACACCATTATCTTGTTTTAAATAGTAATTATCTGGAAGCTGTGAAACGGCGCGGGTTATCGAGCCACGTGGATGCATGGCCCGGAATATTGATGGCGCACATTTGCCATCCGACGACCGACGTTCCTTCCTCTTCCCACTAGGAAATCGTTTCATATTAAAACTCGGAGCCGGAACAGATGTGAGACGTGTTAATTTCCCCAAAAGAGGCGAAGAGATAATGGACTTGACGGAAGAATTTTTCAACCAAATCAGTAAAAAAAAATCACTTTTTATTTCCCAAGCAATTTCATTTTCGATTTGCCATTTCTCTTTTTCTCATTTAAATGTGGCATTATTTTCCTGATCTCCTGCTGACGTCATTTCTAACTTTTGATGGCATTTCCGGTAGAAGCTGTCATTGATGTGAACTTCAAAGCCTCTATCTTTTGACTGTGGTCTTTGTTATTGGCCGGCGATTCTGCCGCCACTGTTCACTGGGCTGACGGAAATGCGGACCCTGCATTCCAGTGCGTGATACCCTCAATAGCTCCCTTGAATCTCTACTACCTCATCTGTTAGGGCTATTAATTCACAATAAGCCTGTGTAGCACCTATTTGCCTTACGTTACACTCATGGTTGTATACCCCATGGTTGTCGATGAGCAAAGGAAAAGTTAGGGTGTCAAAAGATCAACTATGTTTGGATAACTGAATTATAAAATAAATAATACTAAGACCACTTAAATGCACCAAAAAATAGTAAAAGTAAAATATATTTCGAAACAACTTATGAAAACAACAATCTAGAATAAGACCATATTTAAGAAAACACATTTAAAATGGATGTAAAATAAAATCAACCAAAATTGAGTCATAGTTCTTTAATAAAAATTAATCAAATACAAAAAGTAAATAAAAAATAATGGAATAAGAAAAAACAGAAAACAAATTTTAAAACGAAAAACGTACCGGTACATACAAAGTGTATTATACTTGTTTTGCCTGAAAACCGCGTTGTATAAGTTATTTCTGCTAGAATAAGACGTACAAATTAGCGAGTGATTGGCGAATGATACAAACACTACATGTTGAAAAGTATGTCATAAAATATGGCGATCGTACGAATAAGCTTTAGGATTGATATATTTTATATGATATACATAGCCAAAGTTTCCATTTGAAATGAATAGAGCTTTGTTATCTGTCGTATCTACCATATGTTTCGGTCATATTTGCATACCATACTTTATTTACTTATTTTGGCACCAGGGTGATGATGCCAATAGATAGAGGGTAAAGACGAAAACAAATCACTAACTAGCATTACCTAATTTGCTTCTTTTTCGCAGCCGACGGCGATGTAGCCGCTTGTGCAAGGTGATGACGAAGGTGACGAATATGTAAAAAAATGATAGGCTAACCTTGGGGATGAGATGAGAGTGATTGGGACAAAAAGTGGTGAATGTAGTAAATTGAAATGATTAAAAAACACACATAATGAACACGTAAATAAACTTTTAAAACGTAGAAAATATAAGGTCACAAATAGGACCAGGTAAAAATATTGCACTCGAGGCAGCAGTGCTGTTAAATACGCACGAAAATGTGCTACATGCAGTCGGAGGAACGTTTGTGTGCTGTGAATGTTCGACAGAGAAAGGCCTTGACCAGTCAATGGTAGGCCTAATAATCATTGTAAAGATAAGCCATCGAGGTAGGGGGGTAGGGAAAACTAGACGACGTTAATCAAGAGTGGGCTAACTGGCGCGAACAATTTAGAATTTACCTATAATAGTTTTCTATGGTGGAGATATTGTACTATGTATGATGTGGGATGTGATTAGCACTGTCATGCAGTTACTGTTTTACACAAAACGTAATCTGATATCCTAATAAATGCTGACATTCTATCTTTTTTGACTTAACCGGGATTTAAAGCCGGGATTTTTGCATTGTAAGCATCAGGGATAAGCCCAAAGGACAAATGATGCCACACAATTCGAGACTAAGAAAGTTAACTCGACAACTAGTTGGTGTTTTTTAGTAACGTAATATAAAGGGGTGAACACATTGTAAGATCTGTAACGTAAGCAAATGGACTAAACTGATTCTAGAGAAACGGGCGAAGGCATTCGGTCGTAAGATGAGAACCACGCGTGCCTCATAGTGGTTTGTGAGAAGAGTGTAGCAGTGAAGTAGGGAAGACAGAAGAGTCGAGAGGAGGCAAGGTTAGGACTGGTCGTTTCTTGCCCTAGATCAGAGCCAAGGTTACCACCACTTGACCAGACCGTTCTGCACTGGTTGACACCGAGTGGATTTTATGTGGTAATTGTAGGCTACGCAACTCTGCTCTGGTGTTCAATGAAGACTTATAACAGTTTTGATTTTTTTAAATCATATTTCTTTTACTTGAGGTGTATTACTATCACAATGTTTAGTGAGTGTATTTGTTGGACTACTAATTAATAAATGAAAATACGTTGACGGGTTATAGGAACAAATACTTCTGCAGTATAGCTTGAATTTCTATGCTGTAAGTACTTATTACATTGATAGTTACAATGTTGTTTTAGATAATAAGTCTATGCTGATGATTTAGTTTAAAATTGTGTCTAAATTAACATATGAAGGGCAAATTATGTTTAATGTTAAGCTTCATTGCAAAGTGAAATTTTATGTTCGAACATTTTCTATTTAACACAATAGGTACTCAAACAACCTAAAAACACAAATATTAATGAGAATTGTTTAAATCTACAGCCACCAAAAATAGAAAATGTAATTAATCATAAATTTGGTATTTATCCGCTTTTGCGTCATGACCAGAGCTAACACCGTTGGCGTTTTATAATCTGATCAGTTTTTATATATTCCACCACCACGGGGGACACGGAATGAAGGAGGGCTTTATTTATATGCATAAGTTAATATATTGATAATAATTTATTTGTGATTAACATATAAAAACAAGTACAATAACAATACAAATAAATAGTACAAAAACAGAAGGAAAGATAAATAATTATACATGTTTAGAAAAATATTAAATATATTTAAAATAGATGTATGCACTCAGAGACGTTCGCTGATGATGTAGCCAAATTTGAATGCCAATGACATGTGAAAGTTTGTAATCAAATTATTACTTAATCAATGTCTTTGCCACTCTTATTCATTATATTTGCTAACAATAAAATTTGATTCTCATTTCGATATTACTTTTGGGTGAGCCTACCGTTAGGAATGTTTATAAAGCAAAACAAAGGATTTTAATCCTTTAAACCATTCCAGTGCTTCATTTAGCTAGATGTTATTATTATACGGTTTTATTCATTTTTTAATGTCGTCCATTCAATCGGGATGTAATTATTTAGCAACGCAAATATTTGTATTCAACTGTTGTTTACGTTTTAATTGTAATTAGTATACATTATTTATGTACACTCGCTTTTTCAATTAAATTCAATTTTGTGATTGTTCAGGAATACATTGTATAGATAATACGATTAACACGATTTACAACAATAATAAATCACATCCTGACGGGGCACGGGGTACAATATCGGGATTTATTTTTCACGAGTTTGCTGGAAAGTCTGGAACTGAATGGACAGATTTAGGAATCGCACAAGAACCATAACGGGAGGTTATTAGTGTTTGTCCTTCATAATAACGATCACCATAACCATTCAGCTTGACTTATAATTGCATACGTAACGCGTCTTAGGCACTTGAACGATGCGATTTGCGAGATTAACCCGACACTTATGTGAGATTTCATCTTTGAATAACGCCGTCATAACCGTGGAGTCTTGTCTACTTATACTAAACGAGATTATGCCAGCTATACTTGACGTATATTCATGTAAATTTGAGCTGCCTTGTTGCTAATATCTCCATTTTTACGTTGACCTACTATTAAAGGAATTTAATCTGCAGCCAGGGTATTCATTAACGCTTCGCCATCTTGTAAATGATCAGTTTAGCCCAACGAGGCGTTGGAGGCCGATTACAAGCCACGCGGCGGTAACTTTGTAATAACCCCTCCCTCATCATTCCATTAGCGATATCAATTGCAAGGAGTATGATGGTCCCATGCCCTCAATTGTGTGTGAAGGGGGGTTGGGTCCAATTAGTTTCAGGCTGGTTAGGCCCTTCTTAGAGGGATATTGTTCTTTCACAAGAGTCTCACCTAATCGCAACTGGCTTTTAGTAGAAATTCGTCGCGCTTTAATTTTTTCCCTTCCACGAGATATAAACGCAATTTCGCTGTGAAAAGTTTGTGTGTGGAAACATGGTTCGTCGGACCATGCATCATGTCTCATGGCTCATAAAACACAAACAAAAGTTGCCTGACTTATCCGCCTTGGCTGTGTCTTCAACAATAACTTAACTCGTTAATATCCGCGCGACTCGACGCCAACTTAGTGACATCTGATGGTAAAAACAACGGCGCTCATCATTCTCGCACCCAGCACACATCGATCTTGCTTACTCAACTTATTGAGGACTATACGAACGAGAATAGTTCGTGTCAAACCAAACTCTGTTACTAATACGTATTCTATTCGACCAGGCAGGCAGGCTAGCGACGTCTTCGCGCTCTCGAAGAGTCGAAGTCGATCAATCGAGTCCTTCCCGTGCGTCGCACGTGTGTTTTGCACGTGTGTGTGTGGGAGAGAGAGATGGTGCGTGTGTGCGAGTATGAGCATGTGAGTATGTGTGCGTGTGCGTGTGCGTGTGTTACACTTTATTGGATGGCACTAAATCACTTTTATCCTATGATGTTACGAAAAGATTTGCCCAATAAATAAACTCTTGACATGCTTAGTTCAACCAGTTGATTCTAGTATTGAATGACATGAATTTAAAATCATGATTAAATTGAACTTAGTCTTTGGCATCAGCATACAAGCTACAGGCAATAGCACCATGAATATATTATCATTTGTTCATTGATATCGAAGTAAACAAATACCGAGACAAACAAACAACACGTGTTATTTGTTTACTTTTTACTAGTTGTATTTTGTTATTTTGTACAATACACACAATAAACATGCTCTCAATTACTATCAATCAATAACGATTTTTAAATGTTATTATTAAATTACAAAATAATTTTGGCTTTGCTTATACACAAAATGATGACATCCAAGAAAAACATGCAATTATTCATGAACAATATTTTATGTGTTTAGTCGCATACAAATCAAACATGTACGTGACAAAGAAAAGTTTGGGATAATAAATAAATAATAATATTCTACCCTATATTTCCGATAATGAAGTCAGGTAGGGAGTTGGAGGATCCCAGCAGACTTTTTGGGCCCCCGTGTCAATAAATACGCAATTACAACTAACCCTGTCGGGAACTTTGTATTACATGGATTGGTCCAATAGGGAACAAGCCTTGGTTTCAAATTTACGTTTTATTATTTTTATTATTTATAGAACATAGTTTAAATTATCTTTACAACTGAAAGAAATTCAAACAAATCAATCCGTGGTACCTACGAGTGTACAAAGTTATAGGATTTTGAATTCGCGCGCCAACGCTCGCTGATAACCAGTGACGTATGAGTAGGTTTTACGTAGTTCGCAGCATGCTCACCGTAGGCCGCTTCAAAATGGCCGCCTAGTCGCTCATATTTATCTCGACTGGTAAGCCTAGCCTAAGTAGGCTATAAAACTGACTGAACAGGGTTTTGACATGGCTGACTCAAACCGTAAATGTAAATGCCCTATGGTACCTTTTATAACGCGCTATTTCTTTTAATCTAGAAAGATAACACGATTGACAGGAGCACGGGGAGCGGTCTGCTAGCTTCCTTAGAGTCTGCGCCAAACTGCGCTGAATACAAGTACGTCACACTATACTTTCCGTGTTGTCTTTTGGCGGGAAGCCAGACTCAACTCAATTTTTCTTTGTTAAAAATTGACAATAATATGAACCCGAAGCAAACGAATATTTTTTTAAATTATATTGTGAAGATATTTGAGTTCTGGAATGAAGACTAGTTGATGAGAGATGATGTGAGAGAGTAGATGTGTTTTCGTTTCTTTCAGTTTCATACAGACTAGGTATTTTCGAATCCATTCGCATCACATTGTATTCGTTGTTGGGAAAAAGACTTCAAAGCGGCACAGAGCGAAATATAGTCTCTAATTCTCAGCTCGAGGAAGACGTCAACTCCTGGGGTTCCATGGAAGAGTTACATATGAATAAAAGAAGCGCTTAGTTATTTTCATACAATCCTAAAATTACAAAATCCAACTCGCCAGGGACTTGAACCCTCGTATCCCACTTGCCAGGATTGAATTGTATTTCTTGAAAAATAATATTATCAAGTCCACCTACGGGAGCGTATCAAAAATAATAAAACCGCGAGAAAGGCAATGTTAACAATATGGTTAATATGTGCATCTAAAACGTTGAAACGATTTATTTTAATATTGCTCCTGCTAAGTGAGAAACTCGGTCGAGTCAAGTTAATACCAATTTAACATGGCGTCATTACCATTACTTTATCAAGATAAACCGCGACCGCAATAAGCGAGGTTCTTGGGAATATTCGATCACAGATTAACCGTTGTTATACTTATTATTAGTCTAAAACGGTTTAGTGGTACTAAATCTGCTTCGTTACATGAAATAAGGTAATATATTATTGAGGATGCCAGGCACAATAACTATGCAATTATTTAAAGCCAGTATTATCGGTATTCTAGAAGTAAAATGGTTTTAAGTGCTGAACGTTTACACCACAAATTTAGTATACTGGTGTTTGTTCAGTGTTGTGAAATTCAGTTAAGACGCGATTTTGCCACTTCAATTAATAGCACAATATAGCCATGCAGTATTTGGAACGCAATTGTGAGATATATTTTTGATCATAAATTTGTAAATAATGGTTTGTCAATGTGTGTTTTATTTAGAATATGGTTGAATTTTAAATCAACTAGAAAAGTATGAACATTTCACTTGGAATTACCCTAGAAATATCTCAAACTAGCCGACAAGTTGATCGTTTTACTAGAAGTTAAGACTTAACTCTTAACTATTCGAGAAATTCTGTCTTTTCCGCCTACATTTTCATATCCTCTGCTTAGCATATCTCCGTGAAAGTTACTAAGTGTATGCGTAAACTGTTCGTTGAGGTGTCTCCGCGTCTTGTAGGAGCTGTGCGCCTGGATGTCAGTCGTAACCTGTCGTAGCACGAGCACGGCCTTGCGAACAAGACATGGTCGTGCTACTTGATGCAGACGAAACTAGTTCTAGGCGGCTCGTACGGAAGAGATGGACAGAGCACAATGACTCGTGAGCGTCATACGCCCTGCGAGATAATTACAGGAAATAGATAAGTGGATTGCAAAGATGGATGGTGTGCTTGACTGTTTCGTGAACTTTGCCTTTTAAAATTCTGTTTTGTACAGTTCAAACCGTGGAGTGACCGTGGAAGCCAAATATTGCAATGTTGATATTTTATGTATGTTTAATGTATTTTGATAAATACCTTCATTTTACATGTTTTCTTGTTGATACCAATAGTAATGGTTAATATTGTATGGGAGTTATTAAAACACAGTTAACGCTTTTTTTCTCGGTCATGTACGTTTTGGCATAATATTACTAACATTATAATAAAACAACACTATACGATACATCGACATTTAATGTACTTAAATTTTGCATTGCTTGCCCCCGCATTCGTGATCCAAACCAATTATTATGCATATTAAATCATTTTCGGGAAGCTTTATATTCCTATAAAAGCTAGTGAAACCAATAAAAATCTTTCGCCATTAGCATACTGAGTTATAATAAGGGCTGTATGTTCCGAAATAAGTGAACATTCCAATAGTTCTCATCATATTTATCTAAGGTTTACGAGTTTTCGTCTGGACGGGGTATTTCTCTCGCGTTTCCCCATTTTGCTCCCTAGGGCAGTTAAAAAGTTAGACTCTCGCTGAAAGATTTCCTAAAACGAATTTATTTTGTGAGAATGCTTGTACACAACTTTAAAACGCAATGTTCTAACGAGTGAAGAAGCTAGAAGGATCTAAAATTAATAACCTGTGTTTAAATATTATAAAAGTGACGTATATAATGTCTAACATTATTTAGTACACCAACACGTTTTTACGCCAATCAGAATATTTCAACTTTGGCTGTCTGGAGCGCGAAATAAAAAGTAGTCATTGAAAGCGTTTTAACTTCACAGACTTCAAGGTGGTTAGACAATTTACCAAGTACTAGGCCGCTTCGCGAACGGTTTTTCCAGTCGCGTAGATGGATGAGCGACTGCGAGTCTGAAAGAGACCGAGAACCGACACGAGCTTCGTTGTGTCAGCCGCGACAAGGTGCGCGGCGGCGAGGTCATATTGACCAAACCGTAAAAGTACGATATTGATGAGAATTATTTCTTCGAATGTACCCACAAACTTGGCAGATCTAATCACAAAGATTTCGAAGGTCATCTGAAAATTTCATCAAGATCGCATGTGACGTTTATAACTGACCAAACCGCACTGTGTTTCTAAGAATCTTAATCTCTGTGGTTAGTTTCACTGGACCCAAAAATATGTTCTCATGATTTTGACTAGATAAAAAAGATGACGTTTTCTACTTCTTTAATTATAGTAGGCCAATAACAACAATTTGATATGAAAAGGTGATTTACAGTACTATTTCATAAATCTATATGTAATGATGGCTGATGATTGGTCCTGAATCGGAATATTGATTACAATGTTATTTTCTATCAATAACGAACATATTTCTACCATTTCTCGATTTGGTTAGTCGGGTAACACTCCGGTAGGTGTAATTGTTATTATTTACTACAATTAAGAAATTTTTAAAAAAATGTTCCATCCATTCAGATGTATAGTGGCTACAATTCAGAGATTTAAATGTACCGTCCTGATGGTCAAGTAATGTGGTTCGAATCCCGGTTGGGGCGGACTTTTTAATTTCTAAATTGTAGTAAATAATAGCATCAGTCCTAATCAATCATTTTGCTATGTGTTGGGAGTCTCTCAAAATATTTCTCTTAAATTAATATGAAGTCTACTTAGATCATGAACGTGATAATTATCATGTGTATAATATTTACTATAATATGTAAAATGACAATTCACAGCCCTGATGAGTTTTATTTGTACGCGCATAAAACGAGTAAACGAGGAATTACGAGGAGCAACATCCGTGTCCAATTGTATCGCCGAATATAATCGTGTAATGAAACTGATTTCCATTTGGTTTACTTGACGGTAAACAAGTTACACACTCGAGCTGGACATAAATAACGTATGAATAATGAACGGAATTAAATGACAAAATCCGGCAAAACAGTACGCAACGATTTTTTTTTATAACAATCAGTGAACAATGGACGACGGTTGAAAACCCCGTTTTTTTCTAAATTGGATAATTCGCTTTAAATTGGGTTTGTTTGGAGAACTCAAACCGGACAGTAATTTGATACCATACGTTGGAAATTAAATCTCTATGTATAGAACAATGAATTATATTCAAGTCGGACTTGTACCGACATTCAGATCGATTTTGAAAGTGTGTTGATCCAACATGCTGTATAATTGTATGTTTTTATAGAGTTATGATGTGAGTTGATGTAAGACTAGACGCAATTTGCAAAATTAATTCTTATTAGTGAGGTATCTTCCTTATCTGCATCACTTCCCTGATCGTCAATCTGTCCAGCTGTGCATGTATCACGTCTCACGACATCCGATTGTCATGTGTTTTTGTTGACACTGCCTTTCAGCAAGGATGTTGAAGAATGTTTTCGGCGACCCTTTTTTGTGTGTGTGGGGGGGGGGAGGGGGATTTAAAATGGACATTTTCGTATACCAGAGTCGATAAAGAAGTTTCCCCGTTGGGGAGGTCCCCTTACTCCCAAGTCAAAACGGAATCTATCGTTCTGCGCACTGAGGGCGGCTCAAATGTGAAACTAATAAAAGCACTGCACGCTAAATACGGTCAGTAGATTATCGATATGCAGTGACAATGCAATTAACAAAACAACAGACGAAACGTCAAACTTTAATTTTATTTCAATCATATTAGCCCAGGGCCCTAGCCTTTTAAAACGATTTACTTTTGATTTATTATTGTACTATAAAGTGTTGCGCAGGCGTCACTGACATTTTCGTACGAAATTGATTGAGATATGGGTTGTTTAAGCCTTACGGACGTAAGTGTAGCCTAGGCCCAAGGCCACAATACAGTTTTCAGACGTAAGTACGCCCTAGGCACTCAAATGGAAATCTTGAACAATACATATTGTAGGCCTAGGTCCTAAGCTTAGGTCTACTCCATCAGAAATATCCTCATTAATAAAGAGAGTTTGCTTTATGCCAAAACATTCGCCAACATTCGATCGTATTTAATATTTTGACGTGTCCGCCATTTTTCGTCATCGACTATTAACTACTAGTAGAAAAGTGACGTACTTTTTTGAAGTAGTTCCATCAATCGTCACACAGAGTCGCGCGGAACGTTAGATTCCAAACGCCAAAAACCGACTTTTTATTTAACCCAGGCCGGTATAGGGAGTTGGAGGACCTCCCCAACGGGGAAACTTCTTTATCGACTCTGCGTATACTATTTACTACTTACTATTATTATTATTATTATTATTATTATTATTATTATTATTATTATTATTATTATTATTATTTACTATTTTGTATTCTCCCGTACCTGAGCTTGTATATTTACTTATAAGCAATGTGCGAACCTACATGCAATGCGGAAGTAATAAGACAATGACACTTATAGAATAATTCTTAGTGAAGATGCAGAGTACACGAAACGCCGCTTTTAAAATGGCTAACCATGCGATGCCCACCTAAATTTCAAGGGTCACTTGAAACATTTTTTATTAGCCTTGTTGTTTGTAAATGTAAGAAAACAATCGCCAAACCGTGGTCGTGTTCCGTTTTCATCGTAAGACGTGACACTGTCACGTACAGACGGACGCACATAAAAGTGGAACATATCAGAGAACTTCGCTCCCTACTATAGCGTTTTCCGTCATATTATTTCAGAGACGCACAAAATCAGCTACATCAATTCTATACAGTTTAATACGTGCGTGTAGTTGAACCCCCCGATTTAAATTTAAACCCCCACTGAAAATCAGTTATATGACTGAGAGAGTAGACTCTTAATATGAATTTATTTTTATTTGTTTATTTAAACTGTGTAAAAGAAGAACCATCAACAGTTATTTCATAGTAGAGTTCGGGTTTCACATCCTCAATCTGTTCATTTAAACTTGATTAGAATCTCCTAGGATCGAAGCTCTCCGATTGCATTACTTTTCTCTCTGTCCGTCTGTCCGTCCGTCTACGCGTGAGTCGAGTATAAATTAAAAACAAATAGATAACGATAGATTAAAAAAATATAATAAAGATTGAAGATAAAGAGATAAAAAAAAGATAAAATATTATATAAACCAGATAAAACTAGGAAAAAGAATTCAAAAATATATTTTCAGATAAAAACCGATCATGAATGCCGATTAACTTTCTATTTGTTTTAGTTTATATTTATCTTTAACAAGGATGACACAGAATGTTTTTGGTATCCTTTGTGATCGGGTCTAGCGCCATTTAAAAATTTCTATAAACCCAGCACCTGAGTTTAGTATAACGTTGTGAGTGATCACGTGTCTGTATCCGAATTAAAAATTATGTTTGTCTGAGATCACTAAGAAATGCTTCACTTCAAGTCCGCGTAGCTTTTAAATTTAATCATAACACGCCTTGACAACGGAACTTGAGGGCTTGTTTTTATGACATATTCTGATTGGATGATGGATCGTCGGAAGCAATCACACAACAGCTGAGATCTATCTCTCAACTTTTACTTTTAGTTAAATAGTTTTGTTGGTTCCATCCTTTAAGAAGCAGACATGATTCACTACCCTGCGTTCAGGTTTTATGAAGAAAATAGATTAAATTTCAAATTAATGTATTTTCACATTTTCTTTCATTTTTACTCACTCTGTGAGAAAGTTTTTGCGGGATAAATAATTCAAATGTGTATGCACAATAAGATAACAATTCGTTTCGTAAACTGCTACAATATAGTTGTCAAAGTTTGTGATTTATAAACAGGAATTATTAAAAGTTAGCCGGCGGTATACAACATGATTTTAACATGGTATGTGAAACTGGGCGTATCAATTATTGTACGTTCTTCGTGTGTCACTTGGCATTAAAACGTCATAATTAATATTGTTTACGGAAAGGTCAACGGTAGAGACGTCCACGGTATCTCCAAATATTGGCCGTTCTTTTCCTTGTGTGCCCGTATCAAACGGTATTGATTAGTTCACTGTCAGCTGTTGGTAGATTTTCAAACATATTTATTACTTTTATTTAAATACGCAAAACGAGAAAACAAAACGCAAGTGGAACAGGACAGTGCTGGACGGAACCAGCCACAGTTGACTCGTAGCCGACCGGGGACACATACGATTAGGGCGCTGGTCCGAAGCGTATTGCTCTACGAGGACGTGGGTTCGAATCCCGCATAAGGCATGTTTTTTCTCTCACATTTTTGTGATCGTCCTTCATCGTCATACATCACCACTTATCGTCTAGAATAGCCTTAAGTGCATTACTATGAGACGTTAAGCAATAAAAATCATCATCAGATGACACGAGAGAGCGAACGACTCAGGGTTTATACCCATGTTTCGTGTCAGTACGAATCAGTGAAAGGGGACAAACCACTTAAACTTAATTGCCTCAAGTACTAAAGGAAAGGTTCGAATAAGCTTTTAAGAATTACCAAGATATCCGACATAGCACCATGTGAATAATCGAATCATGTGTGCAAAGCTTAAATACTGCCTGGGTTTATTTTGAGTACCTAGAAAAAGCGAACATTGAACCTTACAGTTGTGGGATTACGCGTCCTTAAGAAAAAAAACAAGCAAACAAAACTTTTGTTTCTGTCTATTGTCTTTCTTGGTAAATTGGCAATTAAATTCCCAGTCTACAGAATATGAACCATGTATTGTGTGTACAGATCCGTAAAAACTTGTGCCTTGTCAAATAAGTTTAATGATCCAGAGACCGTTGTCTACACCACGTAAACTAACAACGGAGCAGCTGACTTCTGGCTGGCTCTTGGCTTTTGGAGGAACTTTAGTGGAGATAAATAAAACATGATTGGGGTGATAACAGTATAATAATCATTTCTTGTCTATATAGCTCAATCCATGCGCAATGTATGTTTGTTTCCATTATCTTTCTGTGCTTATGTACTAGAATAAACGCACCTGGTTATACATGAACATAGAACATGTATGTATTTGACACCAATGTTTCGACTATACGAAAGTGGAAATTATTGTGAATTAGGATTGGAATATTAATAAATGCATTGCTGCAATTTGATGTCAACGAATCAAAATTTCGTGTGAGTTCCCCGACCAACTGAATTTTCGTCACCGACAACAAAGTGTTGTGCATTGTTTATACAGAAATTGACATCATCATAATATGAACCGACTCCTTTAAAATAGCTGTTTATGCCAATTTAGCAATATCATCTTTTCATTAGGCATATTGTTTTTTATAACCTTAGTTAATTTTTATTTTATTTTTAAGTTTGTGTATCCATCTTAGATTTTTAGGCGTTTTTATTGTAATTTACATTTTTGTTATTCAATTTAAACTTGTATTTTTGTTTTATGTATTTGAATTGCCTTAAATTGTGATAAATGTGTAATATTAATTGTTTAGATTTAGTTAATTAATTGGCACTTGTGGGTTGTTGTACCTGTTGTCAGACATTAATAATATATTACAATAATATGAAATACAGTCTAATAAGGATATGCAAGTGCGTGTGAGTGTAATGTAGCTATCGCCAGCGTCTATGTCATCTGAATCGGCTGAAACGTCTTCATCAAGAGCTACAACAACCCAGCCAGCATCAGCTATACGCAGAACGCCGCAGGCTAAGCTCATAAGACGGTCTTAGTGTTTAATCAGTTTCAATTTGCTCTTGTGTTAAATACACAACGGGAACATCCCTGAAGATTAAGTGTTCAATACTAAAGTAGCTTTCTTATTTGCATAACAATAATCTACATGCCTCATACTTGAAACACGCGAGCTTAGAAACTTGTTTCGGAACTTTCGAAACATGTGCGGGGTTTCATTTCCATTTTGGAACATACTTCAAGGAAATTAACACGATATTTGCTTTACTTGATTGACAAAATTGTAAACAAACCATCTAAGTAGACAAACTATACTACCTTCCAACAATCCGTGCCATGTGTAATAGTTATCTACAGTGCAATTTACTGCCAGCGGTTTATAACATTAAAAATGAATTCCTTGTCATTTATTTTAATTTATCAATGGCCTTTGTTAGTATCAAATCAATATATATTTATAAACGCGATTGTATTATTTTATCATATACAGCAGAAAGGAGGCAAGAACACATTTTAGAAAGATGTACACTTTATTGTTGTTCTTTGGCGTTGAAATTCGTTATCAACGATTAACCCGAAGATTCGAAATTAACAAAGTAATCATTGTTTTTATCATTCATTCATTTATTATGAAATTAATATTTACTTAACTGTTAGTTCATTGTTGTACCTGTGTCTATGTAAGTAGATTTATTTAATTTTTCCTCCTTTGTAAATCAGTTTTTTAACTGAATAGGATAGACGTTAAATAAATAAATAAATTTAAATAAAAATTGCCTTGCTTTGTGAAATTTGCATTTTATCCGTCCCATCTTTCTTTGCATAGTTGTTCCGCATTGTCGTTGTGTTACCGATGTGTTGTCGATCCATGGTTGCCTGTTAATTATATTTCTATTTTTTGTATTGTCAGAAGGATCAGACAAATTAATCCTCATGCAGCAGCATGTTTTATGCGAGTATCAAACTCAGGAAGCGAAACTCTAGGTTTTCTGCTTGCAATATTTGGTACATTTTTTTCGTTTTTACTTCACATAGAAGCATGTCTGGCTTTATTAGTACACTATTGACGTTATATAAATAAGCCACGTGTCATGTTATATTGTGACTATGACTGCTGGTTAAACCTTTGACGAACACGATAGCTCTGTGAATGAGATGTACCATTGGTCACATGCGGCCGTTTGAAAGCTTGTTTTCCCCATTTTGTTGGTAAACAAAAATAGATTATTCGTTCATTTAAAAAAATCATTCATGGGTTCCAGAAGAGTTAATTTTAATAACATTTATCTTTATGAAAGAGATGGACGGATTGATGTTTAATTAACAAGTTCCTATTCATGTGGTCATGAAGAAAAACATATGAATTCGATATTCTGAGTGATTGCTAGTAAAAGGTTATACAGATTTTCAACATTTATTAAAATCAAGAAAAATACATTTTATTTCCGCGTGTTTGTCTTATTGTTACAATCTAAATACTTTGAAATATAAATATATGTATGCTAGTATTGGGTACAGAGATAAAAATTGGATTCCTACTTTCAATTGTTTACAAATGAGTCAGAGTTTAAGAATTGGAATTATTGTGAAACAAGATAACATACTAATAATTAGAGCTCTTATTTAAATAGGCTTATAGATTAAAATATCATTTAATTACATCCATAATTATTTATTTAGTACAAATTCATTTTAAGTATGTAATAATTTGTTACATCCTTCTATAACAAGTTGAATTAGTTAATAGTTTTAAGTGCATTAAATCAATTGTTTTTTTCCCTTGATACAATAAATACAATAATTGCATATTGAACATATACTTAGTACTATGTTCCACTATATCTGTAATATATTATGTGTGTAACACCCTATCTTGTTCTGCATCTAGTTATCACTTAAGGAGGGGCTAGTTGTCTCTGCGCATACTATACCAATCGTGATTAAATGTGCTTCTTTTATGGTATGTACACCCAATACCATGATGGTTATTCCACGGAGTTATTTCAACACCATGAGATGTCGGTCCAAACCTACGTAATTGTTGTCTTCGCTTGTGGTTTTTAAATACCTACTCTTTGTATCTTCTAATCTCCTACTAGTTTAATGGATATGGTGCATTTATATTTTCAATTCCTGTTGTGATTATATTTATGCTGGCTAGAAATGATTCATGGTCTTGCTGATTACATTTTATTTCATTTTTATTGTTTGAAGTTTTTCCTGTGCCCAACCTCCAGTTTGAAACAAAAGATTGTTGAAAGAAACAAAATATCACAGTTAATGTAATTACAAATAAAGTGTTAATCTCCCAAAATACTATGTATTAAATACAGCATGATTAGTAATTAGTATTATTATTATTAGATTCCGGTTCTTATTTTTATTCGAAAAATATTTCAACTAGTAGTTAGTAAACTTTTACTACAAACATCTTGATTAATGAATGCTTTACAGTCGTTGTTTTACTAAGGCAAGTATTAAGTGACGCCTTGCATCCCATAAAGTCGATTGTCCACCTTGGGGAGGGTAGGAATAACATGCGACTCACTTTGTGAAATAAGGTCTTGGCTAAGAATCAAACCTCTATGTTCACGAGAATAATAGGTGAATATGACGTCATGAATCTGTAATCCCCCCTCCCCCCTCTTTATGCGGTTAATGTGCAGCGAATTCTTGCGGATACGTCTCGCACCTGCCCTTGGTTTCCGTCCCCACCACCAGAGTTCTCCGTCTTCTTTCCGCGCAGTTTGTCTACGATTTATCTGGCTGTACCTTTAACGGGGCGCTCTCTTTCCGTCACGCTTGTTACACCCGCCTTCACAGCAATAACTGTCTGTCGTAAATACGAAACAGAAGACCTGTGTTTGCATTCGCAATATTCCATGTCTCGCAGATTCCATCTATTGAAAAGCTCGTGCATTTCTGAGAAACACAGGAATAAAGCAGAGGAAAATCTAATCCAAGTCCTAGGACCTACAGGATTTAACTCCCATAAGACCGCGGATTGACTCTGACTCGAGATCGACGCCTGCGATTCCATCTGACACGTCTTATTGCAACTCGATAACGGTCTCAGTGCCGACCGAATCGAGCCGTCGCGCTCCCTTTGCGCCACACACACTTTCCAAATCAATTATTGGAAAGATATTTCTCCTGCAGTCTTGCCTTGGCGATGTATAGGAAAAATAGAGCTATTGCTCATTCTGTTTGTATCCCTCCATCACTGGAGTATACAGATGTAGTGTTATACAGTGGACTCGTCTATTCAACTAGAGCATGCAGTCTCTAACCCAAAGATAGTTAGTTAGTGTTGTTTTGGGGCACTCAACAGTAGAGCAATCAGTGCCCCAAAAGTCTTTCTTTTTATATTTGAAATGTATACTAAATTAATTGTAACCGCTTTACATCGCGCAAGAAATAAAATACATTATCAAGTGTTTTGGAATCTTCAGTTAAAATTTCTTTGAGTGTAGAATTTGATTTAAACTTTTTCCTCTCAGTGTAGTACTTTGTATAATAAAACATATTTTATGCTTATAAAGCAACAAATTAAAACATTATTGGCTACGTTTGTTGGGTTGCTATTTATTTATAACGAACTATTTATAAAATAAAACAGCACAAAATCATACAAATACTCAGCTGGCCAATTATTTCCTGTATATGCGCAGTGTTTATGTTGCTTGTGTGAGTAGAATGTGTATTATTTCATGTGAAAACGTTGTTAGGCTGAGAATAATAAGCCCTTGAAATTGGCGTACTTCCCATCAATCAATCTGGAAAGTTACTGATTACAAATAAAAGTTCTGAAGTGTTTCTCAAATCAGAAATCCAAACGAAAGGTTAATGTTTTAAGACAGGAACCCCTTTCAACTCACGATGAATTAAACATGATAACAACAAAAACACTTACAGTTACCCATATTACATTACATACATCATCGTTTTGCTGCTAACGGTCGAGACAGAAATGGATTGTTTAACTCGAGTACGCAATCGATTTGAATTAGATAAATTTACAATCAGAATTAATTTACAGTAATATAAATTATGTAAAACAATGACCCAATCGAAGCGCTCAATTAATTCGAATGTATATTTAATGAATGTAATTTGAATTTATGCGGCAGTGACTTCACGACAATAATTCAAATGTTTACATTGTACCCAACATCATAACCAAATAAACCTTAATTTGATTGTTAACTCTCTACCAGTAAAAAATTCACATTTTCTCTCATCGTGATTGTGTGATTTTTCATTGCAAACTTGGCTAAATGAAAAGTCATAAGTAGTTAGTACCATCGTTTAGTTCAATCCACAGGGTTGTTTATAGCGAGCGTTGTTATAGTCCAGCACGGGGGTGGAAGTGGACAAAATAGCGAATGTAGTTGTTTAATCAACAGCTGCTATGGATAAAAATATAAATCCTCTAGTGCTTAACTCCTACTTTGGATAAGGCTAACCCAGACCTCAAGGATCATCAAAAACATTATGTATCTTCATTAATTATGTGCAATGCCTTCAATAAAACCACATATCAACCGAAGGTCATGTGCGGATTTTATAGTGAGACATAAGACACGTACACAGATGGACGGAAGGACATAAATGTGATGTACATAAGGGAGGTTTGCTCCATAAAAGTCAGATCACCGTTTAAATTCTTTGAATTTCTTGACACACTTACATAAGTAAGTTTTTCCTTGTTCGATAAGCTGCTGGCCTCGTAACTCTTAGTCGTCCCTATTTAGTGTAAATAACAAAAAGGTATCCAATTAATGTGCTCTTTATCAATAGTTTCATTGCAAAACATTTATCACATTTATTTCACGGATTATGAATGCGGTTTAAAGAATAGTTTCATAACTGCATAATGCTTTTAGATAAGAAATTGATTGGTAACTCCCTTACAGTGAGTGACCCACTCGCACTCGCACTCGCACTCGCACTCGCACTCGCACTCGCACTCACACGTCACATAATAGTCAACTTGAAAAAATACTAAGAAATTAATAAAAGTATATTTACACGATTTCGAAAAAGGAATATTTTATTTTAAAAACGCTTATATTTAGCAGAAAGGTTCCAAGGCCAATGCTTCGACCCCTAGAATATTTATTGAATTTGATGTTTTAACTTAATTTAAACTCTCTATCATGCCTCATATATAAATTAACAGTGACAGATGTTAGTTAAGAAAAGCAGTAAGATGTGAGCTAAAATGTAAATGTTTAACTCAATAATTCAAAAGTTTTGAAGTAGAGAATTCGAGTATTTCAGTGTCGTGACAAGGAGTCTGGAAAAATTGAGAACGCAAAACTACAATTTGTATATTTTTTGTAACTGTAGATAAGAACCTTGTACATGGTTTCAAGAAAAATGTATAGTAAAATGTGTATACTTTTAGATGTTGTAAACTTTAACATTTCCCAAAATTCCTTATTCGTGATATTTTATTACAATTTTCTCGACACAAGTTCTTCTTGTTTTTTAAATAAAAAAGGATGAAATGTATTATTAAACTGTCTCAATTTCTTCTACTGTAACATTTATAGACTTTTTAAAATTCGTTGATGTAAAAAGAAATTATTCATTTTCGACTGCCTAAAAAAATATGCCTTATACATAGATCGAATGTAAACTACACTTAATGAAAATTGTCTTTAGTATAACTCGTTCATGGACTATAAGATAGAGTAATCAAGCAGAGCAAAGCTAATAAAGACTTACGTTTATCACAGTTTAAACCTCTCTTCAATTACAATTGCAATGTAATACGAACTTGAATGTTTCTAACATCTGTACTGAATCTAATTGAATCCTCAGTACTGACTTTTCTTGCTTCTTCTATAGGTCGTGCGCTCAGTTCCTATTACCAGTTATATTCGCGTTATATGTGACAAGAACTGCAAGTCTATTTGACGTAACTTCATTTATTGAAATACATTATTAAATCTTAGATGTATCTTCACTATCGTAAATGAAGCTGAGATGAGTTGAAGTTTGCAAATAGGTTATTCTTCGAGCAAGGGAAAGAATTGCAATTTGTGAAGAACGGGTGATTGGAAAAGAGAAAAATATAGGAAGAAAATTGAAAAAAAAGGAATACTTCCCCTAAAACTAATATTCTTGAGATGTCTTTCCGATAAATAGGAATTGTGTCATTGTGTCATTTAACCATCACTTTATTTAACTAAATAGGTATAACGTTAAATAGAAAATTATCTCTCTAGATATATAAAAACGAATGTATGCATGTCTGTATGTCTGTTTGTCCTTTATGCATTACTACACCATTCATCCGATCTCCATGAAACTTGGCACATATATGTATTTTTCACGGGAAAGGTTCCTATGCTTTCCATTGTGTTGTTATTCCTCCACGTGGTGATCGGTGCCTGCAAAGAGGATACATTCGTTTTCATATATATACTAGGAAAACGCTTAAGTCCCGCCGCGTTGATGGATGAGCGTAATTTTTTTTAAACGAAAAAAGCGTAAAACTGCGATTTTTTAATGATTATTTTTTGATTACGCTCAAATTTCACACGAATATATAAATTCATAAAATTAAGGTTCTGTGAAAAAATCATTACAATCGGATAAAGCATGTAGGTGTTATAAGTCGAAGAATTTTTTTAAAAATCGAAAAAAATCGTAAAATTACGATTTTCATGAGAAATAATTTTTCGATCGATTTTTCACCCCGTGCAGTTCTTCGTTCAGAAATTTCATAGACCTCTATAAAATTTCATCGCAATTGGTGTATTGGTTTAGCCGGAATCGTGATCACAGACACACAAAAATACAAAAAAAAGAAAGAAAATTTAAACATTCCGGATTTTGTTCTCAAGTGTAGTGGTATGGAATCTTCGCTTCGCACGCTACGCTCATCCAATGAACTACACCATTCATCCGATCTCCATGGAACTCGGCACATATATATTTTTTTTTTCACGCGGAAGGTTTCTATGCTATCCATTTTGTTGAAACTCCTCCACGAGGTAATCGGTGCTTGCAAAGAGGATACATTCGTTTTTATATAATCTAGGTGCCCGTTAGGGCGCCGCAGCCAAGCCGCGGTGCGCTACACACTCAAGCACCTTATACACCAAGCAGAGTTGGGGTGATTTCGAGGTGTTACCCAGCCGTCATGTAACGTGATGTGAACTTGAAAACTATCACAATCGAGGGGATTTAGGTACCTGACAACACATGCCAAATTTTATTGGGGTACGATTATTCCTTCTTGGTGAAAAAATGGCTTAAAACATGCTCAAAATCACTTTAAGGATGTTAGCTACTGCTACTGCCTACTACTGCTACTGCTAACATCTAATATGTCGGCCCGCGATTCTGACCAGACGGGTGGGACTACAATGTTCATATTTTACATGGACATTAAGGTTATAGAAATATAGTCTCTTTTGAAAAAAAAAGTTGAAAAAGTTTGTTGGAAGGCTTCCAAATAAAGGTTTTAAAATAAGCCTTAAACACTTGGCATACAATCAACAAGTAACCATAGTTACTTGACACTTGTTGACGGTATAAGCAGAGTTAGGCGGGAAAGTGCGATACGTAAACAAATAGCGGACATTTAAAATTTTTCTTCTTTGTGTGGAACGAGAAAATGTGTCATTATACTCTCATAAAACAAATCAGAAACCGTCCCTGGCCTAGGCCCAGATGTGGAAAATTATTTATAATGCAAAAGTGTAGGTCTAAAGTTCCATTTGGCTATAGGACTAGTAAAATTCATACTTACATTACATGTTTGACAAGCCTAGCCAACCCTATGCCAGCACAACATTGTTCTGATATGAACTTGCTCAACTGTTTGTTTACATAATTGCAACAATCAAATCATTTCATACAACTTGTCTTTCGATTGGCCCGCGTTTATGAAGGCACTGCCATCTAGAATAAATATAGAACTTTTTCGAGCTCTTTGCTATACGCAAATCTTTTTAAAGTGTTTGGATTTCGTGATACTCTTTCAACCATAGACATCCTATATAATTGGCTAGACCAGCAGTCGGTGGTCCACTTCCGGTACAATTAGAAGCCATCTTAAAATGACAGTTTACATGTTAATCAAATGGGAGCGATTTGTGGCCAAATAGTTCTCAAGATTGCCGCCAGGTTGACAGGTAAGCATACTAGCCTTTAACACCAAATGATTACTAAATTCCCTTATGCAATCACTTCGTATTGTTTCTTTTGTTTAATACCATGCTGCACAAGCTAAAACCATATCAAACAATCCAGTAAAATACTTTATTGCATTAAAAAAGCATAAATTAAAACACCAAATCGCCATCTTGAAATGGGCCGGTTGAGTCTTCAATTTGCTACGCTCGCGCCTGTGCGGAGGTATAGGAGACTGCTAATCTAGCCTACTATAGGGGTTTAATTAATATCAATGCTTTCAACTCACAACCCATGACGTTTTCCACGATACCGTTCAAGAATACCAATTCCTTCGTAAACGAAAACTACTTCGTTTTCAAATTGCGTTTTCAACTCATCTCCCACGAACTCAAGAATTGGGGTCCAGTCCTTATACCGTCGTTATACCATGGTTATACCACCTATACCCAGGATGTACATGAATCCGGGTCTAGATATTTTACATCCTATATTGTTACTGCTAATACCATAGAATTTAAATCAACTTTGATAAAAATATTATATTTTAGCAAATAATTTTGTAATGGAACTTGAAAAAGTAATGAGATCACACACATAACAAAAACTTGTAGAAATACAGCCAAACCTTACACACTCAAAAGGAATGAGATCTTAAAAAGGGCCAAGCTCATCTACCCTTCCACATAAACGTACAGTGTCCCATAACAGCATCCTCGAAAAGCTTGGCAAAATAGAATTTGCATGTTATTACGTTTAAATTAATTAGAAAAAAAGAACTTGGATAAACTATTACGTTAAATTAATAATCGCAAATTCTATTTTGCCAAGCTTTTCGAGGATGCTGTTATGGGACACTGTACGTTTATGTGGAAGGGTAGATGAGCTTGGCCCTTTTTTAGATCTCATTCCTTTTGAGTGTGTAAGGTTTGGCTGTATTTCTACAAGTTTTTGTTATGTGAGTGATTATATCGACTACACCATTCATCCGATCTCCATGAAACTTGGCACAGAAATGTATTTTTTCACGGGGAAGGTTTCTTCTGAGATCGCAGCAACGCGCGACAGGTAATCTAGAAAATAACTAGGAAAACGCTTAAGTCCCGCCGCGTTGATGGATGAGCGTAATTTTTTTTAAACGAAAAAAGCGTAAAATTGCGATTTTTTTAATAGATAATTTTTCGATAACATTCAAATTTCACACGAATATAATATGAATTCATAAAATTAAAGTTCTGTGAAAAATCATCACAATCGGATAAAGCATGTAGGTTTTATTCGTCGAAGAAATGTTGAAAATTGAAAAAAAAACGTAAAATTGCGATTATCATGAGAAATGATTTTTAGATTGCGCTCAAATTTCACACGAATATATTAATTCATAAAATTAAGGTTCTGTGAAAAAATCATTACAATGGGATAAAGCATGTAGATGTTATAAGTCGAAGAATTTTTTTAAAAATCGAAAAAAATCGTAAAATTGCGATTTTCATGAGAAATAATTTTTTGATCGATTTTTCCCTCCGTGCAGTTCTTCGTTCAGAGATTTCATAGACCTCCATAAAATTTCATCGCAATTGGAGTATTGGTTTAGCCGGAATCGTGTTCACAGACACACAAAAATACAAAAAAAAAAGAAAGAAAAAAAAAACATTCCGGATTTTTTTGTCCAGTGTAGTGAAATGGAATCTTCGCTACGCTCGCTCCGCTCGCTACGCTCATCCAAATAAACAATGCAGACCCATACCTATAGTACGCAACTGTTAGTCGTTTTGAATTTACGGTTTTATGGGTAAAATATGAAACTATAGAAAACTTTATAGAATGCATATTATTAATTTTAATTTTAACTACCTACAAGTTAATAAAAAAATCATAAACAAACTAGTAGAGGCTTTAAGAGGATGTTCGTAAAACGTGCTGACTAGTAATAAATTAAATTCGGTTTTGATTTTGATTTTGACCGAATAATAAACGAATATAAACACTACCTTATTAAAAGGGTATCAGCACTCACCCTCTAAACAAAACAAATATATTGTCATGTCCTATAGAGTACATGTTGACATAATACTAATTATCTCGAGGTCCAATACATTTCGGAATCCAATCAGAGAACATACCGACGTGAGTTCATTAAGGGTCAAGACGTCTAGTTACTTTCCGGTGAGGCTCATTTAGACGCAATACAGGAAGGGAATCGACCGACAAAACGCTGAATACTAAAGATTGCACAACTAAATAGTGCAAGTAAATCAAACTTTGATTAAGTGCACTGAACGCAAGAGTGCGGACGTTCGAGGAGAACAGGGGGAGACGAGCGACAACCGTTGACGGAGGAGGTCAGGACAGTGTAACATCAATCGCAACGTGAACCACCAATGTCCTGGAAGAGTTCTTAGTGAGGATTACCGGATGAAGAACCAGAACAAGGATTAACCATAAGAAGAGGTGAAGAGAGAAGACATCGCCCAGGGTCCGACATCAGGGTGTCGGAGGGGGCCAGTCTAAACCACATACCAGGGACTAGAAGCATTCGGTAAGCCATGCAAACCAATTAGTAAGTCATAGAGTCAGTAGAGGTATGAACCCACGGTCTGCCAGACGGAACTCATAGGTTCGATCCTAGGCCAGAATAGAAGGGTTACTATGTTTACCTCTAATACAGTGCTGGTCTCTTAAGTGGAATCACGTCTAATTACTGTGTCTACATCCCCTCATGAACCCACCTACCCACGATCCCTGGTCCGTGCTAGCTATTTAAGCCTAAAGAGTTACGCTACGCCCCACTTAAACACTCATTTGGCGATCACCACCCTCAGCCAAAGGGCCTAATTAGCTATGCGTGACAATATATTATACAGACTAAATAAATAACATTCCTTGGTAAAAAAAAAATAATGGTTTCAACAGGAAATAAAATTACTAAGTAAAAAATGGATGAAATGTGCAAACTTGTGAATATAATTCTATAGTAGGTCCCATCGAGAAAATCTATCATGTGACATAGCACATGCGAAGTTTTTGAGCCCCGTGTCCTTGATACTGATCAGAAAGAATACTGATCGTTATTTATCTTTTCTGTACATTTCATTTTTCTAATCTCCCATGTACATTAAACTATCATGCCGACACATAATTGTCCTGTATAGTGGTCAAACTTTGCATGTAGTGTAGTGATGCGGCCTCCTCGTCCTGTTTACATACTAGGAATTCTATACTAAATACATGTTTGGTATTCATATGTTACAATAAACGTAGTTAGATGTCAAAAGCCCTTTATTGAGCGAGCGTAGCGAGCGTCTCCACTTGACTCTTATGGCTCGAATGTCTGTTTTTTTTTCTTTCTGTTACTGCTTTGACACAGGTCGCCCCGTTTCTCTGATCGACCTGAAATTTTGCACACATGTACATACCACCTAGGCGGGTTGCTGTATAGTTTTGTGGCAAAATCGTTCAAAAAGTTAAAAAGTTTCATTAAAGTTAATCGAAAGTTTTTTTTTCAAACTTAACGGCGACAAAATCTGAGGTGGCCAAATCATTTAGAATGTCCGTCCGATCACGAATATAGTATTTTTATTTTGATCCGATAAGTAGTGTAGATGGAAATTACATTATAACAAAGTCCCGTTACCATGGCAACGGAAAGTCGCACAGCTTTTTTGGCTCATGATAGCGGTCAAACGGAGGCTCGGATCGAGTTGAAATTTTGACCATCCGCAAGTTTCGTTCCCGATTGAATGCCATTAGTTTTGTGGCAAAATCGTTCAAAAATTTATAAAGTTACATTAAAATTAAACCAAAGTTTTTTTTAAAATCTAAACGGTGACAAAATCTGAGGTAGCCAAATAATTTAGAATGTCTGTCCGGTCACGAATATGCTAATTTTATTTTGATCCGATAAGTAGTGTAGATAGAAATTACATTTTAACAAAAGTAACGTTACCATGGCAACGAAAAGTCGCACAAGAATTCTGGTCACTATGTACTGCCACCTAGAAGAAATCAAGAGTAAAATAGTTTTCCCAAAGAAATGATGTCAAGGTCCTCTAGATGGCGGTGGATTTTATCCATTCTCTCCTATTTTACTAATTTTCAGCTAAATCGGTCAAGACCTTAAAGACTTATTGGTATGTAACATTATGGGAATGTCGTACTCGGGTCGTGTTGCACGTACCGGTGCTCGCTCAACAACGCGTCCAACTGAGCGTTTTCCTAGTATATCAAATATAGAATTATGATATCTGTTACGCCCTTTTGCCACCATTTATCAAGACGCCTGCAACGAATCTCGGGGAAGATGTTTACTTTTGTCTTGTACGAATACTTAATAATTTGCAATTATATGTATGTAAATAAGTTTGTTAAACTGAAAAAAACATATCTTTGTCACTTACGCCCTTATGCCACCATGTGTCAAGACACACTGGTCGAAGAAAAGGGAACAATTTCACATTTCCATTGTATGAAAACATAATAATTTAGACATATGTCAAAATGTATTGGAATTGAAAATATCATATTTTTGGCACTTACGCCCTTTTGCCACGCACGGTTCGAAGCATATGACTGATTTTAACAAGACTGTCGTAGAAATAGTTAATAATTTTTACATATTAGTGTAAAAACTTGGTTGAAATTGAAAATTAATCATTTTTGGCACTTACACCCTGTTGTCACTATATCTCAAGACGCACGCGGCGGAGCTTAGGAAACTTTTCAATTATTGTTCAGTACAGTCAACTGAGCATGTGTGCAAATTTTCAACTTGTTCGGAATTTTGTCCGGGTAAAAGTCTTCCACTCCTGGGCTATTGTAATTTAGGCTTATAGCGAATTTCAGGGTATAAAAACTTAAATATGGATTTCATATTTGTGAAAACAAAATTCTAAATTTTCTCAAATAAAAATAACATAAGAATGTATTTGTATAGAAATTAAAAAGATAGCCTGCTATTAAAACGTGAGTATCAAACGATGTATACGTTCCAACTTGAGTTTAATGACCCGGCACCTCCACCATTTCTATCCTCGTTTTCATTTTTCACGTTTTCATCGAAAATATCACCAGAAATCGATATCGTATCAAAATATCGATGTATTTGTCCAGACCAATGTTATCGGAATGTTAAAGTTGTTATTATTAATAGATTAAATTTAGTTTATTATTATGCTATAGAAAATATATACAAAATGCTATTTTATGGTAACATATGAGCCATACACATTAGTGCCGGTGGGCCTGGATCCAGCCGTGTCTCAACATGGGAGTCGGTGCACTATCCCCTGAATGCCGCATCTAAATCTCAACCACCTCCAGCGCATATTTCATTGATAGTGTCAGACGTGCTTACCTCTGCAAATGCTGTCTTATGGGAAACATCTGAGCTTGGACCCAGCGCTCTGATGCAACAGAAGCAGCTTCTTCAATCGATATCTCCTCATGCATGAAGCAAACTAATGTCATTGTTCCGCGTATATGCAGCAGGCTATGCTCGTTAATCATTCGCTGACTTTTGATGACGTGTGAGAAAAGAGAGAGGAAGACTAGTTGGAATATTTAACATTTTCAGGAAACGATGAGATTATTCATATTTCAGGGCGAAAATGAGGAAACTAATGGTCCACACATTCAAATCTGCTTTCATAGCTGACTCCAAGGACATCTAAATCTCTAGTCGTGGTTCGCCGAAACTCCACCAGGAGATTTGGTGGATCTTTAGCTAAACCTAATGCAAGATAGTGTAATGTTAAGTAGTGTCGTGAAATTGCTGAAATTTGTTCCAGTTAAAAAATTGTTGATTTAAAAACATAAGGTTTTCATTTGATTGGTATAGTTGTGTCGCTATAGGTCAAATAATATCCCTTCATTCCATTAATTATTTATTCCTATGCCTACGAAAACGTACGTAACTAAGAAGAGTAATTTAACATTGACGACAGTAATATAATTATGGTTTCTAGAGGTCACCGATTTTTATACATTTATTTTTTAACATTTTAACTTTATTATTTTATTGGTGTTTCCGCAAGCGTCCATACATTTATCCACTCACTTATTTATTATGATGTTTATCAAAAACACGGATTTCGATATTCACTCTTAGTCTGTTCCGTTCTCAACTCAATGTTGGCCATCTCTCTCTGTATTTTTATTTTTTATTTTTTTATTTTTTGAGTCATGTTGGTTCACCTAGCCATAAATTTCTTTGCCGTGAGGTAAGTGCAAACTGTCGGTGGTTTTAACCACATTAGCCCAGCTCGCAGCTGTATGTAAACTACACATAAGGTCTGGCCAACGCGCCAGCTACCCCGTATGGTTTTATACGCAGTTAGATCGATATTGCGAGCAACAGAGGCAGACGGTATCGCACACTCGCACACGGATTAACCGGCGTTTTTCTGCTCCATAAAGCGTGACACCGCCAGTTGCTGCTCTCCTTTGCGCTGCGAAATTAAACACAAAACATACTTTTGGAATTTATTCAGTTGGGCGTTTTAATTATGTTCAATGGGCAAACAGTTACAGTTATTGTATTATCACAGTTAGCTACTTTTGTAAAGGAATTTTTAAATTATTAGTTAATTATATATAAACACCACCTTTGACGATTATAAAAAATGAAACTATATAACAGGTAGTAACGTTATAAAATATAATCATTGGACTTTTTCACTGTTAGTTAACAAAATATTTATTTTAATGTGATATTTCGATTTCTTTACAGAAATCTTTATCAAACAAAATTAACAATTAAAAAAACCACAACAGACAGGACAAAAAACATTTCACAAAATATTATAAATATGGCTGTGCATTAATACCAAATTATTAACAAAAAAGTTTATTATGAATAAAAATAAAAAAACAAAAAACAGAACATTAAATTGACAAGTTGGACAGTTATTGATGTATGAAATAAAGCTATTGATCTAGTGATGAAATTGATGGACAGAAACTTTTCCAAATGGCTGGATAATTAACACTAGGCACACTGATTGTATTGGCCACACATGAAATCAAACCAGCTTCCTTAATTTTCCGTGTTGTGGCATTAGACTCATGTGCAAGGATTGAAGCGTCTTCCCAATTAATATGATGATGATTTTCATAAACATGTTCTGCGAGTTTTGAAGTATCAATCTTATGTTGTTTTCACATTGTTCTTGTGTTTCTTTTATTCTTACCATCAAAGGTCTCTTGGTTTCACCAATGTATCTAGCATCACATTCGCAAGGTATAGAATAAATAACACCCTTAGATGACTGAACCTCATCCCTAGGTTTAGTCTTGGTGAGAATGCTGCGCAACGTATTAGACGAACTAAAAACAACTCTTATGCCATACGGAGCTAAAATGCGTTTGATCTTTTCTGAAAGATTCGGATAGTATCCAATGCATATCCATCCATTAGGAAAAGTTTCTGTCCATCAATTTCATCACTAGATCAATAGCTTTATTTCATACATCAATAACTGTTTCAACTTATCAATTTAATGTTCTGTTTTTTGGTTTTTTTATTTTTATTCATAATAAACTTTTTTGTTAATAATTTGGTATTAATGCACAGCCATATTTATAATATTTTGTGAAATGTTTTTTGTCCTGTCTGTTGTGGTTTTTTAATTGTTAATTTTGTTTGATAAAGATTTCTGTAAAGAAATCGAAATATCACATTAAAATAAATATTTTGTTAACTAACAGTGAAAAAGTCCAATGATTTATATTTATAACCTTTGACGATATTCAAACATTGATAAAAACTAGAGATAACGGTTATGTCGAAAACAAACATGCGTTCGGGAGTACATTAGAGGTAACGAAGCTACTTTGTCAACATATTGTCGAAGACTCACGTAATGACATTTCCTCCGTCATTCAAGTCACTTCAGATTAAGTGTTAGGTTCATAGACTTTCCCTCTTTGAATAGTGATTGCCCCCCCCCCCTCCCCCCACACCCGTGTCAAAACATTCTAAATATAATGCGCATGTCAAGCTGAGATAATGTTCGGTTTCTATCATGAGACGTGACACACGCACAGACGGACGGACGGACGGAGATGAAAGTGATGCTTGGAGGAGAGCTTTGCTCCATAATAAACATGTAAATAAGTATTTAGCAATGTTGCACTATTTTTCGATAAAATGTCGAGTTTTAAGTGTCAAGTCGAGTAGCCGGTGAAAGTGTGTGCTGTAGATATTTTCAATTATTTTCATGAACTCTTACAACACTAGATAAATCTGTCATAATACTTGTCCGTTACCAGTAAATTTAAATATACATTGCAATGTTTTTTTTAATTATTTTATATTTTATTAACCTATAAAAATGTGTTATGGATGGTAAGAAAACATGATTGACAAGTTTATATTCAGTGGCAGAACTAGGCGCCCGCAGGGCCCGCAACTGCGGGCGAGCCCAGGCCTGCCCGCTAGTTTAAGGGGCCCCGTTAAAAAAAAAAAATGTAAAAAAAAAACAGTATTTCACCCTGTTAGGAAAATATTGTATTTTTTTTCGTAACTAAAATGACCGTTTTGTGAATCTATAGGGTTTGAAGGTGAAATCTAGCGTATATTTAGAAATTTTTAGCATCCACATTCCACAACACAACACACAAAACTACATTATTTTGGTATTGCATTCAGCCCACAACTTTTTTCTAAAACGCACCAAACTCACTCTAAAAACCCTAATTTTCAAAATTTTCGCTAATTGCGCTATTGTTGGGTGGCTTTGCCCACCAAACCCCCATGTACTTGGTCCCTATATAACACCCCGCTGAGATATTGTATAGCCCCCCCCCCCCCCCCCCGGGATAAAAAGCCTGAATTCAACACTGAGCCTATGTATGTGTGTATCTGTTAGGGGCGAGGGGGGCCCATGAAACGAAGTTCCGCCACTGTTTATACTACAGAATTTTAAAACGTATTTGTGACATTTTTGCTTTCCAGAAATGTTTTCACAAACTTAGAACTGCAGAAAACTTATTTTCCACTATGCTTGCTTGATTGCAAGTTAAGTTGTGTCTATTTAAATTTAAATTTTAAGTATTTTAATAAATGTAATAATTTATACAGTCATATTCAATAGTTAATTAAGCAACTTTCGTTTCTCGTGGCAGTGTTTGACATCTGATTGCATCGAAGAGACTGAATGTCTTGAGCTTGATGAGACTGGCAAGTCACGTAGGTTTTACCGGACTTCGAGGACGGTCGTACGATCTTAGTAGACTTGTTGTTGTTTTTTAAGGAAGAGTAATAAAAATAGTAAAATATCGATGACCTCCATTGGTATGAGGGATTCAACGACGAAGCTCATTAGTTTCTATTCGAACCCAGAATCAACACGTTGAAGATCTATTGACACTTGAACTGTGAAACAACCTCCACATGAGTGATCCACCCGCTCGCTTCACTACGTACTACAGAAGTCAACCTGGGGCACACAACACCACAGAATAACATAACCAACTGTTCGTTAGCAGTTAACATTACACCGTAGCTTTCATTCTGTCCGTTACATCGGAACACGAATGTCATTCAATCGATGCTTTGTCCAAATGAAAATATTTCCCGGACATTTACAAGATTTATTATCAAAAGCAATGATTCTAATTATATTGATTAGGTAATTTCATTGTTTACATACCAGCTCAAATTGCAAACGCTCTACACACAAAGAGTGTCGCGAGTACCGCATCAGAACATTCGTCTATACACAACACATATTGGAACTAGTAGTAGTAGTATGATTTATTTATTTAGCTTTCGCTAGTTCGTTACATGTTACAATCATAACATACAATATAAAATTACAAATACAAATAATATAACATAATATACAATTATGCGCTTCACATAAGTAGAAAACAGAGTCTATAAATAATACAAATTAAACTATTCCAACAATTTAAGTCACATTCCTTCATATGGAAATTCAGATTTTAAAAAATTAATACATTTAGTTTATATATATTGAATCTACTTTCTTTTATACCGTTTGGTAGACTATTATATAATTTGATTCCATTAATAAAATTGATTTTTGGTTAACAGTCATATTTTGTACGTTTAAATGAAATTGATTGGCCTGCCTAGTTTGATGATCATGAACTTCATTATTTTTGTTAATGAACTCATCAAAGTTGTCATTGAATTTTCCATCCACAACATTGCGGATGAAATTAGTACCTTCAGGCCCAATCTTTGCTCAACCGTCATCCATTCAAGAACATCCAACATATCTCTAACATGTGTTCTTTTGTTAACCCTCAATATAATTCTCATTCCTTTATTTTCCAATATTTGTAACTTTCTTATGTTATCAGTACCAGATTTCCAGAGTAAAGAAGTGCAGTATTCAAAAATGAGGTCTGATTATTGTTTTATATATCATCAATCTTGACCATTGACTTAAGTGTTTGCTAATTCTGTACATATAACCAATTTTCTTGCTAATCTTTTTTGATATATATTGAACATAATCATGAAAATTTAAAAGTTGGTCTATAATAACCCCCAAATACTTTACATTACTTTAAAAATCTAGTTCAGACCCTTCCAGTACAATTTTACAATTTAGATTAATGAGTAGTGTATTATTGTTTTTAACTAATGAATTTGAAATAAGAATACATTGAGTTTTGGTTACATTAAGCTTCAACTTATTCCTCATAAACCAATCACATAATAATTTAAGATCCCTATTTATTATATCACACACTTCTTTCAAATCTTTACCTGCATACCAAATGAGTGTGTCATCTGCGAAAAGGTTTACAAATGTTCTTAAAAGAGATTCAGGCATGTCATTTATGTAAACAATAAACAACAGAGGTCCAAGAACAGACCCCTGGGGAACCCCAATGTTAGTTTTAATTTGCTTAGATTTATTTCCTAGTATTCTTGTTTGTTGAGTTCTATTTTCAAGATAACTCATTATCCATTCAATCACTGTTCCATTTATTCCATATTTACTTAATTTAGTTATCAATATTTTCCTATCAATAGTTTCAAAAGCCCTTTTTAAATCTATCATAACAGCAACTATTATATTGTTTTCACTATCTAGAATACTTTTCCATTTGGAAATCAAATATTGCAATGCAGTTTCAGTTGACATTTTCCTTCTAAATCCTGATTGATATTTATAAAATAGGTTATTACTTTCAAAAAAATCTAACAGCTGGTTATGAACTACAATTTCTAATATTTTTTCATAAACTGGCAGCATATTAATAGGTCTAAAATCTTGTGGCATTTTTGGGTTTGCTACTTTTGGAACAGGAATAACTGTTGATAGTTTCCAACTGGATGGGAATTGACCAGTTGCTAGAGATTCATATTAACAGTTTCTAACAGCTGTGCTCCACATGATACAAATGATTTCTTTATAATTTCGACTGTGATACCATAGTTCAACTTAATTATTTTTTTAAACTAAAAATCATTTTCTTAAATTCACCAATGCCTATCAAATTAAAGGTATTAAATTCCTCACGTGTAGGTTGTTGTACACCCAAATCAACAGACATAGAATCAGTTATTGGGATTGATTTGCAAATTTCATTAATACTGTCCACAAAAAAATTGTTAAAATTTTCCTCAGGCGAGTCCCCTGGTTCACTTTTTTCAAACTTAATCCCATTAAATGTTTCTTTGTCATTGTTATGGCCCCCTTCACATTGAACAAGTTTTTTTAGGGTGATCCACATTAATTTACTATCATTCTTAGACTTGTCAATCTTATTTTCATAGAACTTACACTTTGCCTTCGATAATTCCTTGACAAACATATTTCTAGCACAACGATATGTGTTGAGTTGATCTTCACTGCTTTGTAGTTTATTTTTCTTCCACTCATTCACTTTTATCTTCCATAGCTCCTTTAGCCTGTCATTGTTCCTAAACCATGGTTTATTTGTTGACTCATTCCCTCGTTTGAACTCTCTACTTGTCTTGCTTAAACCTGCCTTGATGGTATTTGCATAGTTACTTGCAAGGTTGTCTACAGAATTTGAAATTTCCGGCCATTCCACGCTACATAAGTATTCATTCAATTTTTCAAAATCACATTTTTTATAACATATATTATTGGCATTCACCGAGGCACTTTTCATTTGATTTTTTCCTTGGGGAGAAAAGTTATACCTAATTTCAAGTGTTTCGTGATCTGAAATTTTTAGTTTATCGTTTACTTTCACTTTTAATTTATTTAAATTTGTTATGACCAAATCAATCAAAGTCTTGCTATTTGTTGCAATACGCGAGGGTTCATTTGCTATCTGTTTAACTCCTGCAGTTTGTATTATATTCTTCAACTTCTTGGAATAAGTGTCATCTTTATTCAGATCTATATTGAAATCACCAAGGACTATGAGATTTCCCTGCACATCAACCACGTCCATAAGCCATTCTTCAAAGAAACTTAGAAATTAAGCATTAAAAGAATTAGGAGAATGGTATAAAACATAGATGTAAAGTGGAACACTCTTGGACACAATTCTGATTCCGACAATTCAACAGTTCATTGCCAGATGTGAATTAACAATTTTGTCGATTTTTAAGTCTTCCCTAACGTATATCAAACATCCTCCTATATGTCTACTCTCAGATGTAATGCTTACGTGTTTATATCCCTTTATTTCAGTTTCCACTTTATATACATTATCAGTGTAATGGTTTCAGTAAGGCAAATTATTGAAGGTCTAATATCCTTTAGAATATATTCTATGGTGTCCTTTTTTGTGACTAACCCACAAATATTTAAGTACCATATATTATCATTAAAGTTTCTTTGATCTTTATACGACAATGATTGCTACAGCTTATACTTGATTTTATTTTCTTGCGCTTGTACAACTTTCTCATAACACACGCAATTATTATCATAAGCAGTATGATATGGGTCTAGATTAAGATTGTATCTTACATTAGCCCTCTCGCAGTTGATGCAGTATTCTTCAGTTGAGTCACACTCATTGTACGAGTGATTGTACGCGCAATATGCACACGCTACTTGGTTCCTACAGTCACGTTTATAATGACCATATCCTTGGCACTTGTAGCAGCGTATAACATAGATGTAGTCTTTTATCTCGTAGATATTCCAGTTCATTTTGACTCTCTCTCCTTGCAATAGTTAGTTAGCTAGTAAATGCGATGGTGGTAGCAGTTAGCTTACAGAAGAACAACAAAATTAGCGAGGATCAATCTCTAAAGCAAGATCATTGTTTCACCTAGCCAGCGAATCAATTCAAGACTATAATATTATAATGCACAATACATAATGAATAAATAATTAAAAATAAATACTAGTTATGCAAATAAAGGTAAAAACACAAATAAACACATCACCATTTACACAAATAAAAGATAAACGGTGTAACTGCCAGTTATGAACAATGATCAATACTGGAAAACAGAGTTTTAACAAGATATTGGTTAACCCTTATTTAAAAAATGTCGATCTTTGGGATTGATTTGGGATCATAAATATTTTTTATGTGTCCGCCCATGTAGTGAATATGCTTTTTTAACTGTTTGGTACGATGGAAAGGGCATTGTAGTCATAGTATGACGTGTTTTGTGTGTACGATGAAATGATGTCACTTTGAAATGATCCGTTTTATTTTTTTACATGGCAAACCGTTTTATAGACGTAGAGCCTATGCGTTCACGACAGTATGAATGTTTAGTTCTTTGAATTTCTCTTCTACGGAGCCTCCCTAGAATCCAAAGCGCTCGTCTAGCCATGGAATTGTAAAAGTACCTCTCAAACTCCATGGTCTAGCTTGGGCATTGTCATCACATTATTTTGTGAAATTATCTGAACAATACTGGTTATACTCTCCACCACCCGCCCAAGCTACCACTCCAAATAATCGTAAGAGTTTATAACGCTGTACTTACTATATTTTTTAAGAAAAAGGAAGCACATTTCCATTATTTTACTTTTTGTACTTTGCAACATTAATTTTCCTGTGGCTCCGCCTGGCACTCTTATGAAAAGTTACGATAATTATATATATCCACCTTAGAGGATGGGTGGCTGTTGGGTGGCTCCTTGTAATATTATCTTGCACAAATGGATAGTACCAACCTCTTTTGTAAGAAGTTGTTGTTTTTAGAGGTGTTATTAGGGACTGAGTCTGGCTTATATGCATCACTTTTCAGTGTGTTCGTCGACTCGTGAGTCACGTATCACGATAAAAACTGGACATGATCGATTGAATTGCGATTTTTTGTTAGCATTGACTTTCAAGAAAAATTATACAGAATTGTTTTGGGTGCCCCGTGGGTAAAGGGCCCCTAGAGTTTGGATATTATTGTACTCGGCACGTCAACCATAGGGACGGCTGGAATGAGCGTGGTAACATATCGTTATAATCTTCTCTTTCTATTTTTGATTCTCCTGTAACCGTACTTACATAATATTGCCCTTCGGAGTTTCAATGGAAATCGTATCAATGGGGATTCCAGTTAACTAAAGCATCAATAAAATGTTGTTGACAATATTTAACTTTTAGAAAAATTATAGCTTTGAGCTGTATTCAATCGTATATCCCATTGATTAAGTAGTTGTTAGTATAGCCACATATATCAGACTGTGATTGAGCTATATTAAGTAAAACGTGTGTAGTAGCATTACATGTTTCAAAGTATTAAGGTCGACTGCTATGATAAATCTATTGATAAACGTAGCATATTACGAAAAATAATAATTGAAAAACATGAGTAGTCCTTATACTTTTCCAGAATTGATTGATTGATTGAATATTGCTTAACGTATCATATTTATACACTTTGGCTATTTGAGACGATGAGTGGTGATAGATGAGGATGAAGTATGAACAGAAGGGAGGAGGGGAAACCCGGTACCGGCATGTAGCCTACTCTTTACGAAAAGTATCAATTGTGGACCAAGGTTAAGTCCCATCCGAAAGGACGGTGTAACTTTGACAGTCATATAGGTTCCTTCACTAAACCGGACTGCCGAGCAGACGTCGAGGAGAACGAAGCCGTTACACTAGCTCTCGAACCCTCCATCTGCTCTAACCAGCGGTATACGTGAGTTTCAGGGCAGATCGGTCACCCACTCTACCCATGACCAGGCCCGATTCTGCTTAACTTCGGTCCTCGGCTAATCCGCTGGCTTTTCCCAGAATGAAGTTGCCTTTGTTTTGTTGGGTGTGCATTAGTATTTATGATCCGAGCAATATAAATCATTAGTTTTAACAGTTTTTCTAGTTTTTCATAATTTTAGGAAACATACTGAAAACAGAAACAAGTAAGATGAAGACATCTTGAAAATACTACGGACCGAATTGGCAAGTTGTTGAAGAAATACAACATAAAAACAATTTACACCACGGATAGGAAGCTTTGTAGCATGTTTAACTCTGCGAAGGATAAGCTCCCCCCCTTGGATGTACCTGGAGTGTACGAGATACCGTGTGGGGCTTGTAATAACGTGTACATAGGGCAGACTGGTAGAAAGGTGTCAACAAGACTTAAAGAACATATAAGTCACACAAAATTAGGTCATGTTGAAAAATCAGCTTTAGCAGAACATTGTGTTGACTTTTGTCATAACATCAACTTTGACAACACACGTGTACTAGCCACAGTTAAACAATACCGCCCTCGTCTTGTACGTGAAGCTATTGAAATAGAAATGAAATCTGACAATTTTAACAGAGACGATGGGCTAAAACTGAGTAGAACTTGGAGGCCAACATTAGAACGTTTAAAGTTAGCACGTGCAGAACAAACTAGAAATATCAATGTTGATTAAAAAGCGCATGCGTCATGATATAATATAAAAGAGGTTGCACACAATTGTTCTTTGTCATTCACTGGGTCGAGCTGGATCGAGTAGGTTCTGCCCAGTGATTTCCTCTTCACATCTCTGAAGATGAGCTGTGCAATCAGTTCGAAACGTCAGCATTTGAATAATGACAATCGACACGGCGTATCCCGACAGCCAAGTTTTATTATTAAAGACAAATAATGTTATCACATAATAAATAATGTCAGATTGATTATTTGTACGATAACTGGCCTACAGTCATTTGTAATAGCAAGAGTAAAATTAAGAACACAACAAAAATTGTGCGTAATCGCCTTTTTAAATATATATATTAAATTAAAAACATTATTAGCTGCAGTATTGTAACTTTTAGTTTTGGTTTACCAATCTATAATGCGCAAAAAACGTAATAATGACTAAAATATTGGATGACTAGACGTGTAGAGTTGCAATCAATCAGAAAGTGATTATAATTGTATTTACCAATTATTTTAGTCTGCAGAAACATTGATTTTAAAATTTGTTAAATGCAGATCACATTTTAACACATTGGTAACAACAAAATGTAGACACTAGACAGTCACTAAGCGTCTGGTGATAATCACATCATAATTTCAATCATATTTTTACTGAAACATTTAAAATCTCTGTTTTGCTGTTTTTCTCGTCAAATAATTAATTGTTACTTAACCATAATCAAATAAGGATGTTATTATATGTAGGCCTGGTATAACATTTGGCTTTTGTTGTAGACAGATGTGTGTCAGTTGGTAATAAGGTGCAATGTACCCATTATATTTGTATATATAATAATGCCATTCGCCAGCTTCCAAAAATGTATAAGATATTTTTTACATCAAGACTAAAAACCTATCTGAGCAAGAAACGTTAAACTCGCTACAAATTGCATTTTAAAAGCTTAGTTTGTAGATTAAAATACCATTTCGTTTAAAACTTTTCCAATCAAGGTTTAAATATCATCCTGACATAAGAAATGGTTGACCCCAGGCCAAGGCCTCTCGCCCGAGGCAAAATTTTTTAGAAGTTTGCTAGGAAAACATGTTTGTTTTACGAAATGACCATAAAGTATAAAACGTCAAAATATTGTGAAGAGAATTTAATGTCTGATGCGTGTGTGTATACAACTTTTAACTAGTAAGAAAAAGTTTCACTAGGGAATTTACCCTTTCGCCGCCATTTATTGCGTTACTGAATAAAACAGAACGAAAGGCCGGAGTATTTAAGTACGGTACAGTCCGGGTATCCCCCCCCCCCCCCCCCCCCCAAATTGTGCACGCAGCCACCCCCCCCGCTATTAGGCCGCGTGTGGAAACATATAAGAGGATCCAGCGCGAGAATATATTGCTCATTTAACCCAATCGGAGCGAATCCCTTGCGCCCTAATGATAGCCGCTCGTGTGCTCATTCACACCCAGTTTAGATCTTGTGAGCGAGAATCATCCTTCTTTACTGCCACTCTCCATTGTCTCCTCACCTAGATACTAACAGACTCGACTACAATCAGATTTAACGACTTGAAGCAACAACTCGATTAAGGCCGCGTGTTTGAATCCTGCGATTAAAAAAGTATCGAGGTAAATGCACAACATAAAAACTTAACCTTCAGAGTAACAAAACTGGACACCTAGGCTAAACGCGTGAGACTCGAAACCCAGAAAAGTACAATTGCCTCGAGATTTTAAACCCAAAATTCGACTACTCCACTTCCCCTCTAATGATTATGAGCCATCGGGACTCTCATCACACCCGACTGAGTTTAGAATTCGTAGTGGAGAATATTCAGTCCTTCTTTTATGCACATCTCCATTTTTCCTATTACAAAGATAAAATGGAATAATACCAAGACATCAGTGGAGAGTAATTGAACAAACAAGTCTTAAATTCGTGACAGCTGTGAATCCGTGGTAAAAAAGTTTCGATGTTGTGCTTATGCACAAAAAATATAAACCTCCGACTAATTCAAATTAATAGTGACATCACCTACGCTACGCTGATTTGCACATTTGGTAAAGACTAAAAGTTTCGAAATGAGTACCGTTTAAACAATAAAAAACCTGTTTTGGGGGAAGAAATCACTCACTAAAAAAATTATAAGTACTTTGTTTTGATAAAAGTACAACATTTGTAGTAAAAAACTTATGAATGTTATATACCTGAACATACTGATCTTAAGCCTGTAATTAATTCGTAACAAGGACAACTGTAAATCGAGATAATACATTTGGGTAGCGTGTTTTTTTTTGGCTTAATCGACGCTTTTAAATTTGTATTGTTTGCAACAGAATCACTAAAATTTAATGAAAAATTATCCCTGTGTATAACAATAGCTAAAACCAAACTAATCTGAAAAGATTCACAAAGATAGAATTGTGCACTTAATTTGGATGACACATTTGTCAAAATAACATATAATACATGCAAGTTCTCTGCAACATTAGGACCCCTCGGACCGTGTCCCAAGTTCCACGAAGAGTCCCCAAATATTACCCAATAAAATTTTTGAGTTAAATATTTTGATTGCAGAACTGTCTAGACCCAAAAAAAAATCTTGAGACCAAGAACATGCAAGCTGTGCAAAAGTTTAAAAATTAAATCATTGATTAAAGGTTAGCAAGGTCACATTCAGTTAAAAATAATGTCACTTTACAAGACGGGAAAAATATCATATTGTTATGATACCTGAAATGGAGGATTAATTATTTTGTGAGGCGCGAGTTTATGAGACAAATCATTTATGACCTCACTAGGACATCATGTTCAAGTTAAAAAAGTGTCACCCTAAATATTTTACGAATAACATTCCTAGCGAGTATTTGTGAGTTGAACCTTGAAATGGGCTGACAAATTAAAATATGCAAAAGTTGCTTAAGTTTTAAAATTAATAATTGTTTTAAGTTTAAAATTCCTCTCAGTTAAAAAATAAATGCATTGTCACTTACAAGAGGGGAAAACAAGTAGTACGAGTACGCTAAATGGGACGGTTCCTTGATTTGTTGGTGAGCGCCGGTCATGAGACATTATTCTTTGGATGGGTCTCTAGCCCTTTACCTTGACAACCAAGGTTCACCAAAACATCCAGTGCCATCCTTGTTGATGTATTAAAAAGTACGCTTTCCAACCGGAGTATTTATAGTGAGACGCAACACAAATGGACGGCCAGACGAAAATAAATTAAAAAGGTGAAAAGTTTCGCTTTTAAAAATTGAAATAATTCAATTAATAAGTAATGCGTAAAACGTTGTGAACTTCGCAAAATGCAAAATTGCATTGGTAAGCACAACACACTTGCTCACTTTAGGGTGCCTCTGAAGTATGTCGAAATCAACTTACCACACGCGCTAAAAGTTCTTTATAAATTCGGCCTGTTGAACGTTTCGTTCATTTTATGACCGAGCCCGGTGTTAAATGAGAATTTACGGTGCTTCCTATCAGGGTGTCATGTAGTACCTGACGGCCTACATAACTTTATAGAATATACCCAGAGGATAATAATTACTCACTCTTTTATACGATGCAGCGTAATTCTTCAATATATTCTATATTTATAATAAAAGAAGCAGCAATTCACTTTGCCTCACGTAATGCTTCATTATTAACGAGATTTTAGACTCGATGAATTGAAAACGATAAAAATATACAGATAAGTCAATCTTTTATTTTGCTCTTTAGTGGTAAAAGATTCTGCGATAAAATACGCATTTAATTCAAAAGTCCAATTAATTATAAAATACATGTTATGTATTATATAGGTAAATAATTATAATAAATATTTACTTTGGACTGCGTTTGAACGCAATTAACAAACTTTCCTATTGCTCTTCTGCAGTGTACGTCAATCTTGACGTATAACTTGTGCAGTGTTGTTGTTTAGCGATGTACACATACATAATGCTATTGACTAATCTTTATTCTTATAATTTGAAACATTGATTTAGTGATAAAACTAATTTATTCCTATAACTTTTACTGTGTATCTATCTATCACCCTTCACGCAACTTTTACCGTGTTATTTATTTAGTTACAGTTTGGTTATTGCGTGGTCTGTGTAGAACAGTGTCAGTAATGTACTAGAATAAAAACAAACAGGGGTACACAAACGAGGGAACGAATGTAATAAATCAACAGATCGCCAAAGGATACAAAAATAAAATAATTCGCATCTTTCCAGTTTTCAAATCTCGTTTCTGGTGGAGGTGCCGAGTAAGAAGAGGAATATATAATCTATTGTTCCTACGTTGCTTCAACATGGGATGCCGAGTAGAGAAAAATAACACTTTCTTGGATTATAGAATTAATCTAAATTCCTGTCATTGTCTCACTTTATTTTTCAAGCAAGCAAAATAAACAAAAAAAGGCACAGTGTATATAGTGGAGATTTCTCTGAATCCACATTTTGCTTTCGATCCAAATGAAGTCAACAGTGGCAAACGATTTTAGTCCAAAGTAAATATTTTTTCGCAAACGTAAATTAGAAACCTTTAAGGTAAGCCCTGCAACGTTGCCAAACTCACCGGAGAAAAACATATGAATTGACAAGAAATGTATTAAATTATTATTAGCCGAAATCAGTTTTTAGTTACACATACATATACGTATTTTTGTACTTTAAATTACATTCACAAAATTAATAGTTTCGCGAGTAAGTTTTAAATAGCATATCAAAATTATACTCAGCCATTTGTTTATGTACGATAAGGAATTATTGGCTATGTAGGCCAATGTTTGCCGACTTGATTTGATACAGTTTGTAAAAAAAGATGTCGAGATTCTAAAATTGACTTTGTTTTAAGCGATGATTCAACGATGAACATCATTTCCAGAAAACGAACACGTGAAAAAGTAGCAGGATCGTCGCGCGATGTCAGTTTGTGTGGGATAGAGCAAATCTGAACGACTCGAAATCGCAAAACAATTGATTGGATATTGCTTAACGTCTCATATTTATCACTTCGGCTAATCGAGACGATCGCAAAACAACAGCAATTGTTTGGTTTAATATACATTTAATACAATATCTAAGTACACACGTGTATCGGATAACATATTCAGCGAACTGTGTTCACTCTGTCTGTGGTACTGTTTCTCGATTTGGTTAGTCGGGAAACACTCCCGCAGGTGTAATTGTTTTTATTTACTACAAATTTTGAAATTAAAAAAGTCCGGTGGTCAGTTCAAAGGCAACAGATATTCGTTGTAGTACTGTTCCATCCATTCAGATGTATAATGCAACTACAATTCAGAGATTAAAATGTACCCGTCCTGATGGTTTAGTGGTTAAGACGCTCGTCTGGATTGCGGGGACCCGGGTTAATATCCCGGTCAGGGCTGACTTTTTTGGTTTCTAAATTGTAGTAAAAATTTTTTAAAAAATCAATGTGGTACTGTGTTAAAGTAAATAATGGAAATGTTATTATTTGTACAGTAGTAATAATAAATGGTAGTTATTAATTGGGATAGTAAATTTGAAATGTGTAAACATCAATCAATCAATCAATTCAACGCGTATCTTTGCTTTTTATATAACCGCGTGTTTAATTATCTTTCGAATCCTAAAATAAAATAATAAATTCACTTTTTAATGTTTTGTCATCCACTAAAATTCAAGAACGAATTTATAAAATTTTAAAAAATCTCAGTTTAGACTTAATACAAAACCTTACTTAAATCAATTTAATAATTGAAAACGAGTGATACTCATGACTCACAATTATGAATTATAGGTCACTAAGGAAAATTACGTAGATTTTTCAAAATCTCAAGCTGACCATAAATTAAAATTGCCATTGTTTTATCACCATAATAATCTCAAGTGTAAACACCAAAGTTACTTTAAGAATAAAGCCTAGTTTTCATGTAGACGAGATAGCCCTCTGATTAGTCTAGAGCCTATTCGCTTGTATTATCTCGCCTGCATGCACTACGTTAAAATGTAACCATAGTTGAAAACACAAGTACAATAGAATCTTGTTAGATGCATGTGAGTGTACTTCGAATATATATGTATGTGCAAGCGTGTCTACGTCAATATGTTGTATGCAAACGATAGACAACGTCAAAATCCATTATATGCTAGTGATTCTAGGTCAAAATAAATAACATGCAAACGAGTGTGCATCGAAATGTCAATTCATGTCAGTGTAGATGTAATGTCGGTCTTGACGTGTAGCTTGTCTTTCAACCAATAAGGTCGGAGTTAAGTAAACCATAGAGTGGCTCTGCAGGGATAGAGGTATTAGATGGAGCAGGAACTGCTGTCAGCGCTGCCAAACTGTTGTAAAGTGAACTACGGTCTGAATAGCTGTGACCAGCTATCTCAATCTCGAATAGTATTCTAATTTTAACCACTTAAACCACAGATTTTTTTTTATTTAAGGGTGCGTCAACCGTTAAGTCATAATGTTCCACTCTAGTCGAGGTGATGTGGAGAGAGAACCGTGCTGAACAGAACCAGGATGGGAGGGAAAGGGGTCAGTTTTTCACGTCGCCGGCCAGAGCTCGCCTCTAGCTTCGGAGAGTTATATACCGCCCTACTTACTAGCTGATGTTTGCGAGATGGACTTTGTCTCTATTCTCGCATTTAACTATCAGCGAGAGCCATTGCTCTGGTCTAAATTCTGACCCGGGCTCATAGTGGAATTTATCAAGCTCCAACAAACAATTAGAGCCACTGTGGTACGCTTACAGAATAGCATGCGAGTTTAAATAGAAAGATTAATTTCTGGGCCAGTATGAGTTCCCTTGTAATAAAATAAATAAGAATGTCTGATACTACGTAAGGCCCTAGTTTACATCTAAAGTTGGGTATTGGCTAAAATGTTATCGAATTATATAATATATTTTTATTATTCTGTTGCCACAATGACCATTACTATTTTCAATTAACATGTTCAAAATATATCAAAATAAAGACCAACTACAGTAAATTAATATATAAAAACAAATCTTCCCAATAAAAATTTGAAATTAAAATTGTTTAGATATAATTTTTTGAATAATTTGATGTGCTGTTCTTTCTACACGACTCTCATTGAAAATGGTTTTATTGGGAATAGTTATTGTTATTAAAAGATAATATCTATGATTTAATTGTTTGTAACATATAAAACAATCACTACATAATGCTGTCCCAAACACTCGTATGTTTGTACATATTATTATGTAATTTATTGTGCAATGTTTTCTTGGGAAATGTAATACTTCTACTACTTGCACTTCACTGGTTTCAACGCTTCAACTGTTAAAACATTATACACATAGCGTATTTGATTCAATTTAACAGTGTAATAACAACCCACGCAGCTTTTGGTAGAATATATGTCAGTTTTGGTTTGTATTTTGTATTCTGAGTGAACTAGTGCAAGTAACGTGTTGATTGAGCAATGAAGGTTGTATAGTGGTCCCAACGAAAGAATGCAGGTGGCTCGAAATTGTTTTCCCAACATAATAACTTTGTCAATTCTATTTACGCTAGCTCCGTGGATCTTGCACACAAAGAAACTCTGTGATCTAGCACAGATAATTTTTGCTTGCGTTGGTAAAATATATTTCTCTTTCATACACAAAGGCGACATTCCATTTACCGCGCATTCATTCTACCCCAACCACTACCAAGCATCTGCATTCTTTCGTTGGGCCAAGTATAGTAATAATGTGTGAGCACAACAGCCGTCTACAGAACCTTCAACGGTTGTTTAGTATAAAATCCTTCCACATTTAGTGACAATCCGATGTTATGGTTGTTGATTTTCGTTTAAGAATGTCTGATTCTTAAAGAAACTTTGACATGTCTTGTAAAGCAATCAGTTGTGTATGTAATTTGAATTTAATAATTGAAAATCTCTAGTTTGTTTTGGAAGTGTCGTATTTAAATAAAATTACAACGTAGAAAGTCGTAGATGTAATTGAAATTTCGACGTGTTGAAATTCAACATCTGCGTCTTTATAAAGTAATTTATGTCAACAGCAAGCAAGGGTAGCCATTTAGAGCGCTTTGCAACTGTCACCAACAATAAGTCCGCACCCTTTCAGGAAGAATAAGCATAGTTAAAATGTCATGGCTTGTTCCCTCGCAGTGAAATGAAGTTCTCCGCCTCCACCCCCCCCCATCCTCCCCCCTCCCCCCTCAGGCGCTTCCACGTACGTTATACATGTGCACAAATTAAAATGCACATCAATCATAATTCAACACAACTTTCAAACAAAATGCTTGAAATTATATTCTCCTCCGTTAAAAATATTAAATTGGAATACAAGCAACTTAAAGTGAATCTATTTAGGAAATATTTTATTGTTTTTTTGAAAATGATTTATGTTTACTTTCTATGAAAGAATAACGTGAAAAATGTATACTGGCACAAATAAATAAAATAGGTGAAACGAATGGCAGTTCAAACTTACAGATAAGCTCAGGCAGCTTATGAAATAAATATGAATAAATATAATACTCACATATACACTCAAGTCGGTATAACTACGGTATTAAAATATACTTGTTAAGAGGAAATACGAGAGTTATCTAGGCATGGGCGTTGAGGCGGAAATGGTGGACATTAACGGGGGAATTATAGAACGAATGAAGCTAGCCACAGGTAGCTCGATTTATCATAGTGTCCCGCAGCAAGTTTCATTATAATGTTGGCCGAATGGACGGACTAATCAAGGGAAAATTATTTTAAGTTGTGGACCACTGATTGGTTACAATTCACTCCCGATGACGCCAGCGTAGGCAAACTTTGCTTCGGTTGGGATAAGACATACAATCACGCAATGAGACTGGGTAATATAACAATAATTTATTTTATTGTACTCAAACTATTCGTGTGGCATTAGTCAGATTCTCGCAGATTTAATATTGGATACTTAATTTCGACAGGGTTATGTTTTTAGTAAGGTTTTGCACGAATGGGAATGCTTTCCTCTACACTATATAGACGTAGTGCTGTGTAGCAATAACGGGGTAGTGGCAGTGATCGATTAGGCGCTGGTCTGCGTTGATCATTCCCGCCTGCCAGATTCTAATCGTAGCTTCGGCGAGGATGTCAATTATGAGTTTCTTCGCCTTCTTTTACTACATGCTATTCATATTTCGATTAACATAGTTGCAAAAATATTTGACGTGGGTGAAAAAACCATATAATCAATATATTTAACTGACTTCTTAAGGCGCGTTAACCAAAGTACATATTGATGAATATCAATGAAAGAAAACGGATCCTTTTGAAGGTGAAATGTTTTGACGTTATGTTTTGGAATATAAATAAATAAAATATAAATATAAATACATAATTTAAACGAGAAGAATATGAACTAACTTACTCTTAGTTTATGTTGTGTAATAATTAAATTAAATAAAATAACTATAAGTTTTATAACATATTGTATTACAATCAAATCAAAACTAAAGCTGAAGTTTATCATTTTGGATGCAAATCTAAAAGATGAGAGAGCAAACATTTGGTGATGTATTACGGAATATGGAATAAATTAGCAAACGCAGAACGGCTAACAGCTAGCAACTCATCCTGAAACTACATTTTGTAGTTTAGAAACTTTCTGGTCTTCTGCTAGCACAGAGGCTGAGCTTATAGCAAATAAGGGTAAGAATAAATTAATACACTAGGTGTATTATATAACCTATCTCAATGAGTTTCATAAATGTAAAAATGTACTTGTACTACGGGTACTCGACTCTAAAAATAAAACAACTGAAGCGCGTTGTAAAGTCGTTAACATTGTGTGGACTTTCAGATTTTGGCGCAAGGTAGAGTCGGTAAAACATGTTGGTTTGTTTATGTACGATGTGATTACGATGTGTGAATGCAAAGAGTTGAAATGCTCGTTCAAGGGGGAATTGTCCATTCAAATAATTGTTTCATCAACATACGCAATTACCATATTTTTTGTAAAACATTCATAAAAGTTAGAATATCACCAGAACACAACGCAACGGTTACTTTTTCCCGTGAGATTTGAATTTCAGGCTTCGAACATTAAATCGTGGAAAGTTGATAGTTTTGCATTAACGTATTTCAATGTTGTATCCAGTCACGGGTATAACATAAATATATTAGACTTGAATCTGGGTCGTTTTCAACAATTAACCGCAAAATAAGTACAATTGTGATTTGAGATTTTACAAATAAAATGTGCCCTTATTTATGGAAATGAATTGTCAAAAATATTGTATTAACGGATTTGAGTAAACAAAGTTTTATTCCAGTGGTAATATAAATTACTATCTCGCGAATTCTTTTAAAAATGAAAAAAATATATATTCTTAAATCCATCCATTCCCATAATTCAACTTAAGTAAGAATTTAAATTTGTTGTTGATAATAAAATACTTATTGTTGTTATGCTTTAATTTTTATACTCCTGACAAAACATTGACACAATCCTAAATACGCGAAGCAAGCAAATACATAAGACTGATTTTAACCTAAATTTGTTCAATATTTTCGTTCTATATTCAATTTAGTTACTACGTGGTTTACTGTTTCCCGTTTAAAGAAAGAACTTACAAAATAAATAGTAGTGATTTATTGGGTAACTTATATATAAAAGTTAGAAACCGATGCATAGGTCGTGGACGATATTGTCAGTGTGGGTGAAAACAGCTCAATGCCGATGTACAGTTATTTACTCTGATGTCAACACCAAGGAGCGAAAAACTGGCACTTAAATAAGAAGAAACACTTGAAAGTGTATCGATCTATCTCAAGTGACTCTGAACCACCGATAGTGGTAGGAGATATATCAAAAACAGAATAAGTGCAAAGCCAAAACAAATACTTTTTTCACTCTTTGGTGTCAAGTATAATACATTGTAACGAATCATAAAAAATAAGAGATGATGTATTATTTATTTGGAGTACATAAAATAAAAATTTGTTTGAAATTGTGGAAAAATTACTAGACAATTATTATTTCTGACATCCTTGGGCTTGCTATTTCGCCTACAAAAGAAGCGAAAGTGTTGACACTTGTGCTGTTCATTTGTCCCAATCTTACACTTCACAGTCTGTTTGTTTGCAGCCACTGGCCTACTTGCGTAAGCATCAGACATTTTTAACGAATTGAAAGTCAAGATTTCTGGTGTCACATTATTTTATGATATCAAATACTTGCAAATGTATAAACGAAACTTTCCTCATGCTGTAAAGAAGAAAATATCCGCTTTAAGATTAATGTTTCGTTATGATTTTATTTAATAATTGTTATTTGTAAGTATATTACTAAAACATATTTTAATATCACGTGTTATTTGTACTGATACTTATTATGAAGTGCACTATGTGCACTATGTGTGCATTTACATGACCTAGGACTGAATAATTACATACGTAATAGAAGTTATATATTGCATAAATGTTTAAAACATCTTAAAGAATAATTTCGTTTTTATTTTTAAATTCAAACATACACGAAGTAGTTTCCTCGCAACAATACACTAACTACTCAATTTATAATTCGTGTATACACTGATAATGAATGAGTAATAAAAATGTTTTCGAAGAAACCACGTATGACGAACTCTTTACCAATAACTGTGATGATATTGTCGATTATTTTCTATTTTAAATTTAATTTGGATAGTCGAGACAATTAGAGGTTCCCGAAGAAAATTAACAACACTTACAAATGAGTAGGGCCTATTGACGATACATTGTCGACTTTATGACCTGGGTTCGAGATCGAGGCTATCGTAAAATGCTCTGCCATGTTAAATGCGGCGAGGCCGACCAATATGGCATCGTACAATCTAGTGACGGTGTTATGATGACGTCGTGATGTCTCCTTCCTTCATCATGATTAGTAGAACGGGTTGTGGGGCGAGTACGCAAGCACCACAAACACGTAAAATAACCGGATTAGTGGTTAGTGTTTGGTGACCAATCTTCGATGCTTGATATGGAAATAACCTACGTCAAGGATGTAGGAAAGATGGGTTTTCAGAAAGTTACCTATGTGGCGAGTTCCAAAAATGACATCATCAAAAAATATTACTTTCCTTTAAATATTACTCCAACGCTCCCTCTAGAAATGTTTAATATTGGATGTTCTGGAAGCTAACTTTAATATTATAACGACAAAAGTTAATTTTCGTACCTCGTCTCATGACTATGTTGATGACAATTTAGTATGTATTGTTATCGTTATTGAACATTTCCCTTCTTTATTCTATATAAATTTTTCTTTTGTGTGATCGGAAGTATATGCAATTTAATTATTTGAAGAGAGATATCTTCGAGAAGCATCCATTTTGCAAAATTTAATATGTCAACGAAAACATATTCAAAATCAAAGTATTCGCTGATTTCAAACGAAACCTATAATGAATTCTTGCTTAATAACGTGTATACTTTTCTAATTAAACCAGTGTATTTCACTCACGCCAAAAAGAGAACTCTAACGCAATGTCATTAGTGGATGGTGGCTGGCTTAATTGTCTGTTGTTTCGAAGTGGCATACATATCGTCTATTGTGGGCCGTATAATTGAGGTGTTTGGTTTGGATTCTGCCGGCATTGTTCATGGCCCCCATGCGAGCACGTTGCTTGGAATAGCCCGCCCGCGACTACCCCAGAATGCCAATTGCAGATTCCTCTCTCGCGCCGAGAAGCACCGCCTGTTTTAAATGGGTAATGATTCTGCTATACTATCATAAAAAAAAACTCTTTTCCACGGAGGCGGAACAACTCATCTCACTCGTTTCGCGGCTTTTCCAGTGGCGTAGCGAGCATGGACGAGGGCATGCGTGGCACTTACACTCTTTAATCACATAAATGAAGTTCCGAATGCTTATTTAATTTTCAACTATTATATAACCTTCCGACGTTATTTATCTTAAAATTAATATATTATAAAAACAATATGTTAGAAAAAATCATGCAAATGTCAACAGGTTGGTGCAAACTGTGTAATTGTTTATGGAAAGGTAACACACATTTAAACACAAAACTCTTTCAATTTAAATGTGTAAAAAAAATGAGATGAGTAAGTAAACACTAATAAAACCTCCTCAACTTCGTCCCTATCTAGGTAGTATAATACTAGAAGGCAACGAGTAATCTAGACTCGTAATATGTATTTAGATCTTGGCGGTACCTGAATAATATAACACATGCGCTAGTTGTGAGTTTCCTTTACTCGTTCATCTTATTATTATTTTAACATTAAAGAAAGTTAATACTCAATATTGCGCCACAAAGTCTATGGATTATACTAAACATGTATCGTATTTAAGCAACTACAGACTGACTTCTTTGTAGTATGGTAATAGTAACATTATCATTATCAATTTCAAGTTAATCAGGCAAATACATAATTAGTCATGAACTGTATACATAATTTAATTTCTATCAAATAATACATATTTTGTGTTCACTTTCCCTATAACTTTCTAAATGTGTGGGCATATATATATTCTGCAACGTCAGTTCGCCGTGGAATCATGAACCTATAACTCATGCAACGTCAGTTCGCCGAGGAATCATGAACCTATAACTCATGCAACGTCAGTTCGCCGAGGAATCATGAACCTGCCTAAAACGCGTACGATATCTATCGCAGAGACGAGACTGTCCTGTCTTTATCATCTCTAAGAACGTGATACGTTTCCCGTAGCTCGATGACAAATAATCAGAATTTAACTCTTTATTTTACTATCTCAAGAGAAACACATAAAGTAGCAAGAGAAACAAAACCACCATCGCAGCGGATAACTGACGATAAAAAAAGAATGGCTGCCGTCAATGTAATATAAAACACTGCGATCTCAGATAACCAAGAAAATAACAATAATTGAACGAATGCATTATAAATTATAATATAGCCACAAATACATATTATCGATTCTAGATTATAAATGTAAAGTTTTATGAAACCAGTTTTACTTTCCGGTTATTGGAATCATAAAGGACAAGGGTAATAGTTTGAGTTTGAATTGAAATTACCCCTCATAACATTTTTACACGACGTTTTTTTTAATTATTATGTATACGCAATTTCCGTATAGGCCTACATATGACTAAACAACCTAAAATTAATTCACTGTTACTTGATATCGTGACTAAATATTGTGTTGCAATTTATAGCATTCAGTGCACATTTATGCATATAAACAACGAGAATCAGCTGGCAGTGGCGCAAAACTAATTCATTTTACAAGACATAGTACGAATTAATCTTCTTTACCGCACATTAGGTGAAAACAAGTTTTACAAAAACAAAACAATTACGTATTTAAAAATTATTGACTGATCCGTTGTTGTCCGAAAATTGGTAAACTTAATACCTATAACGGTTTAATTTATGATTGAATAATATGTTGTTTGACGTCTCATATTTATGCTGATGGGCTAATACGAGGGGGCAAAATAATGGGAATGATAGAGATGAACCCACACAACGAGGAAGACCCGTGATGGACAGACCCAGCCACAGGTGACTCGAGATGACATAACAACAGGGTGCAGATATAGGTCATGCACTTTGTGTGTCGAGGATTAGGGAATAGGGTTGGGGAGGTTGGACCAGTGTTCGTCGCTGACTTCGGTGAGTAAGTGGTACATTAGTGGGAACTGACAGGTCAAATCGCGTGAAGGTAGAGAGAGGGACTTTGATGACCCATATCATGTTATGCCATTGACAACCATAGATAATACTACGTTGCGGGTCTTGATTTATGTGTTTCCTTCTCACCGACGCCCTCATTTCACATAACCAGACTTTAATATGAAATGTGAATATTAATTTTATAACTAGTGCACGCTGATTTTAGTTTGATAAGGAAGTTATAGTTTTATTTTCTCCTGTGAGTATTTTACTTGCGAGTCACTACTATAGTTTGTTAAATTTTACTACGTTTACATGCAGGTTTGAAACGATTTCAAAACGTTTTGAGTTTTCAAACTGCATGTAACGCTTCGAATCTGGTTTGGATCGGTTTCAGTCATATCCTGTTGCTAGTAGAGGTGACTTGAAAACTAGTTTTGAAAACTGTCATGTATACACCTGCTGAAACCAAAACGCTCGTTGCGTTGCATTTGAGTTAGTTTGCTAAAAGCAAGTAGGAACGTGATCTTGGTATTCTGAATTTGTTCTAAAACGTTACGGCAAATGTTTTTGGTCATCTAATGAAGTTATACTTATGTTATACGCAATAAAATTATATTTTCTTCTTTAGAAAACAGTGGAATTTTAATACATTATGCTGTCTACGGAAATAAGTGAACTAAATAATGTTTGAGATCGTTTTCAGATCTGTATCATGTAAACGCATCATCGTTTGACTTGACTCAAGTCAAAACTTTTTCAAAACTGCATGTAAACGTAGTAATTGTCACATTATATTATCCCATTTCATTTTCAACTGCGATGTTGTTCTATGAATTTAAAAATATTTTCGCCATATCGTGACGGCTAATACTGTTATTTTAATTAAATGAACCCCTTCATTTCTCATTGGAATACAAATTAAATTATTTCGTGTTTGTATTCAAATAAAAAGATAGAAAATTAATTTTATTACTAACATTATAAAATTAATTTAAGTTGTTTGTTCTACCGTTTCTATCACACAGCTAGTACCTTGTAATTACTTAATTTTATACATATAACCAAAACACATTACATAATAGTGTTCAAATCATACATTAATCGTTTCTTTGAGTGGCAGCAGACAGCTCTACTAAACTAGTTAACAATTCAATTACACAGGGAATGCTACGACAATTCGTTATGTCGAGTAATTTGAATTTATGTGAACCCATTTTCAATTAATGTTGCGATAATACATTTGTGTGATGGCTTGCAAGCTACACGTTCTTCCCCGAGGCCAGAGCTATTTTGCTAAACTGGCATGTTTTGTTTCTGAGAATTCTGGTTCAGCATTCAACAATTAGCAAAATACACAATAAATACTCTTCAAATAAAATAATAATGAGAGTTTATTGTTAGCCATCATCAATACAAGAGAAACACGTTGTGCCGTATTTTCAATATGACTATATCATTATTTTAGTCAAACACAATGTGACTGCTTACACGGAAAGAGATTGTGTCTGTTAGATTTCAAATTATTAATTGTACCGGTTGTTTAAATTGTAAAAATGAAGATCTGACGGCACTATTTCAGCGGGAGAAAAAAAACTTATTTTCTATCGGAAAACTAACTTAAAATGATCAAATAAGTCCGTTGATAATCGGGGTCAACTATAATTAATTTGATCGTGCTTTTTAAACTACGAAAACAATTCTCTTAAAAGCTTTAAGTGCAGAATAAATGATTGTGTGTAAGATACAATGGGAACGTCTAAAGTAAACCAGGCATTCTAAATCTTCGCCCCGAAGAAGTAAAGCGTTAAGCGACACAGCTTGAGAATAATGAAGCATATACCTCATTTCCAACACAACGTAGCTATTACATTAGTTGCTGCTACATTTACAGGGATATATTATCAACTTTTACTTTTAAGCAATATATATCATTTTATGAGATACAATAAAATGAATAAATAATATTTTTTATCATCTCAGTACGATTGACAATAGCAATCAAAGTACATCAAACTTGCTTCAGAGATAAGATCAACCGAAATCAAATTCACAAATGTTTGACATTTTGTGTATAAATCTCTGCCCCGAATTTTCTAATAACAAGGGAAATATAAATAGCTTAAATAAACAAAACAGGAGAAAGAAACAGATGCGTGCTTTCATTTCCCTTCTGGGGCCATGTAGGAGGATGAGAGTGTGTGTCACGCATTTATATCAGATGACGCCGAGCGTGCTCGGAAGAAAAGGTTCGCGTTTCACAGACCAAGGCGGAGGCCTGTGTTTTAACACCAAACATGTATACCACTACTAGCTCAACTGCATAGAAGTGTTCATGAATAACACTATCAAATACTGTGTGGCAGACTTATAATTTTACCATTTTACATCTGTCGAAGTCCAACTCTAGAGTCAATATAAACAGTTGAATCTAAAAGTAGTAGAAAATGTGAATACATAACATGTACGCTACGTTTAAGATTTAACGTTCATCTGATGATGCGTTATAAAACTTAAATGAAACACAATAAATATCAAAACTTGTATTATTGTAAGTACATAAAGTTACATTTGAAAAGTATATTTTTCATTGAAGGCCTTAATCTTAATTCCAAAAGTGTAAATATCCATCCCAGATGTGGTGGGTGGCTATCATTGGGGTAGTTAAAACTTCAAGGAAATAAATTATTGACAAGTCACACCACGGAGAACCAGTACTTTTAGCAAACCAAGCAAGTGGAATTTTCGTTCAAATTTTCAAATTACTAATGCTGTGCATGCAAAACTTGAAAAATAAATATGTATTTTTTAAGTTTGTCCATGAGTTCGCATCATCAACCGATTTATTTGGTATCTTCAATAGATTTTATTTCATGAAAGTAAAATAAGTAAATAAAATAGCAGCAGACCTCTGCAATAAAGTAGTTTCTTTCATGGGGTATGCACCACAGTACAGACGAGAGTTTTGTTCAAGATCAAATTTTACAAGACTGCGTATATTTTATTTGTCCCGAAAAATAAATATGCGTTACTGCCAAGTTATAAACGCACATGGCATATAGTCGACTTACGATTTTATTATTGTGTTGCTTATTTCCAACAGCTTTTAATAACTAAACCAATTTATCATTATTGGCAAAAACCGATTGATAAGTAAGCGCGATGTCCATCATAGTATTTCGTGTTGCGCAATTTTAATACATCCCACATATTCGTGAAATGTTAAATTTTGTTTTGGGTAACACTATCTTCATATCAAATACGCTAACAATTCTGAATACCATGAATTACAATAATTAAACTGTCACTGAGCTGGCCTTTGTTCGCCACTGTGCCAGTGGCGTTAGAAATTGTGCAAACAAGCATACTTCTAGAATGAAATACAATGTAAATCCCATCTGTTTGCCTTAACCCCCAAACCAAACAATGAAAGACAGAAGCTGGCTTATTAATTATGTAAAAATAAGTTACACTGCCTCCTTTCTTCGGCGAGGATCTAAAAAATGACCTACTCTTAACTGTCAACACCCTTAACAATACTTACCTTAAAGCAAACAGACAACTTTTAATTTGCTTTCAACGAGATCCCATTGTTTCCACGTGGATGTTCCATCTGTTCTAACTTACTTTTAAAGTTTTAAAAGTAAAATACTAACCTTATTAACCTACTTCAGTCGAGTGCGATTATTTGAGGCGAGTGTTTTGTTACAGCTTCTCGAACAAATATGAACTGATATGAATTCTCGCTGAAGATTAACTTTAAATTCTAATTACCCATGACATTTAATTGAGTTTAAAACGCCCGTGGTCATTAAAATGGGGTGTATTGTCTGCTTACAAAACAGTGAAAAAGTAGTTATTTAACTCATTTGATTGCATTAAAAGATAGGATACGGTAGCGGGTCCACAGTACAATGCGAGTCAAAACGAAAACTCTAACGGATGATAAAGAGTGAATTATGTTTAAATCAGTTGTATTTCATTGGATTTACCGGTCTCTCTCTCTCTCTCTCTCTCTCTCTCATCTGCGTATCCTACTCTCACTGTATCCGCTCTCCTCGGAAGGAAGGAAGACATGAAAATGCGAGTTCCAGACAAACTTTGAAACTTGTTAAAAACTTTTTTAACCAGGCGTTTTCCGCGTGTCGTTACAATTAAGTAAGCTAGTGCACGCATTAGCGTGGTTAGAATCAAGTTTTGATATTATAGCTTATTATTTTATCTGAGATCGTTTAGGCTGTTTTAGAGTTAGCTACGCCAAACACTTCGCGCTCTTGCAACGAGGCTTGTAGAGAGGATGAAAATAAATAGCAAAATAAAGCAGAAACGTGATATATTTCTTTAATGTATGTGTATTGCAATTGTCACAGAATATTGGCTTTTAGTTTGTTTATAACATATTACATTGATATTGGATGTTAAATTAAAGCATGGATATAATATTATTATCGTAGGCTAGCGGAAACCTTAAATGGATCAAGAGTGGACATTATTTTTTACTGTAAGTTCTGGGCATCTGCAATGTTTTAGATCTTGGTCGAAGTGCCATCATTTTATCGCACCGGAAATAACACACTAAGTTTGTAAGACAATCAATTGAAGTTTTGCATTATGTTTTACATTCTAAAACACACTTTAGTAAATTAAATAAACGAATTTAAACATCATTGGGGAAATATCAAGCTTTCACAGTCTAAGGTTATGAAACATAAAAATATCACCAAAAACTAATTAAAAGCAACCGAGGGAAATGTAGCCAGGCAGAGTAGATTAAATATGAGAAACCTTTTAAAATACAATTTTCAATCAAAGTTATGTTAAAAATGCTTTTAAATAAGAAATTCACTGATTTAATTACTTCTTAAATGTGACTTCTTTAAAGAAATGCTAATTATTGCCAAATACAAGGTTTCGATTGTCATAAAAAAGACAAGAAATACATTGAAAAATGTATGACTATCCAACACATTTTACTTGAAAAAACAAAAAGTATTTTGTAAAACTTGAGCAGTGATGGGCCAAGGGGATGAGAACGGTTTGAGGTGTTACAGCGGAGAAAGGTTTGGGGAGTTGGAGGCGAGTCTTGCGAGGATGGTTTCACCCCCCCCCCCCCCCCCAAGCTGCAACGGGGGCGTTTGACGGCCGAGCATATGATGTATTGCCCTCGCGATGTCAGCTCGTATTTAATTAAACTTTTTGCTAAGAAAGAGAAACCAAAGACTCCCAACGCAACCTCGACAGTTTCTATAAAGTTGCTTTTCGAGCCATAAATCGACTTTTCTTTTCATTTATTTCTTACCCCCTTTAATTCAGATTAGTTCATTAAACTAAGGAAGATGACAAAAAATGAATAATACATTTCCGTGTTCGGAGAGATTCGAAAATAATCTTCTTATAGCCGACAAAAGAGGGACATCAATTTTAAATATATAGCTCTAAATAAATGAATAAAAGATTCAATTCTCAATCACATAAAGCTTTTAATTAAGCTTCTTAACGTATCATTAAGCTTCTTGAGTACTGTTATCGACCTTTATTAGTTGAACCAAGTTTGCTCTCAAGTTACACAAGTAGTGCTATCTGTGGGCGTGTGTTTCAACTACATCGGACGAAAATGGCGACCAGCGAAGCGCATGCCCCGTCCGAAGGGCGGAAAAGTCGGATGGGTTATTCTACTCTCCACTTCAGGGGAAAGAATGGTTTCATTCAATGTGACAAAATGTGGTTGCCTGAGGAAAGAGTTATACATAAATTACATTGCTAGGATAGCATTATTGATATCATATTACTAGTGTTGACGTTGTTGACGTGTTTTTATTCCTGTTGAAAGATGTTTCTAAAATGTTTATGAACAAACGATATCGGTAATCTGCGGAAGCTGATTTTGTATTGTTTCTGAAGTTGAAAAAATTAAATCTTACCACACCATGTGTTTCTTGTGAAATTCAGTTGATGGCTAGCGACAGTGAATTTGTTGATTGTTGATGATTGGTGGGAAATAGTTTGTTTCATTATAACATTAAAACTGTTACTATATTTGTTCAGTTTTTATACGTTCTTACACATAATACGATTATTAAATATTTGTCATAGAAACACCCTTTTCCATAACATATACAAGTGATTAAAAAGGAGACTCAATGAAACAAAATTATAGAAACAAAATTAAAGGTTTAAACTCGTGCCCATATACTTACTCCAATACAGAAACACTACGAAACAATAACGAATGAAGAACACTAATATAAACGTCTGCCACCCAACAAAATATTCAAGTTATGCCTGCATTATATTCTTGGAAGAATGAAAAAGTATATTATTAAATAAAATATCCCAACCATCGTACTTAAAAGTTTAATACATGAGGGAATCATGAATGTGATTGGTGAATGTCTGGCTGTGTTGTGACTAGAGCGATTGAGATCAGCGATATCGAACGTCTGGATCTCCTCGTTTCAACATGAAACCATAACCTCGATAAACTAGGGGGAGCGTTCACAAAACCTGCGGAAATGTTTCAGAGGAACGTGCCGTCACAAGCGAATCTACGATTAACGAGAAATTAAGTTTTGAAATGTAAGAATATCGACGTGTGGCGCTCGGTAACCGAGATTTGATGGAAATGTAAGTATTTTATCTGTTATAATGTGTTAATTTTGGCGGGGAATGGTGGGGAGGTGTGTCATTTAACGTTCACATTCAATACCATCATGTTGACTACTTTCATAATAATATGTATTATTATCAGTTAAAAGTGAGGTAGATTGATTTTGCCGTGGACAAATATTTCTTGTGTCGTGATTTATTTATGCTAACATTTTTAATACATTGTTACAATGTGAATAAATAAAATAAGTGAATTTAACAAACTAGAAAAACGCCAAAATCGTTCTTAGACGAGTGAGCGAGTCATATGCGTACCCGATAACATTTACATTTGAGTGTTTTGATTTATAATGTAAACAAGATAGGGTTTTGATTTCTCGATTTGGTTCATCGGGAAACACTCCCGTAGCTGTAATTGTTTTATTACTACAAATTTAGAATTTAAAAGTCCGCCCCACCGGATCGGGTTTGATTTAGTTGGTAAAGGGGGCGTCGGGAAATGTAATATATAATCGTCACTCCTAGCCTCATAACTGATAGGAAAGACTCATGCTGGCAGATCCGATCTTATATAAGCCTATAGGTAGGGGAAGGAAATAATTTTTTTCGATTACTCAACAATTGACTCGCGCACTCGTCTCACGCCATTGGTGTTTTCGTAGTATTATATAATAACATGAGCATATACTTTATACATGAAACGCAATTATAGAACATCTCTTGAAATGCATATATACTTTGAAAAACACATCCGAAGTACGAAGTACGATCTTCTCTAGCGGAATTATGTGGAACCTTGAGCGTTCAAGATTCGATACACCTTGGTCACTGCATGCATTCACGCCTGACATTCAAAACATGATTCGATAGAAATTATTTCTCCAAGAACTAAAACCATTGACGTTAAATTAAATGTTACACATTTAAGCCTATTTCCAATTTATTTTTTTCTTGTGGGTTTGAAACCCTAACTACAATAGCTATATCCTACGATTAAAATGCTTTTCGTCCAAACATAGGTTCTCCAAAAAGTACTGAGATGACCGAAACTATTACAAAATGTATATTATAGTTTATATTTCTGTGCACACTTCCATTCTTTTAAATTACCAAGTGGAAAATATTTATTAAAATATCACATTTTATGTGCAACAATAGGTAATAGTTTAAATAATAATAATAAAATAATTCAAACACATTATTTCTGGTTACCATTAAAAGTAAACATTCATTTTCACTACTCAGCTTTTGTAAAGGCCTATATTTAAATAATATTCATTATTATTGTAATGTCGAATGACATTGTTTTGTTAATATAACCGTATAAAAACATAACTGCTTGAGTACCTAGTCCAAATTGAATTTTAAACTTTAAAGGGGCAAATTAACTCAAAAAAATATTTTTTACCACATGATCTATAGCACAATACTACACTAAAACAACAGTTTAAAAAATTATATCTTGTAACTGTGATTTAACACATATTTTTCAATTTTTTTATCAAAAAATTTGCGAAAATTGGTGTTTTGGGAAATTTCTTAAATTGGCTTTAACCTGCTTCTTTTTTGGTCCTCTTTGATACTATAGCATAGTTCCAATCTAAAATGCTCATTTTTTTACATCGTGTCTTGAAACTGTGTCCAAATATACCCTCAAACACGCAAAAATATGCATTCCAAAATCACACCCCATCTTGGCAATCAGCATATTGTGACCGAACCGCTTGCCCAAATTACAAAAAAAAATATAGAGAATTTACAGAAAAGGCTGTAGAGTACGACAATAATGGCCAATATTTTTTTGGATCAAAATCCTCCAAGGTCACGGGGCATAAAGATCGTCCCCTTGTTAGTTCTTATGGAGATTTTTGCCGGTGGGACCTAGCTCAAAAATTGTCATGTTTGACAATTCTTTGGGAGGTTATGGTGGCCCCAATAATGTTTCTGTTAATGGCTTAATTCATTGGTGAGCCTGAATGAAATATTATTTTGAGTTTAGCGGTTAAATACCCGTTTAATAACAAATCAATCCAAAAGTTTTTTTTTTTCAGGGAACTTTTCTAGGTACTAGTATTTTTTTATAAAAGTTTAACAGTCGGGAGTAAACAAACCGAAATACTAAATTTTCTTAATGTTTTACAGGAAAGTAAAACGCTTATCCCAGTTCAGTTATCTCATTTAGAATTATGTTAAAAGTGAGAGAAATAAACGATAACGTAGAAGCTGCATCTTGAACGCAGCGAACAGTTCCAACTATGTATATAACAACGATTTTAAAACCAGAATATCTGTGTATATTAGTAGGCTATTAATATACTGTATTCTCTATACGTGAATCAATTACCATTATTATATTTACTTATTAATTTATTCTTCAAAAACGTTAGTCAACATATACAAACGAATGTTGATCCCGAACTAGAAAGAGTGTAAACATTTTGCTTCTCGGTTCACTGGTTATTTGCATAGTAATATCGGTGGTTTACAATTTAGTGATATTTACATAGTTTACATTGCAAAATAAACAATAACCAGATCTCGTTGAATATTACTTTAGTTCAAAATGTATACAAACAACAGAGAACAGAGGGATTTAAAAAAAGTTAGAGATACTTGAACATAAGAGTTTTGAGCTATTGCGTGACATCAGGCATGAGCTACAATACGATATATTCTTTAGTTTTTATTCTAGGGTTATCGGTGTCTATTATGGCATATTATTAATTTTAATTTGCTATTCTTAGGCCTACTTTTTGTGCGAACATTTAAACATTTAAACTCAGGTGATTTAATATATAATAAATAAATAAATTGCATTTAGAGTCTACCCACTCAGTTATATAACTGATTTTCAGTGGGGGACAGTAAATCAAAGCGACTAAGCCTACCCTGTAGGCCCTGTAGAAGTTATATTAAGGGTAGGCTAACTTTGTTAACAACTGTTGTTGGGAAAAGTAGGTTAGTGGGGGGTGGGGGGGGGGCGCGAAGCAGTTGTTTTACAAATATATAAAATTAATATTGTAAAAAACGCCTTCGCCCCCCCCCACCCCCCGACCTCTTAACATAGCTTTTCCAAAGTTGGACCGCACCAACTTAATTATAGTACCATATTAAATGTGTACAAAAACAACGCTACAAAATGCTACATTGAAAATGCTAAATATTCGAAATCAATTCGTGTTTTCTCATATCCCTAATTAGTAGCAAACAAGCAGTAACAAGTGGTTAGGTCTGCAACACGTGATAAGACCTTGCGTGGCTGGAACCAGAACAAGGTTTCTCCCTTGATTAAGTTTGGCAGTTCGTCAAGTAACTTTATGTAGTCTCTGACATGAATGTTGTGGTTAGAGTGGGTTTAATGGCTGAGGTTTCAGGCGTAAGTTTTGATGTCAACGACAGGTTTTGTTTCTATAAAGGCTAACATACTTGATTGATATTGTATTGCTCGCGTATAGAAAATATTATACATGCATATAGGCCTAGTTGGATTGATTCAATATTTTGTATAGATAAAAATAAAATTAACCTAAATGTTATAAAAAAAAGTGGCGAGAATCGTGTATCTAATCAACTCAAAATGTGGATTGTTTTATTCGGATCGTTTTGCTGCTCATGTCAGGTTTATGTGGACATGTTATCTCTTGAGAGGAAGACATATGTTCTGTTATTGTGAACCTTTGATAGTATTACCAATTATTTTTATGACCATCTTAGCTCTCTACTATATGTTGTCGGAAGATATCTACAGACGGCGAGCCACAATTCGCCATGCCAACACACATCAGTACTGTGACTGAGTGGGTAGACTTAGACTCTAAATACGAATTTATGTAACTATTTATAATAAATAATAAACAACTTACCGAGCGTCGACGTCAGGTAGAAGATGTATGAGGTTTGTGACGCACCTGAGCGATCGAGTCCATGGTGCCACGTGTAGGTCGAGAAAGAAAGAATAAAGAACCCAGGTTGGAAGTTGGGAGAAAAGTAGGAAAGAAAACGTCTTCAGACAGTCGAACCCAGAACGTTCAGAAGATGGACTAGACAATGTCACGAGTTGTTGCACGAGGTCCGGCAAACATTCGCGCACTGCTAAACTTGCGTCAACGTGTTTCATGCAGAACTTATTTCGCTCACTATAGACATTCGCGCACTTAAATTTTCCCGTTGGAACGAGGATGAAACTGTCCACTGTTAGCACTTTAGATTCACTCCGAGTCGAACTGCACCCTTAGAAGTTGAGAGACGATGACAGACCCAGCGGAGAGGTAACACAGACAAGTAGTCATGTAGACCAGGGGCAAAGGTCGGAACACTAGGTGAATCATGCACACAAACTCGAGATGATACGAGGCCAACTACGGACATTATCGCGAGCATACTCGTTTACGTCGACACACCAATGTACACGGTTATACTCATGTAGAGGGCCTCGTCTATTGATTAATACATGTCCATTACAATAATACAGAACACAACACGTGCTATTCTTTACAATTTATGAACGATAAATATTTATGTATTTCATGAGAGTAAAATCTAAAACACAATCATAGTATTGATGAAATTGATCAACAAATACCTAGAATGGTTAGCTTTATAGAAGGTTGTTTGCCAATCTGTTAGTAAACTATTGTGGAATGAGAAGATGCCCTAAAAATGAAAGTTGCTATTTTACAAATAATTATTTCGCCCTAATACTGACCTAAATTTGTTTAGTTGCCTCAGAAATGAAACTTCTTAGAAGTACATTGGCGGTAACTAAAATGGATAAATTGAAAATATGTAGTGCTACATAAGGAGAACAGTGCGTTGAAAGTTTGAGATGGCGTATTGGAAGAGAGCGGCTGAGATGGTTTGGACTCATAAAAAGTATGGAAAAAGAAATAATACCGAGAAGAGAGTTCGGAAGGTTGGTAGGGAAAAAGAAAAAGTTAGGAAGACCAAGAGATATGTATATTGGACAAATTAAACAAGCATGAAAGAAACTTGTCCTCGGTTAGATAGACTTGGGCTGTCACTGACAACTTTACAATGTTTCATGTTTACTTCGTATTATTCCTAGGGGAACGAATAGCTATTTTCTAACTGCCAAAACATATTGTGGCATATTCCCTCAAGCAGAAGTATTAAAACCATACTTACCAAGTAAAAAATATCTTATTTGTTTATGTATTAAATTTAAAAATCAAAAATTGTTTTTTAACTAATATAAAATAGTGAATACCACATAACTCGGACAGGATTTGAGTTAAAGTAATTCAAACTCCGAGTCATACGCCCGACACAACATTGTACTGGACTTAGCATACTGTTCCTTTTTCGTTTCAAAATAACCGCTCGCTGCTCACGCCGAGTTCTCAAGTTAACCGACGGAGCGCACCACAAGTCTGTTTGGCAAAGAGTTTCTCTAGGGTAGCGCGAACTTTCAATGTGTGTCAGAAGATATTTTTACCTTGTAAGAGATTCAATTTGTAATATTATTCGGACAGGGTAAATTAGAAAGATAAGAAATCGGTTATTGAAATATAAAGTAATCCACAAACTTATTGAGAATAAAATTCACATTAATTGTAGTGTAGTTGCTTTTAAATCTAAAACCACTTATAAAATGTATGATTATTGATTTAAGGTGGCTGATTTTGTAACTATTATTCATTAATGTACAGAAAAGGTTTGCTGCATCATGGATTAACGCCAGTTACTGTCCAAGTCCATGGCTGCATGATTTATCATTTCCATTTTCAAAATCTTGTCCAAGTCGCACTGTTACTTTTTTAAGCCTATCGATCCATTTCATTTGCATTAACGGCTGAAGAAAACCTCTAACAAAACTTTGACTCGGGATTGCCGGTGGCGTAAGCCCCGACCTCCCGAATCAGAGCCTTGCATTACGCTTAAACTACGTCCGTCGGAGGCATAACCTTATAATACATATTATTTTGTTTATCAGTGTTGGTTCAAGCGTTAAGTGAGAGACTCCGTTAAGTGAGAGACTCTTATTCGGGAAGTCGTGAGATCAAATCCCGTTGAGACCGGCAATCCTGTTTGAAGTTTTTTTTCGTGATTTTCCATTTTAATCAAATGCAAGGGAGTGAACTCTCTTAAACAGCACTCGGGCATCACTTCACAATTGTCCTAATTCCTACATACCTATAGTAAGACACCTTAAAAGGGGCATGCAATGCACCCTGGGCAGTTTTCCCACAATAAATTATTATATATTGGATAGATGGTAACATACTTACCAAATCATTTAAAACTGTTGGATGAGCATGGGTCATCAGCATGGGTCAACTTGTTTAGCAATGTTAAAAATATCAATTTTAACAATCACTCGCTATTCAAACACATTTCCACATACATTCGGGACCACATTTTGACCAACAATTATTATCTAAAAAATAAATTGAAGTTTTTGGGGGTTGTTTAAAGAGTATATGCGCTTGGTGCTATCAACGACGATGTCAACAATTAAATAATTGTCTGCTACAAAGACTTTGGAAATTATTACAAAAACCTTTTGGTGGTCTGTTTACAACTAAGCAATATTTTGAAAAACATGTTAACTTGATAATATTGGTGCAAACCATAAACCGATTGGGTAAAATACATATAGAGCTTCTAGCCGTTCCAGAATAAACCCATGCATTCTGAATTAATCATACTGTTGCACAGGTTTAAAGCTATTCGTGGCATGTGTGTATGCACATGGAGTAACTTTCACTGTAATCCTCTGCCTGACTATAAGGCTTGTCCGTTACTTAAAGAAAACTCTATGCCATATCCTTCTTGCAATGTGTTGTAAATGGTACTTGTCGTTCCATCAGTTTAATTGACTGGCAATGTTTCAGATGCGACGACTCTCGTCTCGGCCCGAAGTAGGATTTGGCCGGGTATTCTAGCCCTCAGCCGATCGTACAAGGCGAAGAACTAGACAAAGTCCATCTCGCAAACATCAGCTTGATTTAATTCCCCAAAAAATCGACTTAACTATCAAATACCTGTTCTACTTGAGAGTACCAGCTAGAAAGTAGGGGAGTATTATACTACCCGAAGGAAGAGGCGAGCTCTGGTAGTTTTGTCAAGGACCCTCTCTCTTGCCTGAACTACCTCCACGACGACGACGACCCCCCCTCCCCCCCTCCCCTTCCCTGTGGTTGGATCTGTCTTGAACGGGTCCGTCCACCCCATTCCCTCTAGGTTAGAGTGGCTGTGCAATGACCTTTGGTTGGCGCGCCCTTAACCAAATAATCTCGAAGCAGATGCTACGAGTCAAGTATAAATATATTTAATTTTTATATTAATCCGGACCCTGCATTAGGATATTGAAGACAAGCTTTTCTTCCTTTTACATAATAACATAATTATTATCACGAGATGGATCACGTTTCTTATAAGAGAATTAATTTCGGAAACATTCGTTTTTGGTAAATACGTAAAATAGGCTAACTTTTGCGTCTTGGCATTAAAATAAACACAATTTAGAATTAAAATGTGATAACGATTTGAATTTTTAAAGGTATTTAGACATAAATTTAAAAAAATTGTTCGAGCGGAGATTAAACGCGGGACTTCATTGTCCGGGTACATTATACACTTCTTAAAATATGTTGTGGACCTATGATACTTTAAGCAAGTTAAAATATTGACTGAATTGTTTTGTACCCACTCCTGTAATTATATCTGGATAGGTACAGAACACACACAAAATAAATAATATGTCTATAGAATAAATAACATTTTCACAAGACAAAACACACACAGGGACAAGAAATTGAACTATACTAAGATTCAATAGAAGGGAAATAAAATACTCGTTTTGGATGAGCGTAGCGAGCGTAGCGAGCGAAGCGAAGATTCCATTTCACTACACTGGAGAAAAAAATCCGGAATGTTTTTTTTTTTTTTTTTTTTTTTCTTTTTTTTTTTTGTATTTTTGTCTGTTTGTTAGCACGATTCCGGCTAAACCGATACTCCGATTGCGATGAAATTTTATTGAGACCTTCGAAATCTCTGAACTTAGAACTGCCACGTTTTTGAGCACAATCGAAAAAAAAATTCCCATAAAAATCGCAATTTTACGATTTTTTTCGATTTTTAAAAAATTTCTTCGATTTATAATACCTACACGCTTTGTCCGATTGTAATGATTTTTCACAGAACATTTATTTTATGAATTATATATTCGTGGAAAATTTAAGCGCAATCAAATAATTATTTCTCATAAAAATCGCAATTTTACGGGGGTTTCTTTTTTAAAACAATTCTTTGACAAATAACACCTACATTCTTTATCCGATTGTAATGATTTTTTCACAGAACCTTAATTATATGAATTCATATATTCGTGTAAAATTTGAACACAATCGAATAATTATTTCTTATGGAAATCGAAATTTTACGATTTTTTTCTTTTTTAAAATTACGATTAATTAAAAAAATTAAAAATTAAAGTTTATTTTTTATTATTTTAATTTATTTTAAAAAAAATCATCAACTTAGTAATGATTTTTTCACAGAACAGAAAATCCACATAACACATGGCAGCTCAATGCACCAATTACGCTCATCCAACAACGCGGCGGAACTTAAGCGTTTTCCTAGTACAATAGAAATATGTTGTTTATTGTATGGTACCTACACGTTTACAAGTACCAACATACACAGCTGTAGTAAACTTTCTTAAGGCTGTGCGGGCACGAAAATATGTGGTCCAAAATAACTATATAATAGTACTTTTGGAGAAAGAACAACATATTAAATAGTCTTTTGAAAAGAACAAAACTACATTAATTTTTAAAACATGTATTTGAAAACACATTTTTAGCCCGCATAGTCTTAATCTGATTGATTTGTGATAGTAAAAACACAATTTGTTTATGACAGGCCTACATTAAACATCAACCCACTTCACAGTATTGTCAACAACACATCTGTGTTGACAAATAATAATATGTATTATGAAGTAGCCTTTAGAGTAATTATCTACATAAAGTGTATGAAATCAATGCTCCTTGTCACTGGCATCAGTGGTGTAGCGAAAGTACAAATAATCCATACAGCTCCAGCACAGAGAACAACAAACACACATACAACAAACATATTATTCGTTCGTTAATATTGTTCTGATAGTTTTGGAAACTTTTGTTTGTGCGTATATTATGAACGAGTAAGCCTTTATAGATATCGGGTACAATTTTCAGTCCAAATAAAGTTTGATTTGAGTCAACAACATAGCAAAATCTCGATTTGTATATTTTGTTTTGGTATTTGTTTTGAATATATTATAGTTTTAGTGTCTTGCCAAACGATAGTTTACATTTATCATTTCGCCAGTCAAATATTATAATGTTTATGTAAAGCCACAATCTTTGAAGTGACCTTGCTGTGTGTACTCTTACTTTCGTACCAACTTATTGAAAATATGTTTCAAAACAACGTGTACTTATATTATACTTTCTAGCCGTTCAAATCCTTCAATAATGTATAAAATGTTGTCAGTTTTCTTCAAATAATATGTGAACAATGTTATGAATAAAATCTTCTTACTGTTAGAGATAACTCATTTGGATTTACTACATCTTCTCTTTTAAATTATGGTCATTGTAGAAACAAATTACATAAAAAAAGGAAGCATATTTTGTTAAAATATTTGCAAATAAAAGTGATGTTAAAATACAATGTTCATCAAAGACAATTTGTGGGCTAATGTCCCTTGTACAATGTACAGTCATTTATTAATTTCGGTTAATAACTGACGATTAATTTTTGATTGTATTATGTGCCCTTTAACCAGAATACTTACTTACCAGCTATCGACTAACTGCGTTTTATACTCAATACTTTTTTTTCAATAGTAGATCATACTTCCATTCATTTTAAAGTCACAACTATAATTATGATAATAATTTACTGAAACAAAACAAAATATTAATTAAAATGATCCCTTTGTATCTAAATAGCTATGAATTCAGTTGTTCTTATCCAGTTCAAGTAGGTGAATTGTTTAGCTGTCACGGCTACAGACGTCATTCTGTATTGGCATACTCATATCTCCCGCGAACACATTGCGCTATCAAGGAACAAAAAGTGTACTTGTTAGTGGTCAAATTGGCAGTGTTCATAACGATTGGTTGAGTCTGAGTGCAATTATCTCGAGCGCTCAGATAATTCGCTTCCCTCAAACAAACACCACCTTTTCAAAATCCACCATAGATAAAAACTAAAATGTGTATTAAATTGTGTAACATTTCTCGCTCTCTATATAAGTAGAGAGATGTTGTTGTTCATAATAGTACGCTAACAGTTACATGTTCTGTGAGCAACGAAAGCTGACGCTGCAACGGTTGATATAGCACAAGAATTCCTAACCACCAAAACCACTTGAGCTCGGAAAATGCGCAATTACTAGGCTGAATAATGTTATTTTTTGTTTTGGCTTTAATAAAAAAATTAGGTGGCTGTCGTTATTGTGAAATAACACCATTCTCACATACTTATATTCAAAATGTATTGTTGAAAATGAAAACAGTAATGGTATAATAAAATTGCGTTTGTGCCATATCATTTGTTCGGTAGTTTCTGTAAATGATTATACACAATCATTAGCATTTTATCATATCTGCCTTTTATGAGTCATTACACAGGGTTTTTGAGATTTCACTCACAGAAAAATATTGATCAGAGGTTTTAATTCAATGCGCATTATCCGTATGCTGGTTTACAGAACATCTTCTGAATAACATCCCAAGTGTTTTCAACTCCAGACAAGGCTCTCAGTTCGATATAGTCAAGAAACGTTTCACAAATGTTTCTCGCACAAACATGTTCTATGTAGGCTTGACGAGACAACTGTTCTTCGCACTTAATAGTCCTTCACATCACGGGAATGTCAATGCAGTGCAGCCAGTGTTGCCAGAAGTACCAACAAACTGAGAGTGTGGCTTAGCTTGGACACCCCGTTCCACTCGTCATGTTGCACCGCTGCCTGGGTCTCCCCTGTAATAACCAAACAAAACAGTTGGCGATGTGGCTCGTATGGTTCGGCCACAGGTCTTGGGCGTATGGAAGTTAGAATATCACAAATAAAGTAACACATTGCATAATTAAGCGAGCGAAGCGAGCGTTTCCATTTGACTCTGCCGGAAAAATTTGTCACTCGTTTTGTTTTTTTTTGTTTTTTTTTTGTTTGTATGTCTCGCCATAACGTTCGAACGGGGGCTCGGATCGAGTTGAAATTTTGACCATCCGCAAGCTTTGTTCTCGATTGAATGCCATTAGTTTTGTGGCAAAATCGTTCAAAAAGTTAAAAAGTTACATTAAAGTTAATCGAAAGTTTTTTTTTCAAACTAACCGGCGACAAAATCTGAGATAGCCAAATCATTTAGAATGTCCGTCCGGTCACGAATATGTTAATTTTAGTTTGATCCGATAAGTAGTGTAGATGGAAATTACATTATAACAAAAGTAACGTTGCCATGGCAACGAAAAGACGCGCGATGTTTCTAATGCACTGCCACCTAGAAGTAATCAAAATACTTTCGAGGAAGCAGTCTATTATTTGTCACCAAAGAGTTTAAATATTTTTCCCAATGAGTCAAGGTCCTCTAGATGGCGGTGGATTTTATCCACAAAGTAAAGATTTACATACGGGTTAACCCAAACTTGGCAATAATAAATAATATTGGAAACATGGCCCTGTGGACAGCGAACGTTGCAAATTTAAATTTTTTTAAAAATGTGCAATTTGGGTCTAGCTATAGCACGTGCTCGCTTATCAACGCGTCCAACTGAGCGTTTCCTAGTATTTATGCACACATTAAATTAAATTTAAATAACTTTAAAATAATACAAATTAATCATTATTTAATAAAGTTATATTATACATTTTTTTAGACATACGTTTATACATTTTGTGGTTTTTGTCTTTTGTAATTGTGTTTTTGTTACATTTTTAAACCTTCTTCGCCTCATAGTATCGTTTAATAAAAGTAATTGTTTCAAGTATTAACCTTACAAGTTGAAAATGTTAAAACTTTAAAACTTTAATACAAATTAAGGAATTTTTATTTGAGTTGATAACATAATTTGGATTTTATTACAAATAATCAAATGATGTCAAACCGATAAAATTCCCAATGAATGTTCATGTGGATCGTTTGGTTAGTCATAAGTTACTCATAGGAGACGATTTAATCAGTACATTTTGGATTGGATGTAAAAGTACAACTGAAACAGAATATTCAGATTTTTGGTGGAGGTGCCGGGTCTTTCAAGTAGATAATTATTAAAAGGAATATCAATGGAAATGTAAAATTTCTTGTACGTTCAGATAACGACGCATCGAAAATACGACATGTGTGGAAGTTAAGCAGCATATTATTGTCATACAAAGTTCAACACGGTTAATTTCGCATTATAGGAGTAATTTTCGTTTTTAAGCCCTATGAAAAATATTAATTAACCATTTTTTTTTTTAACATCCAATTGCATGAAATAGTTCGGTAGGTATGATTAGGCTATCACCTTGCACAATACTATGAATCAAACCGTCTGCGCGTATATAGCTCTACGAGGACGTGGGTTCGAATCCTGCATAAGGCGTAGTTTTTTGTAATCGTCCTCCATCGTCATCTATCACCACTCATCGTATTGAATAGCCATAGTGCATTAATAGAGACGTTAAAGGGTTATTCTAAACTTAACCCAAAAATATATTTCAATCAAAGTAATTGATTATGAATTAAGAAAGTAAGTTATTGGGCCCAACATGACCCGAAAAAAAATTGTCAAACTTGGTTATTTTCGAACGAGGTCCCATCGGAGATAATCTCCCATAAGAAATAACATGGGGACGATCTTTTAGCCCCGTGATCTTGGAGGATTTTGATCCAAAGAAATATTGGATATTTTTAACGCACTCGTCATCCTTTTCTGTAAATCCGCTATATTTTGCTTCGTAATTTATAGGCAAGAGTGTTTCGGTCAAAATATGATAAATACCAAGAGTTTGATTTAGGAATGAATATTTTTTAGTATTTTGAGTGAAAGTGCACAGTTACAAGACACGATGCTATAAAGGGCCATTTTAGATTGGTACAATGCTCTAGTATTTGGGATCACTCACTCCTGGATCTCCTCTTACCTATCTGACCGGTCTCAAATAGTCGAAATCCGCAAACTCAACCACCCTTTTCATTCTCAACCGCTGATCCTGAAAAGTGGTGTCCCACAAGGAACCATTCTTGGACCACCCTTCTTCCTCCTTTATGTCAACGATATGCCAGAATGTTTCACCGCTGGTACACTAACACAATACGTCGATGATTTCAGCCATATACTCACAGCACAAAAAGGAAAATCTTTAGCACCACTCTCACAAATGTCCAACGAACAAGCTTCCATAATGTCACAATACTGCAACAAAAACCTCCTTTCTATTCAACCGTCAAAAACGGTGTATTTAAATTTCCACTCACAAGTAATTGGATCCACCGAAAGCCTCCTCATTCGCATCTCATCTAAGAGCATTGCCTGCTCTGACGCCATCAAGTTCCTGGGTCTACATATGACTGACACCCTTGATTGGACAGACCACATAGACGCTGTTTGCTCAAAGATAAAGAGTGGTTGTTTCCTCCTCAGAAGAATAAAAGCCCTAGTCAACCACAACGTCCTTATTCTCATATACCATGCTCACATCCACTCACACATATCGTACGGACTTATTTTCTGGGGAAACTCGCCACAAGCTATAAGAGTTTTTAGATTACAAAAACGGGCCATTCGAATTATAGTAGGAGCCTCTTGGCGTACCTCGTGTAGAAATATCTTTCCTACCCAAAAAATCTTGACCTTAGCAAGTACTTTAATACAACTTGCAGCAGTCTTTATCAAATCAAACCCTCACCTCTTCAAATTAAACTCAACAATTCATGACCATGATACACGATCACAATCAAAAATTCATGTCCCAACTCACAATACAACGCGTTTCTCCAAAGGACCTCATTACCAATGTCTAACAATCTACAATCATCTACCACCAGAAATTAAAAACATACAATCACTAGACTCTTTCAAATACACATTGAAATCATTTCTAATAGAGCATTGCTTCTACACAATCAATGAATACCTTCATCCAGCTGACTTTTAACTTAATTTAGTGCGCCCGGACATACAAATACCCCATCCATAGCTTTACACTCAACTTTCCTTCACATTCCTGACACTTGTACGTATGAACATGAATATAATTGAAAATAATGCAATTCAAGACAAAAATAAGTACCTATTATGTATAGAAATAGAAGGGAAGATATTATGAAATGTATATTTTTATGTATAATTTTATAAGTTAACAATGTATGTATTATTCTTAACCATAGGCTAGGCTATTCACTTTCTCCATTAAGAGTTATACTTGTGCAATGTACCAGTCAAGGTGAATAAAATTATTATTATTATTTATTTGAAGACAAAAATAAGCAGGTTAATGCCGATTTAAGAAATTCACCAAAACTCCATTTTCGCTTATTTCAGGACAAAATAAAATTAGGGTAAAATCACAATTGCAAGATATAATTTTTAAACAGTCATTTTAGTGTAGTAAGCTATAGATTATGAAGATTTTTTTTTCAGTGGTAATAGCCCTTTTTAGCAACGAAAATCATGAACATCTTAAGAATAAATCAATATTTGGTGGAGGCGCCGGGTCTTTTAAGCAGATATTAATTTTAACGAATCGCAAAGTAAAGTCAAACTTCTTGTTCGTTTCGATGTTGCACTGCGAGAAGGAAGAATAAGGTTGAAATGATGTACAATGTGGATCTGCATCAGTAAAGATTAACATGTACATATTATGTTATGTCCACCTACTGTAAGGCAAGTTTACAAAATGGTATCCATCAGATTTTAAATCTTTTATGTAGATTTACTAAAAGATGCCTAGATCCCTTCGATTCTTACAATAACACCATGCGTGTCTATCCGTAAGAAATAAACGACCTATTATTGTGGTTTACAACCACTTAATTGAAGTTGAGAAGTGAAAGTACTATCCCGTACACTGTCAGAATCATTAATGCATTTACGAGCGTTATAACCACGTTAGGCCTGCTTTATATGTTGACTTCGTCTTCCTTCGTAGCTCCGAAACAAGCAACGCATAAATAATTAGCGCATCACGCAGAGAACAACCGAGTTCACCGTTCTTCTCACAAAGCTTTGTTTAATTTGAAATTACTACACTTAGGACACTCTGGGCTGTACTTTTGCGACACCGGCACATTCGAGTGATCGTCGAGATTTCAGTGTATTCTTTCCCTGGGAAATCTGTTGGTTTCTATGTTACGTTTAGAGAAACTGCCACAAGCAACTCAAAATTCCGTGTTAGGCCTATCAGTGGGTTGCGTGAGTACAAAAACGAAATCACCCTTAACGTTGTTAAACATATTATTTATGAAGTGCCTTTTACAAGTTTTGTGTTCATATGGTAGGATTTGTTTATTTATTTTTTATTTATTTATTTATTTATTTATTTATTTAACGGTCTATTCCTATTCAGTTATAAAAACTGTTACAAAGGAGGACAATAAATAAATCTAATTAAAGATCAGACACAACAAGAACTACTTTAAGTAATATTTGAAAAGTAAAAATTACAACAAAAGCATTAAATACTGCAACAATTTGAAACGTTGTTAAAATATTATGTTATCGAAGTTGCCTTTTACAAGTTTTGGTTTATGGTTAGGTTTGTTCATTGTTTTTAATTAAAGCATGTCAAAATAAAACGTCGCTGTCAACAGCGAGAGTGTCTACCGAAGTTCAGACATGTTCAGACATCCCTTCAGGCGGCGTCAAGAAGCATGAAGCATTCTCATTAAAAACACTTCTTTGCACCGCCTTAAGTTTACGTTTAGAACGTTACGTATTATGATAGGTAAAAGCTACAATGTCTGACATAATAAATACACTTATAACTGGGAAACTTAACAAGAATCTCTTGAGCCAGCAACGCGTGCGTTGAGGTCATCCAAGCATTTATTTGATGTTTATATCAATAAGACCTTACGATTTTTACAAAATTTTAGGTTTGGCTTCACAGTTTAATAATCATTTTAGGTATTTGTTGTGTATTTCTAATATATTTTATTCTGTGTACTTATGTATTCAATTTCAGTGTATTTTATGAAGCCCCTGACCTGCGTCTTGAGTTTCAAACTAATGCACCTCCCATCTGTATTCTAGTTGTTCTCAATAGGGAATATTCCACTTCCGCCAAATACTGTACGAATAGATTTTTTAGAAGAAGTATTTCGTCCCGATTACAAATATATACTTTGTTTTTCCGTGAAATAATAATCCAGTGATTTATAGCCGTTTTAAAAGCAGCAGTTTTTTAAAGCGGCAAAAACGACTGTGACGTCAGAACTGTGTTGATCCAACGCCGTCTGGATAAACATACATCCAGACCAAAGATGTTGGAATAGTATTATAGTAGGATCGAGATATACATCAAGACGGCGGTGTTTTAAACAAAGCAGCGCCTAGCGTAGCCTACAGTAATGTAAACAGATGGCGGACATTTTACATTTAACGCCTAGCCGGAAAACGAGAAAAGTTGACATTGCAATCAAAAAACAAAACTGAAACAGTCCTAGGTCTAGGCCTAGACGTAGAAAATTATTTATAATACAACAGTCTAGGCCAATCGTTCCTGTAGGATATAGGCATTGGTATGTGAATACTAAAATTTCTCACTTGACAAGCCCTAGGCTTAACTTGCCAACCCTAGGCCTGCACGTTCATGTTCTGACACACATCCCGCACAAAAACCTTACTTTGATGACTAATTAAAGCCTATTGTAGATAAAGAATACCATGATAGTCCTAGGCTATGCAAAAACTCAAGACAAAATGCTCGTTATTCTTTATCACAATGATCTCGCGAAATCTCCTGTCACATACGAAAAAATAAAAACAAAAGACGGTGAAAATGTACATCCCTGTGGAGTTGTTTGTGTTGAGCGGATGGGCGAGCACCGCCGTCTGTATGTAAATATGTACAAACATACGTACATTTAGTTTCCAATTGGCCTTGACTCAACACAGTTATGACGTAGTACCGTCCAAAGATGGCGCACGCTCGTTTTTGGCGCGCAAACTGGGGTCCAATTTACTTCTTGTTTAAATTACACAAAAAACATTTTTTTTAAATAAAAAAAAGTGCAGTGACTATTAAGGCATGAATAAGAATTAAAATAAAATATAAAATATCAAGTGGAATATTCCCTATTGTCTGTACGCTTTTATAGATGGCTTTTCTGTCCCAATTTCGTTCCAATCATTCACATAAGTCATTTTATCAATTGATCTATTATGGTGTGTACTGCCATCAGTAGACATACAGAGATTTTAACTGCGTTCACTTTGAGTAGGTTTAACAGCCCAAAACAGATAACACCAAAGCTAAAATTAGTTGTGTACCTGCACTATTCTAAAATTTTAGCCTAATGAATTTTAAAACAATGTTAAACCAAAAATCAAATACTGTAAAGTATATACATATTTCAGGCCCATATCGTCTTGTGATTGGCTGCCTTACCATTGAGTACCGTGACGTGCACGAGGACTGAGGAGTTCTTGTTGAGGGCGCACGCGTACGTCCCGCTGTCACTCTTGTCTGCTCGGGGAATCACGAGGCGCCCATTGGTTGTGACGTCATTCGTATCACTGTAAACACGTTGTACATGGGTGGTAAGCACACGGCATTCGGAAGTCAATCACACAGGCATACATTGTAGTCTTAAGTCTCGTTCTATACATTGCAGGTTTAGTCTGCATTAGCTTTGAAATAGAAGCTATTCGCATAGGTTTAAGTATGTACAATGTACTCTTAATGAACTTTCCCATTTACACACATATTACATTATAAGGAATCGAAGTACCTTGATGGGGCTTAAGAAGAAGAATAGATTTACTTTGGAATACTCTTGACTCTAGAGGTTAAAGCTGTGACTATAAAGACACATTTAGTTCGTATAAACAGAAATAGACGGAATTAAGTACTGTAAGCTTTGATCACATAGGTTGTTCAAATCTGCAAAGTTCAAACATTACGTACTTATAAATAAATACAATTAATACATTTTTTCGTATTTAGAGTCGACCCACTCAGTCACATAACTGATTGTCAGTAGGGGACATCAAATTTATTGCAGACCAAACCAACCCTGTTCACGGCGACACCATCGACAAAACAAACGAACAGACTAGTATTTTAAAGGTATAAGATTATTTTAAACGGCGATTTGTACATAAAACACTTAAATAATTATTGAATTCTATTTCCAATTTTCAATTTTGTGGCTGCGTTTTAGTTTTGAGCTTTAACTTATGTAATGTTATATAACAATTCTCAATAATTAATTTCCAACATTTTTATTTGTAATAATAAATAAATCTGCTGTAGACCTAACTCAGCATAGTAGCCCTTTTACAAGCTATGTTTAGAATGATATGCGCGAGCATGTCTCGAAGAATATTTCCTTGGATTGACTTGACTAACCTTCCCCGGAGAGTTTTGGCCTTGCCATCCAGCGGGTTGTCGTCTTTGTACCACGTGACCTTGCCCGTCTCCGTAGCGGCCATCACCTTGCACGTGAGCTCGATGGTGCTGCCAGTCTTGTAGTAGCGGTCGTGAACAGAATGACCGTGCTCATCGACGATCTTCAGTTCGGGAGCTGCAAGGAGACAGACGAGATCGTATGATATTCACGTTCAGGATGCAAAACATTTAGAAGTAATATTTATAACAAACTTCACAATAATTGCTCGATATGCAAGTTTAAAGTATTCGGGGTATATTTAGTTTTAGATCGCATTTATTTTGAGTGTGTAAGTTTGGCTGTATTTTTACAAGTTTTTGTTATGTGTGGGATCTCATTACTTTTTCAAGTTTCATTTTAATAGATTCATTATTTAAGGTGGGGAACAGGTTCTCAAAATCGAGAACTAAATCTGAAAATGTTTTGCGCATATAATAAGTGCACCTAAAGTTTAAATGTACACTGAATATTTTGAGATTTTCATACTTAGTGTGAGTATGGAAAGCAGGTTCACGTATTCCCATAGTACAGATAATAGATAAGATTATTTCTCTGTTTTTTTTTTAGCAAACATCACTAAAATTAAAATCTAAATTAACAAAATCGTGAACATATTATTACAACTATGAGCGGGTGATCCGATTTTTTCTTTCTAGGAATACATTGCACTGACATTTTAGCTGTGGTGTGTTTGAAAGGATTGCAACAAAATTTCTATTTTCTGTGAGGATCATTCAGGGTACCTAGAGAGATCGATTCGTGAATCGTTCGATATCTGTTAACAATCTGTATTCTCAATTGAAACACACATTTTTACCGTTTAATACAATAATAATTTATACGTATTTATTAGTAAACGCTGAATTAGAAGTAAATATATCCTAATTATAGTGAATAACTATATAAAGACATTTCGTATACGACATTTAAGTTAAAATGGTTTTATTCCACCCTTGCCAGACAGTTATAAATGAAAGAACGCTGATGCTTTGTTATTAATTAGTCTGAAACATTACAAAATTAATTTCGTGTTCTGTCTGTACCGTAAATGAATTCATTCTCCGTTAACCGAGAATTTCCAACTGGATAGAAAAATAATTTGGTTGTAAAGGAGACTATGATGAAAAACTTAATTTAACTTTTGATTAAAGCAGAAAAAAGTTGATGGCCAGGTTAAAATGTCCGTTCTGGTGTGGGCGAAGTTTAACCACGCGAGGAAGCCGGTTGTTTATTTATGTAGCAATCTGTGTCCGGAGTGAGAGGTGGAGGATCCATACGCAACTGGGTCGCTAGCCACGCTACATTCGCACTTGGAAACTGCTGCTGAACTAGAAAATAACAAAATGTATCATTCGTACGAGCGAGAGAAAAATGTTTTATTGAATGTTTGTGTTCAATTTTCACTCAATTCCGCTGATAGTTTAAATTTATACATATTGCATTTTTCTACACTTTTAAAGTCATGCAGCATGTAGCCTGAAAATAACCTTTATCTCATCTCAATTGTACTCTTATTAACTTAAGTGTTCTTTTTAAAAATGGGACTTGTGCTATACAAGACTTGTTATAAAATTCTAACATTCATTATGTTGCAGTGCATATAAATAAAGATAATTTAATATATTGATGTTATTTTTTACGACTATTAAATATCATGTGAATAAGCAATTTAATTGTAATAATTCATTATTATACAAAAAATATAAACATGGTTTGGTGTTAACAAATAATTGATATTGATTTCTTCATTGAATAATTTGTTTCCACTTGATTGTCAATCTGTTTTACTAGGAGAAGACGCTAATCCCGCCGCTGTGGATGGCGTATTGTTTTAACGAAAAGCGTAAATTGCGACTTTTTTATAGATAATTTTCGATTAGATCAAATTCAACGAAAGATTAATTCGTAATTAAAGTCTGTGAAAAATCATTTAAATCGAAAAGCATGTAGGTTTTTGTCGAGATGTTGATGAAAAATCTTAATTACCAATTATCTGAGAATGATTTTTCGATTGCGCTAAATTTCACGATATATTATTCATAAATTAATTCTGTGAAAATCATTACAATGGATAACAATGTAGCTGTTATACTCAAATTTTAAAATTTAAAAAATCGTAAATGCGATTTTTTCAAAGAAATGGGATTTTCGATGCGCTCAAATTTCACACGATCAAATTAATTCATAAAATTAAGGTTCTGTGAAACAGTACAATGGAATAAAGTATTAGATTTATATAGTCGAAGATTTTTCTAAAAAATGAAAAAAAAATCGTAAAATTGCGATTTTCTGAGAAATAAATTTTGATCGATTTCCCCTGCAGTTTGTTCAGAGATCATAGACCTCATAATTTATCGCAATGGAGTATAGTTTAGCCGGAATCGTTCACAGACACACAAAATAAAAAAAACATTTCGGATTTTTCTCTCGTGTATGAAACGATCTTCCTTCGCTGCTACGCTCATCCACAAAGACATCATGCTGTTTTGTTAAGAATATAAAGTAGCTATAAATACCTAGTAAAATGTAGGCAATAACTTAACAACAATAACAGTTTATTGTACGGTACTTGATGTGTACGAATACGGTCCGTTACCATGAAGTTTATGTTATTGTAAGTATAAATTATTTAAACTTAAAAATATTTTTATCACGGCTCAAGAGAATGATGTTCACTTATAAAACACGTGTTTTGGTTCATTCTTTGAGTTTTTGTTGGGACTCGACTAATGAAAAGCAAAGTGCAAACATAAGCCGCAGTTACAAAACGAAACCTCTGACTTTCAATGGAACATAAATTAGAATTAGATAAAAAAAAACAAAACACTGTTGCATTGAGTACACTTCGTTTTGAGCGACTGCTGCAGCTTATAAGCATGCACAGTAAAATACACGAGGATCGGAGTGCTTTAGGAACTTAGAAATATTATTATCCGAATGCAAAACCATCCATCCAGCAGCCAATTTACTCTCCCCTCAAAACATCGTAGTAGGTATAAGGATTGGATTGGACGCGGGAGTGGAACTTGGCGCCTTCTGTATCAAATCCAGGCCTACACGAGCGCTTGAATGCGAATGCGAAAGTTGAACCGGAGCCTATTGTACCATTGTGAGGGAATTATTTTGCACGAAGGTTATAACTTAAGGATAGTTCCAAGATTTAGAAATCGCTTTGTACTCCCGAATCTCGTTAGGAATCATTGGAGCTGACAAAATGACTTCTAAATCTACGCGAGAAGCGCTCGGATTGTTCGGAGCAAGCTGTGACGAAAAGAGCGTAACCAACCACATACTCAATAAGATTATCACATTTATTGAAGTATACAGAGTTCCAGTTGGCCGATAGATGTAGATCAAGCGTAACGCACGTGACTCTGATTCGGGAGGTCCCGGTTACAATCCGTCGAGACCGGCAATTCTGAATGAAGGTTTTACCCGAGCTTTTCCTCAGTCGTTATTACGAATTCAAGGGATTTAGTCCTCTTAATCAACCCTCGGACATCCCTTCACAAATTGTCCAATACGTATCAGTATAACATACCTAATTAGGCACCTGAAGATGGGCATGAATTGCACCCTAGGCAGGCTTCATACGAAAAATTATTTTACAAAATGTTCAGTGGTTAATGCAAGTTTTTTTAAAAATTGACATTACATTTTTAAACTTAACTCCAAAATATCTAGTAAGACCCTCTGAAAAGAGACATGAAATTGTACACATAGGCAGGGTTCCCAAGATATATTTGCTTCTTCGAGGCAGTATTCAGTTGAAGTCAATACTTGTAAGGTGTTTTATTTGTTAGTATTGTTGTTTTTTTATAGTTTAAACTACGTTAGGTGTTCAAAAGAACACTAATCCTCTCCCCATCAGGCAGCTCCAATGGTCAACGTTAAGTCTTAATTATGTTTATAGTCAATGAACGTGGATTCTTCAAATTACAAACAATTTGGAATAGTGAATATAATAGCATCGGGTAAAAGGCGTCTAGTCTCTAAAAATTCATAACTTTACACAACAAAGTTAATGATATAAAAATACACAAACACAAATGTAAAGCAAATAAAAAAATGCTAAGGATTGCGGTATTTAGTATGACTAATTATTTGTGATGAATCATGACCAATGTTAAAAGTCTCTCCAGCGAAGGAGGGTATAGAAAATATCTGACACCGATCATATTGTTCAAGCCGTCACTGCTAGGGGGAGAAGGAAAGCTGTAAATAGTGCAGTATAAGGTGATGCGAAATCAAGTCTACACTTTACATCCGCTTTTCGAGAGAGATGAATAACATTTAAAAGTTCTAAGTTCACACGTGTTAAGGTAATTGAAAGATGATGAAACGTAAGGATATTGGCAACCAAACAACATACTATTTATTAAAAGATTAATTTTATTTCAATTGTACATTATTGTTAACAGTTGCTCCATTATTGTACATTTTTTAATTGGAATTGACACGGCCCTCTTCTTCTCTCCGTGTTTCGTCCTGCAAGAAAAGAAAAATAACATTAGAGCTGGATTTCATAAATTGTAATGACTTCACTGTGAGCGGGGGCCAGGGGGGTCAACAGTATTCAGTAATCAAATTTTATTTTAATATGCACCTGTCATGGCGGTTCCCATAAGTCCTCCTTTGTAATCAGTTTTTATAACGAATAGGATAGACGTTAAATAAATAAATAAAAAATAAATATATATTTGAGAATAAGCTAACCAAAGGAAGGAGCAAAACAATTTTTCACCTTTGTGGATTCTACCTACTCAATATAGGTTATAGCCCTGTTTACCCGATATTCTTTCGTCATAGTCTTCCACTGTGAATTTAATTAAATGGTTAACGTTTATCTTTGTAATATATACTTACAACTTACGACCTTGGGCTTAAGTGTAAAAATATAAACTTCGCCACGTATCTCATAAGAACAATGGTCACTTATTATTGCATTGTTATGTAATGTCGTTTTTAAAACTTTAATTAAAACTACTCCAGAACACCTTACAGCGTTACTCGCCGGAACTAAGAAGTTGAAGACCTTGAACTTCAAGTAACTATTAAATAATGGCTTTATTGAATTGAGCATCGTCATGTGATGATGAAACTAAGTAACAAGACAATCTAGTAGACTTAGCTTCTCACAACACTGTGAAACAATTAAACATCACCAAAAAAACACTAAGTAATTTAAGTACGTAGTAATTTTTAATATTTGGTTGATTAATCAATGTTGATTGACCGAACATAAATCACTATACCTGAACTGGTTTGAACATGTAGGAAGGACGTACTGAAGATAATAAGGATTCTCTATAATGTAGTCTGTTTAAGACAAGGGTGGAATAGCACATGTATCATTATTTGACGTAAGAGGCATTATGGTCCTAACAGTCGATAGTAGTTAAAAATTTAAATAACGATGAACCCCAATATCGGTCGGACGTTAATTAACTTCAACAAACAGGTGATGCAATGTGATTCTCACCTTGCAATGTTGCCATCACTTGGTGCTGCCCTTGGTACCACCCGAGCAGTTGCATGAGGAGCCGCAGGTACAGTTTGAGCCACACTGACAGGCACCACCACCCTGGCATCCTGCAAACAATACAAACACAATAGGCATAAGTCACAGATCAGATGGCTGTATTCAACTCGGCCATCTACATAAGTTCGTGCTCAAGCATTTAAAGTTAACTAATTTAACAAATCAATTATCATGCTTTACTATTGTTGGGTTGGTGGAAGATAACATAGAGCAGCTCCACCCCCACCAACACGTCAAAAGCGTACTGTGTAGGAATAGGGGGTGCAAGGGGTGCAGTTGCATCCGGGCCCATGGCAAGAGGGGGTCAAAGGGGCAAGAAAGCCCATCAAACTACCTTGCACCCAGGCCTTGGAATTCTTAGCTATGCCACTGTTTTTGTTCAGCATTCAGCATGAATGAAAAAACTAACTAAAGGTATCGACTTATTAAAGTGCATTTCTGCAATACTTTTGAGTAGAGAAACAATAATCAATGATCAATAGGCTCATCTCGTTTATAGAAGCATGTACATCCGGGGTCATATATAAATCAAGAGGTCTGAAAGATACCTCTTTCACCGACATCTCGTGGTCAACTCTTGGTGCCATTATTTATATTGCCCTGTGAACTGCATTATCGATCGATGGAAGCCCCTAGACTATTTGATGTTATTAGTAGTAGTAGTAGTAGTAGTAGTAGTAGTAGTAGTAGTAGTAGTAGTAGTAGTAGTAGTAGTAGTAGTAGTAGTAGTAGTATAATATTAAAGTATGGTTTATACAACAAAAAATGCCTCGAGAAACGGATGCCATAATTTTATCTAAACTTCGTTCTTGAAAAAATATCTAGCAGAACTTTAAAACTGAAAATCTGTTCCCTTGTTGTATCATTATGCGGGGTTATGATAGGACAGTAAAAACTCAGTGCTAAAACAGGACAGTCTAATTAATACTATAATGCTTGTGTTTTTATTAAATGTAATACATGTACGTATGAAACTACATATTATTGTATTTTTGTTGAAATTTATATCTCAGAATATCAAGATGTGAAATGGAAACATTTCAAGAAAATAATAGCCTACTCTCTGTAAAAGTGGTGTAAAAAATATTTTGTGCAGTATACAGGGACTTTCACTGTGGCAGTACTGTGAACGATAAAGTATCTGAAAGCAATATTGCATTGTGGTTTTGCAATGTTTTAGACTTACTGTGTCCCACAATAGCCTCAACAATGTTATCTGATCCATAACAATAGAATTAGAGAGCTGTTCTGACTTAGCCCCTCATGTGTCCCGTATTAGACCCATAATCAGGGCTAAAATGGGACATAATAAACATAGGCCTAGTATTTTATTGAAATTAATACAATAAAACCTGATAATTCCTGTTGATTTGATAAAAGCTATCAAAAAAACATAAGTTTTTTTAAAGTTAAAACTTGCTTGATAAAACTAAAGTGTTAGAAATTCTCCCGTTTTAGCCCCGGATCACCCTACAATTATCTATCATGTAACATAGTCACCCATTCTAATGGCATTTCTTGTAGACTAATGCATGCTATCAGAGATCTACTCGAGTTATATGAGAAATTAAATTAACAATCTTGTTATATCGCGAATGGAAAACTCCACAAATACTTTTTATCAAAAAAAGGATCATGCTAGTAGGCCTATATTTATTTCGAATTAAAATACGCAAAATTAGATCAATTTTAATTTCAATAAATTGAAGAAGCTTAAAATGTCGCATGTAGTTCGTGGCCAACAACATTGCTATTGCATTTTTAATCTTATATGCTAAATATTAAAAATGTACTTTTTATAATGTTATATTAAAATTAGTTGGATACTTAGTAGGGAATGGTATAAAATTCCCTAGATCGTACTTTAAAATATAATATTCAAGCCGCACTCACCCTTCCCACCACCACAGCATGGATCCGGCATGGTTATTCTTGATCTGGTTATCTCGTGTGTCTAGTAGAAACGTCTCAACTCTTCTGTTGCTCCTGGTCGCTCACCGCTGTCTTATAATCACATGAAACTTTCCACACGGCGATATCAGTGCCGGTCGAGCTCCACTCCACTCCCAACACAATAACAAATTAGCCGAGCGAGGCTGGTGCCGTGCGCACTGTTAGCATCACAACTAGCCACCGATTAGCAATACTCGGGCGAGTGAGTCAATGATTCCGCAACAGTTGATAACACCTCATTATTGTCACGTGACTCGAGTGGACAGTGTGAACATTGGAGACGAGTGCAACAGATAATGCTTTCGTCACTCGTGCTAATCGTGTGATAAGATAAACGCATTTTAAGAACGTGTGCCCGATATGGAAAGGATCACATTTAGGATACCAACGACACGACCAAGAGCTAAAAAATAAACGAAAGCCCCCATCCCTATAAAAATGATTGCGAATGACTGCAATTTTCGTTAACATGGATATTTACTAAAATGAAAGTAACAACGGTTCTCGGTAAAAAAAAAAATAAATTAACCTTTCTAGTAGCGCGATTGTATAATGAGGGACCTAAGCTCTATTTGTGTTGTTAAAATTCGAATAAAGACACTCGTCAAAATTGTCAATGCCCCAGTCGATTTACCAACACCTGTTGATTGGATGAGCGAAGCGAAGACGTATTATCACCTAGCGGTTGACGCGCCCTTAATATAAATCAACTAAACCTCAGCTAGGACAACGCCTCTTTTCAGTACGAAAACGGCGACTACGACAACACGATCGGTTGTCGCGCTCTGAAACCATACTAGGAAAACGCCAAAGTCGTTGTTAGACGAGTGTGCAAGCCTTGTGTTGAGTACCCGGAAACATCCCCTTTCCTTCCCTATACCTAAGGTTGAATCTAGCTATAGCATGGGTATTTCCTCTCCCAGTCTATTAAGCTGGAGTGGCGCATTAGGCCTTACAGTGTTGACGTGCCCTTATAACAACAATCTCAAACCCCTATCATTTATACTTAGAATATATAAATGTAACCGGGTACTCAACACATGGCTTGCTCACTCGTCTAACAATGACTTTGGCGTTTTCCTAGTTAAAATGATAAAATGGAATTTTTACTTTGTTGATACTGGAAATGAATGCAAATAGCTTAATAATAAATTACGTGTTCAACTTGAAGCCAACGCTCTACACCTGGCCCAGACCTATATTCCCTCAGCAAAGACCCACTCAAACGTCAAAATTGGATATTGTATCATATTTGCAGCCAGAATCGAGCTAATTTCGTACAAAACGTTTATACGCTTTACAAACTCCAAGCACACTCTATTGTTAAAGCAAGTCGCAGTTTGGAGTTTTAGCTTGCAACACGTTATTACTCTTTGTTTGCAAACTGAATTGGAAATTTTCCTTTAATACTTTGGATAAATCCGTAACATTTCCATTGCCATGCCACTCCTATGGACGTTGTGTGAGTTGTTACTCGTTTAGGTGTGACTGTTAAGTGTTTGTAGGATTCATTTCGTTTTAAAAATGAAATCTGGTTACGCACAGTTTCAAAAAAAAAATGTTCGTTCTTTTTGTTGGACTGTGTTTACAGCTACAAACATTTTCATCTACATATTTTTAACTATAATTTTATTATACCAATGTTTGTATAATCAACACATCAAAGAAGCAATATGAGTGATTTGATAACTTAATATTATCTTAGCTGAATAAAAAAAAACAACAACGTATAATGCCGAATAATGTTATCAAACCTAGTCCTAGTGTATGAAGTTTCAGGATAATTATAAGCTATTTTATATTTTATTTACATGTTTATAATATTGTAATCGTATGTACTAGAACTAACACTCTGGCAATGCTTTGTTTCCTTGCACTGAACTACGGCGTGTATGTCAACTTGTATCTAAGGTCTGTAAGTTAAAATACAACACGACTACAAGACCAGCCTCGGGGATTTCTACCCCTTGCATCCAAGTAAAACCCTTTACGCATTTCTCTCATGCTAGCAGTTACCCTAAGCCTTACCTAGACCCGAAAATGATTTTTTTGGACCGTCGCCGTGTAAAATGTAATAATTTAGAGCGCAAGACACGAGACCTACCCCCTATAACGGCGCCGAAATATAATCATAAAGCAAGACCGTGGATTCAGGTCAGCATTTTTCGTGCCCCAATTTATTATTCCACCACCTAATTTAGTTCCGAGATTTTTAACGAGTTCTTGTGTCAGCGGAATTTCCATATCTTTGTCTGTTTCAAGTTTGTTTTGCATGGATTCTGGACCATGTTTTGCGATTAGGTAGTGAATTCTTAACACTTCCCGTGTTCCTTGATTTCAAACGTCATCAAAGTAAACGAGACTTCTGTCGTCAAATAAGAAATATTACACAAGAATATCATACATTTTTATTTTTATTCAAATTTAAATAGTCTTGGGTATAAATTATTTTCTCGAGAAACTCTTTACGAATATTTTATGGGGCGAGCTTGCTTTGCCAATTAAAATCCAATTTCATGGGTTGGTGGCTTGTTCGACTACAGGGTTGACGTAGACACCGATCGGTAGAGCGTAATATTCGGTGATGAGCGAGACAGGAAGATAAAAATTATACAACTGTTAATGAGAGAGAGATGGAGGCAAACGCTACAGCTTCGTACGATTCTTTGGTGAGATTTAACTAGTGAGCTGTGCAAGATAGAAGCATGACCTGATTACATGAATTGTAGTCTTGATTATTTTAGCAGTAGGAGAACAATATTTCCGCAAACACGGCACATAGTTGAAAATTTAAATTTAAATGTGTACAATATGAACCTCATCGTCATCAAAGATAATTGTCCAGCGGTTTTAGAAATAAAGTTATGGTTTTAGTTCAGTTTATTTATATATCACAAACAGGTTCCCACGATTACATGTGATTAAATACAGCGCAAATATCTAACATAAACTTAACAAATTGACACAGAATACCAATATTAACATTAATCTCGTAGAGATCAAAAACAGAAATATGCATAAGATAGCATGTTGTCAGGAAACAAAGATTAAAACAAAAAACTTACCCCCTACAAAAAAGTAGCAATTGCTGTTATAAAATACGTCCAGATTGCCGTTAGATAAAGTAAAAGCTTCATTGAAAGAGGAAACTTTTCTTGTGGTTGGTGAATAATTATTAGCTAAATTATTACGCAGACGATCTAAGTAATACAATATTGTATGTCTGGACCTACTCACAGGAACATTAAAACTTGGTTTAGACAATAACATTGCCGTATTTATAAAACCATTTTAAATATTGCTTTGAACATTAGGTCAGGAATAAACCTACGTTTAACATGAAATGTGATGAGATTAGAGTAATCAACTCTACGAAACACAGTGCCCTCTTTCCTGCACAGCTACTTGACAAATTTCGGTTTCATCTTCCCAACCTGAGCAACTTTCCCTTACCTGTCGGGTTCTAGATTACACTTCCATATTCAAGAGACGATTAGGTGATGTAGCCAGTCCGTATTCGACTTATTTGTATACGTACATTTTGAAAATGACTCCTCAAGTTGCAGACTGACATCTTGAAATACTATTAGCCATGTACCCGGCACCTCCACCATTTCTTGCTTCACTCTAGTTGCAAAGTCCGGAATATTGACACGTTATTAGCTATATACCCGGCACCTCCACAATTTCTTGTTTCAATATAGTAAGTAAGTAAGTAAGTAAGTAAGTAAGTAAGTAAGTAAGTAAGTAAGTAAGTAAGTAAGTAAGTAAGTAAGTAAGTAAGTACTTTATTCATTGGACCAATACATGGTATCAGTATAACACAGTTCTTTGTCAAGAGGAATAGTGCAATGAATAATTCTAATTTTAATTCTTATATCTAATAATATTAATATCTGTTGTAAAGTCCGAAATCTTGAAACAGTATTAGCAATAAACCCGGCACCTCCACCATTTCTTGCTTCACTCTAGTTGCAGAGTGCGGAATCTTTCAGGCTTTTAGCTATATACCCGGCACCCCTACCATTTCTTGCTTCACTCAAGTTGCAAAGGTCGGAATCTTGACACGTTATTAACAATATATACAATTAAAAAAATCTATATTCAAATATTGAAACAAAGTTTTTATTTATATTTTATGAGGACTTAATATTTTGTACTTTTCTATAAAACTATAAATCTTCAGTGGTAAGGAAATTTTTAAAACAAATTAATAATAAACTAAGTGTTCATTAAAAAGCCCGAATAAAGTTAAATGGGTTCAAAGAAAATATACAAACTGCTATCGTTACGTAATATGGTTCTTAACGACAACGAGTTGATAACATCGAACCGCTCAGATCGCGCGGTGAGAGACGGAACGATATTGTGAGCGAGACAGAGAACTCAATTTCTTCTCCTTGCTCGTGTTGACGTGGCCACTTAGTGTAAGTGTTGCTGCCTGAGCCACTCACGCTCAACCGATCAATTAACACGATTGGCCTCTTTGTTTCTTACTGACATTGTCGAGACCAATTTCAAACACCAGTCAGGCAACATCTTTCACTTGTTCTCTTCTGAGAAAAAGATTTTTGCTACAGAAAAGCAAACAAGGTCATTGATTAATCTTTATCCCCCAAAATACAAAATTTTAAAAAACGGCAGCCAAGCTCCCCTTTCCCCAAGTCTTCGGCGTGAATGCTGTGAGATATAAAATTTGACCAAGCATTTCATTCTTCTCCAAGTTGACATTGAAAGAAGTAAGATCATTTCGGCCTGTGACGACCGACCAAAGCCACCATTTCGGGGTAAAAAAATTTTAAAATTTAAAAACTCAAATCAAAAAAAATTATTTGGGCCATTGACTTTTAGAGTCTTCGTCCCAAAATAAATAGCCAAGTAATTTTTTATGATTTTGAGTTTAAAATTTTAACTTTTTTTTACCACGAAATGGTTGGCTTGGCGCTCGCACGGCGAAATGATCTTACTTCTTTTCAATGCGAACTTGGGGAGAAAGAATGAAATTGCTTGCTCACTTCTAATCTCAAGCATTCAAGCCAAAGGACTTTGGAAGGAGGGGCTTGGCTCCGGGTTTTTTTTTTTTAAAAATTTTTTGTTTTTTGGGGGATTCAATCTTTTGTTGTTTTTTCCCATATAAAGGCTTAAACATTTGAAATACGTGTAAAGGTGGATCAGTGCGTTTTTAAAACGATTGTCTAAAAAACAAAAGTACCATCTTTTTTTTTTACAATTGTAGCTAGTGGCAAATTCGATTTTTTTATTAAATTTAATATGGTTATTAATGTCTTTTGGGGTTTTTGTGTGAATGTTTTGTTGGCCGACTAAACCATTAAACGCTATTTTAATCAGAAATTTAAAAATATTAAAAATTGTAATAATACAACATGACGTTTTCCAATAAAGAGTGGTAGGGAACAGTGGGGTTAAATACGTTTTTGTCCCCTTTCGTGGATTTTTATGTTCATATTATTATGTACCCCCATGCCAAATTTCATGCTGATAACTCATTGGAACTTTATGGTAAATGCTGGAACCAAGGTAAAAAAAATATAAACTATTAGGTTTGGGGTTGAAAGTGTTGTTTAGGATGGGAATAGGCCTTATTGGGTTAAAAACATTAAAACATATTTACTAATTTGAATAAAATCAATTTGGGTTAGAGCTATGAATTATCCAATTTTAGAGGAGATTTAGGAATGTTGGGGGTGGAATATCGCTTGCATCGGACGAATTATTTTCATATTAGTATGTAACATCAGCCAAATCCATCTGATAACTCATTAGTGCCTCATGGTGAATGCTGAAATCAAGGTAAAAATAATATAACTATAAGGGATGGGGTTAAAAAATGGGTTTAGGAAATAAATAGACCGATGGGTTAAAACACATTAAATCATTATTTTAAAACCACCTAATTAAATATATAACATCAATTTAGATTAGTGCTTTGAATTATTCCAATTTAAGGGGTGTGAGGGTGGAATATCGCTTGCCTCCGCGGATATTTTTCATATTATTATGTACCATAATACAAATTTCATGATTATAACCATTAGGTGCCTTCGTGTGGAAATGCGGAATCAAGATAAAAATAATTAAACTATTAGGATAGGGTTGACAAAATGTGGTTTATATAATTGAAAATATGCCGATTGGGTGTTAAAACACATTAAACATATTTTAATAACTTTTTTAAAAAAAAATTTCAATTTTAGTTTAAAGCTATGAATTATTCAATTTTTAGGGGATTATTTGGTGTTGGGGTGGAATATCGCTTGCTCTCGGCGAATATTTTTCATATTAGTTTTTAGCATCATGTCAAATGTCATGCTGTAACTCATTTGGTGCCTTCATGGTGAATTTTGGAAACAAGGTAAAAATAATATAAACTATTAGGGGGGGGGGGTTGAAAAATGTGACAAAGGAAATGAGAATAGGCCGATTGGGTTAAAGCACATTAAACATAATTTAATAACAGAAAAAAAATTCAATTTTGGTTTAGAGTTATCAATTATTCCAATTTTAGGGGATGATTTAGGGGTGTTTAGGGTGGAATATCGCTTGCTTCTCGGCGAATGTTTTTTATTTTAGTATGTACCATCATGCCAATTTCATGCTGATAACTCATTAGGTGCCTTCATGGTGAATTCTGGAAAATCAAGGTTAAAATAATATAAACTATAAGGGATGGGGGGGTTTAAAAAATGTGGTTTGGGAAATGAGAATAGGCCGATTGGATTAAAACACATTAAAACATAATTTTAATAACTAATTTGAATAAAACATCAATTTTAGATTAGAGCTATGAATTATTCCAGTTTTAGGGGGGTTGGGGGTGGAATATCGCTTAATTGCCTCTTGGCGGATTATTTTTTTATATTATATGTACAATCATGTCAAATTTCATAATGATAACTCATTAGGTGCCTTCGTGGTGAATGTTGGAAACAAGGTAAAATAATATAAACTATTAGGGATGGGGGTTGACAAATGTGGTTTATATAATGAGAATAGACCGATTGGTTAAAAAACATAAAACATAAATTTTTAAAAACTAATTTGACTAAAAATTCAATTTGGGTTAGAGCTATGAATTATTTTAATTTTAGGGGGTAATTTAGGGGGGGTTGGGGGGTGGAATATTGCTTGTCTCTCGACGGAAGGTTGTGAGTCTGAGATACATCTAAGTGGGTTCAAGTTTCATAGTTCTAAGATGGGACCGTTTTCTCTGTAGGCTCTTATTCCTCTCTGTCAGAATCCACTACCCCCCCCCCCCAACCAACCAACCAATTCAGCCGGGCGATTACGTCGATATTTACGCACTTTTTTTAAAAACAGAACGGGCTATCGGATCGGGCTGATTTTTTTTTTGGGGATGTCATGGACCACAAAATCAGGTCATAACCGAGTTTTCAGAAATTTTAAATCTTTCGGGACGGCGTGTGCAGATAGCTGAAAACCCCCCAACTCGGATAGCTGTAAACAGGTCGAGTTAGTCATCGCCTTCTAGCAGTCGCGTGCGCTTGGCTTTCGGGCGAACGACCGTCGCCCTAGATAGAATTACGTTAAATTAACAAAATGTTTAGTGATGAATTAAATTAGCTAATATGTTTACAAGTTACATCGCGAAGGAAACTTTGGAATGTTGTATTTGTATTTAGGCTTCGTTATATCATTAGTTGTGCTTCTAAATTTGTTTTTTGTTTGAATGCAATTTTTGAAGTATATCTTAAACTTGCTTACAAATTCATGGAAAATAATCTTTAAAATGCATCTAGTTTTGTTTGGCGGTAAAAAAAAGTAATTAAAAATCGTGCAGTTAATTAAGATAAAGCTGCTTCAACCTTTTCAAGTTTAAAGAATTTACCGTAATTGAAGACCCAATTTTTTCTACTAGGAAATGTGGTTGGAATAAGAATGTAGTTAGAAGATTTTATTTCAACTTCTTTATCTGTCGTTAACATCAGGGTTTTTGAATTTCAACCAACGTTCGATGATAATGAGGACGACATTATCTAGATTAAATTAATTAATTCCGCGCGAAACGCTCTTGACTTAATCAAGGTGGAACAAAGAGTCACTAATGTAAAGAACACTTAATGGGTAATTGGTTTTCATTGATCCCAGCTCGGGCATATCCAGACGGTTGGAAGTGAGACCCCCTTTCGAAATCAAGACCATCCATGAATTTGACAAATTCTCGGTTGTTGTTCTTGGACTGATAGAAACTCATTTACTAACCTTTTAAAACCTTTTATTTTATTTTTAAGGTGACATTGTCGTTATTTAAAATATAAAATTTAATGATTACACAGAGTTCAGCACACACATTATTTTAGAAGGGTCTACCTTGTTAATATTTTTTATACCACGGACTTTCTTACTGGTGATAATACCCAAAAACCTTAATTTTCATATATTTCAAAAGTATTACACTACACTTTGTTCACAACGAATAAGGTATTATGCGTTAGGACGTTTCCAATTGAAGAGGTTTTAATATAAAACGTGAAATGAGACTTGAGGCATTTTGTCGCCGTTCGCCCCACGGCCGACAATATTCAGTCAGGTGACTAAAGGTCTTCGCTAACAGCAGCTCCACCAGGCGTGCGATATAGGAAGCAGAAGCACCGAGATGTAATCGGATGATAATACAACCTTAGTGTGTTATCACTTGTAATTGTTTTTTGTCGATTATAATCTACCTTTTTGTTTAACACTTGTAAGTGTTGTTGAACTCGGTGATGTTTTAGCAGGTAAGTACGAACATACTTCTAAAGAAGATTTTAAATTTAAAAGGTATTAATTTACACTTTTTACAATTTGTTTCTTTCTTTTCCGTGGTCTGCCCTTTAATTCATACTCAAATTTGTGAGATATTTTACCCAAATTTGATAAGGGGTTTCGTGGGACCTTCAAGTTGGTTATTTAACGCAGAACATTTACGATGCATTTCTTCGCGTTTAGCAGTACAGGCTATACTTCTTCATTACATTTCAGAGCATTACAAAACTCTGAACCCTGACCTGACGAGTGATTTGTTTTTCCCCTATAATTTATAAAAACACATCATAATACACTTATAAAACACTCTGTAATATGTTTAAAATTGATATTATACGGTGACAAGATCTGATGTTTTAAATGTGAGGAGGGGGCACACACACGACTGGGCATATGTGCATGACTGCCCCGTCCATACCTAGCACAGTTAGGTTGGCTATGAGGACCCTCGGTGGATGCGTGGACACCTGACACATGTACTGCCCCTCGTCATCCTTCTGCGCCCGACTGATTCTCAGCTTCCAGTTACTCGGGTTTTACGGGAACTTCTACTGGACACAGTGAGTAATGATACCGCCATACCTAGCAAAATAAGTGGTTAAAGGGATTAGGGACAGCACTACTGCCTCGCATCCTTCTGCGCCCGACAAATCTCAGTTTCCCCAGTTACTGGTGGGGGAAACCTAACTGGACCAAAAAGGAGTATGATACCGTCCAAAACTAGCACAGTAAGTGGTATGAGGACCCTCGTGGAGCTGACACTGACACATGTACTGCCCCCTCGTCATCCTTCTGCGCCCGACTGATTCTCAGCTTCCAGTTACTCGGGTACTGGAACTTCTACTGGACATAGTGAGTAATGATACCGTCCATACCTAGCACAGTAAGGTTGGTTATGAGGACCCTCGGTGGATGCGTGGACACCTGACACATGTACTGCCCCTCGTCATCCTTCTGCGCCCGACTGATTCTCAGCTTCCAGTTACTCGGGTACTGGAACTTGATGGCCATCCTGGGGTCGCTACTGTAGAGGCTGTCACCGACTGTCAGCAGAGTCACGCGCTCCGGCGTGCGTCGGAGCCACATCACCTGAAATCAGTGATGTGGATTTACCGTAAAGTTTAAACTCAGGTGATTTTAACGGTACATTAACAGTCGATACGGTAAATCTGATCATTTGCATGTCACTGTACAATCAAAAGTTTGGTGATTTACAAGTAAATTTCCTGGTAAATTTACAATCGAGAAGGTTATTTTGGTCATTAGTATGCTGCTGTTGCTCAGTGGTTAACTTTGTTATTAACTTGACTAATTCAATTTCACTCACTCCTAAATAAAGGCTAGATATGGCTAAATATCAACTACCAATGTTCAGCCATGCCTCCTGGTTCACTTTCTATTTTCGGCAATAAATTCAACTTCCTTGATAATGTGTACATTCTTATAAAACTAAGAGTCAAGAAAATTTTGAATGTCAATAAATTGAAAATGTTCACTTTTCCGCTATGGTCGATAATTTTACGGTGGTTTACCGACTCACATTTCTACGTGAACTATACATCGCACAGTTGAACCTATGCTTCTATATTAAATACATATACATCCATGAAATTACAATAATGTTTCAAAGATCAAATTCCATATCTGTTTCTGTATATATGTCTAATAGTTGCTGATTTTGTCAGTATTTAATTTACGCCTCATTAAGATAAATAGTTATATAAATGTTATTAAATTTGAATAACTTTTAAGATATATACTAAAATAACTACCACAATTTGAATAAATCCCTTCGTCTATACCTTCCTTGTACATCATTATGGAGTAAACTGATTACCAAAATACAAAAATTTGTAAAAAAAAAAAACCCGGCAGCCAAGCTCTCCTTCCAGTCTTCGGCTGTAAATGCTGTGAGATATAGAAATTGAGCCAAGCATTTCATTCTTTCTCCCTAGTTTTGCATTGAAAAGAAGTAAGATCATTTCTCCTGTTGACGAGCGCCAAGCCAACCATTTTCGTGGTAAAAAAAGTAAAAATTTTAAACTCAAAATCATAAAAAAATTACTTGGCCATTGACTTTTTTAGAGTCTGTACCAAAATCAATAGCCAAGTAATTTTTTTATGATTTTTAGTTTAAAATTTTTACTTTTTTTAAACACGAAAATGGTTGGGTTGGCGCTCGTCAACAGGCAAATGATCTTTACTTCTTTTAAATGCGAAAACTAGGAAGAAAGAATGAAATGCTTGGCTCAACTTCTATATCTCACAGCATTCACAGCCGAAAACTTTGGAAGGAGAGCTTGGCTGCCGTTTTTTTTTTTTTTTTTACAAATTTTTGTATTTTGGGAGGATATCACATCTTTTTGAGGTTTGTTTCATATCAAGGCGTGAAATACGTGAAATACGTGAAATACGTGTAAAGGTGGATACAGTGCTTTTTAAAATAGATTGTGTAGAAACAAAAGCTACCATCTTTTGTTTTTGTTTACAATCTGTTGTTGGCAATATACAATGTTTTTATTAAATTTCCTATGGTTAATGTCGTCTTGGGTGTTTGTGTGAATGATTTGTTGACCAGAATATAACACATTGACGCATAATTATAATCAGCAATTAAAATAAAAAATTGTATTAAATACGACCTAAAGTTTTTCCCAAAGTTAATGGTGGTAGGGAACAGTGGGGGTGAAATATCGCTTGCCTCTTGGCGGATTATTATGTTTCATATTATTATGTACCATCATGCCAAATTTCATGCTGATAACTCATTCAGTGCCTTCATGGTGAATGCTGGAAATCAAGGTGAAAATAACATAAACTATGAGGGATGGGGGTTGAAAAAATGTGGTTTAGGAAATGATAATAGGCCGATTGGGTTAAAACACATTAAAACATAATTTACTAATTTGAATAAAAATTCAATTTTGGGTGAGAGCTATGAATTATTCCAATTTTAGGGGGTGTTGGGGGTGGAATAACTCTTGTTTCTCGGCGAATTATTTTTCATATAAGAATGAACCATCATCAACTGTTTCTCGCAACCCTCCGCAACGGATCTGACTGGCAAATGGAGGAGTGAGGCAGGTTGTTTAGGTGCCGCAACCATTCTAACTGGCCTATGAAGATGTACGGCATGTTGCCCTGCTTCCGCAACAGATCTGACTGGCAAATGGAGGAGTGAGGCAGGTTGTTTAGGTGCCGCAACCATTCTAACTGGCCTATGTAGTACAGTGTAATTAGCTCATATATGGCATTAACCCACGCATTCAAAAAAACAAGCAAGGACCGGTTGGGATATGTTCAGGATGGTTTCCTCAATATCCCCAACAGAATCCCAAAAAATCCGGTTGCGGGTTATCCGCCATTTTGAAAATCAATTTACAGATTTTTGAGTTTTGTCGAAGAATGGAAAATTAGCAATATTGAGTGAAGTATTAGACCGAAATAGCTCAAATTTGTTTTTAAAGTTTCGCATAGAATTAGGGGTGTGATAAGTAACAAGTTTGGCATGCTTTCTTTTAATCTCTGGCGACCAGCCGTCCTTAAAACAAATTTTTACCCTCTTTTTTTAATTATCTTAATTTGTTTTGCCTATTTATCAAAACAAAAACAAAACCAGTAACTTTATGAAAATTTGTTTCAAATAAAAGTTGTAGGGCATGAAAAAACACATCGATATCATATTCTTGATTGTGTCCGTAGATAATAATGGCCGAACGCTACATGACAAGCAAGACCATTGTGCGGTGAGCAGCGTAAAACGTTTGCTCGACGCGCTATCACTAGCGCAGTCCATGGGCATAAGTCCCGTAGGAATTTCGACCTTTATAGATTTTCTCTTCTGATCCTGTTAGGGTATACCTTGAGGATAAAAAAATCTTGGGTAAACATCTGGCATCCCGGGCCTAAGTTTTTTTACGATGCCATCTTGATTTGGGCAAATGCGTTTAGTACACGCTCTTAATTTTAATACATTTTCTATACTTTTGACTACATGTGTAATGAATCTAACGTAATAATAGGATTCTCCAATAAATTTTCAATTAAATGATACAAATTTGGTCATCCTGGGAACATTGTGGTATTTGTTATAGTGAAATACATATTATTAACAGTCCTGCGTACAGGTGCACTATTTACCTCCAATTGTGTATTTCATGATAGATATATAAAATTTGGCACTAAATATACGAAAATGTAATTGGAAAATGATTTGACTGTACAGGGCAATCTTATTATTAACCCACGACACCAATGGCGGCCATTTTCCAAGATGGCCACCCAACAAATTATTTTAAATTTTGTGACAGAATGTTGAAATTTGCCTAAACTTACCTGAAAGTAAGTATCCTACACCTAAAAGTACGTATCCTACACCTGAAAGTACGTATCCTACACCTGAAAGTAAGTATCCTACACCTGAAAGTACGTATCCTACACCTGAAAGTTAGTATCCTACACCTGAAATTGAGTATCCTACACCTGAAAGTAAGTATCCTTCACCTGAAAGTGAGTATCCTACACCTGAAAGTAGTATCCTTCACCTGAAAGTACGTATCCTACACCTGAAAGTGAGTATCCTACACCTGAAAGTACGTATCCTACACCTGAAAGTACGTATCCTACACCTGAAATAAGTATCCTACACCTGAAAAAACGTATCCTACACCTGAAACTAAGTATCCTACACCTGAAAGTGAGTATCCTACACCTGAAAGTAACGTATCCTACACCTGAAACTAAGTATCCTACACCTAAAAGTGAGTATCCTACACCTTAAAGTACGTATCCTACACCTAAAAGTAAGTATCCTACACCTGAAAGTAAGTATCCTACACCTGAAAGTACGTATCCTTCACCTGAAAGTACGTATCCTACACCTGAAAGTTAGTATCCTACACCTGAAGGTGAGTATCCTACACCTGAAAGTACGTATCCTACACCTGAAAGTAAGTATCCTTCACCTGAAAGTGAGCATCCTACACCTAGAAGTAAGTATCCTACACCTGAAAGTACGTGTCCTACACGTGAATGTACGTATCCTTCACCTGAAAGTGAGCATCCTACACCTGAAAGTACGTATCCACACCTCAATGTAAGTATCCTACACCTGAAGTGAGTATCTACACCTGAAAGTACGTATCCTTCACCTGAAAGTGAGCATCCTACACCTAAAAGTACGTATTCTACACCTGAAAGTACGTATCCTACACCTGGAAGTGAGCATTTTACACCTAATTGTGAGTATCTTACACTTAAAAGTAGGTATCCTACAGCTAAAAGTGAGTATCTTACACCTGAAAGAAGCATCCTACACCTGAAAGTGAGTATCCTACACCTGAAAGGACCCTGCTGCTGGTTTAGACCAGCCCTCCCAGCCTAGATATCTACCCGAAAATGCAGTTCAGCCTGAAGACTGGACAAACACATCAGCCCAGCCGGATGTAGACAATCTTCAGGCAGATCCAAAACAACAAATTACTCATATTTTGACTTCCCGTAAAACAAAAAAGATAATGCCACCACGTAGAACCATTCCGTCCCGATTATCTAAAACAAAAAATAAAATCATACCTTCCTCAAATTTTCAATTAATCAAAAGGGTCTCAAGACCACCATAACTCCCTCCGTAGACCAACACATTCTATCTCAAAATCCTAAATTCACAAAGACTGATCCAACAAAAACTGACCTAATCAATACTCAGCATTTATCATCACAAAAGGCACTCCCTAGCATAATGTCCCTTAACATTCGATCTATAAAAAATAAAGTTGATGAAGTAGAAGTGTTCCTTGATATTCAGTCGCCAGACATATTCTGTATTTCGGAACACTGGTTGTCTGCCTCGGAAGCCATAAAACTTGCAATTCCCCAGTACTGTACTTCCAGCATTTACTGTAGAACCTCTCCATTTGGCGGGGTTGCAATATTTGCAAAATCATGGCTTCATACTATCCTTATTCCAGGCATTCATGATAATTGCATTGAAAAAGTGTTTGAGTGTACTGGAATCTTGTGGAGAGGAGTTAATATAGAAGTGATCATCCTCTCAGTTTATAGACCACCCTCTACTAGCATCTCACAATTTATTGACAATCTAGAAGCAACTCTTATCCGAGTTACCAAACTTCATCCAAATGCAGAGTTAGTGGTCTGCGGTGACTTCAATATTGATCTTCTTAAACCATCAAATAATACTGTTCTTTACCAAGACATTCTAAACTCCTTTGGTCTAATAGCGTCAGTATTCACTCCAACACGTACAACCTCTACCACCTCTACTCTTATAGACAATATATTCACCACGTTCAATTTAGGACACCTTCAAGGGGAAACTTTACTAGTAGACTCGTGTTTATCAGACCATTTTGCACTCTTCCTTAAATTCGAATCTTCAATAAACTGGAGTGGTCCAAGCTGGACTCTTGAACGGAAATTTAATGAAAGAAATACTTAAAAATTCCTTGAACCCCTTCAAGATGAGCTCTGGGTTGCTGCTCAAAATATATATACTGTCAATGAGTGTTTTGATGCATTCCATTCACAATATGTGTATCTCTTTAACAAAGCCTTTCCAGTTAAAAGATGTAATACTATTAAACCAGTTAAATCAAAGAAATGGATTACAACTGAGATTCGCTCAGCATCTGCCGACCTCAGGAAACTACATGCACTATGTAAGAGAAAACCACTTGACCTTATTCATAAAGGCAATTACAATCGTTTAAAAAATCTTCACTCTAGAAATATTAAAATAGCCAAAAGAAAATTTAACGACAGCATTATTTTATCTTCCACAAATAAATCTAGGGCATCCTGGAACATTATCAGATCAGAGACATCATCATCTACTTCACCTATAAACATGGCAATTGCGGTTGATGGGAAAAGGATCGATAATCCTTTTGAGGTTGCTAATAGATTCAACGTGTTCTTTAAGAAATTAGTGCTATACCTCTTTTAAAAACTCCTATTGTGTCTGATATATTGAGACCAATCAAATCATTCTTTTTATATCCAACAAATCCTACAGAAATTTGCAAACTAATGAAGAAAGTAGCTCCTAAGTACTCGTGCGGACATGATGGCATACCTAGTGCCATCCTAGTGAAATCAATTAAACTCATTGCATTGCCTCTATCCAACATTATAAACATGTCGTTCGAAACTGGCACTTTCCCCACAATTTTGAAGCAATCAACAATCGTCCCTATACACAAAAAAGGAAAGAAGGATATTTTAGATAACTATCGCCCAATCTCGTTACTCTCATCGTTTTCAAAAATTTTGAACTCGTAATGTACAATCGACTTTCCTCCTATCTCAATAAATATCACATTCTAGATGACAGTCAGCATGGCTTCCGTTCTGGGAAATCTACGACGACAGCTATTTTTTCATATCTCTCATCGCTTTACTCTGCTTTAGACAGAAGAGATCAAGCCATTGGCTCTTTTTTGATATGAGCAAAGCTTTTGATACAATCGATCATGGAATTCTCCTCAAAACACTACATTCCTTAGGCATTATCGGCCCTGCACACAGTTGGATAACGTCATTTCTCACTAACCGCAAACAAACGGTGAAAATAATGTCATCGAAATCACACATTCCTTCAATATCTGACCCACTCCCAATAACTAGTGGTGTCCCCCAAGGGTCCACGCTTGGCCCTCTATTTTTCATAATATATATTAACAGTCTTCCCAAACTTCTTAATATGGAAAATTTCCAGGACATTGTAAAATCTTTCCTCACCTTATATGCTGATGACATCAACTCCCTCCTCATAGCCCCCCATAATGTAAATTCAATGTTGCTAACATCAGCTGCAAATTCTCAAGTATCACAAATATCATCATACTGTAAGTCTAGTAGACTGGCTATCCAAACGATAAAAACAATTTTCTTAAATTTTCATACTAATGCATCGCAATACCCCTTAAGCCCCCTTATTCGTCTGGATGGTAAGAGTATAGCAAGGCAACCTACTGCAAAAATTCTAGGGCTTACTGTGAGTGAGTCCCTTGACTGGCTTCCACATATCCAGACATTGGCACCGCGTCTGCTAAGTGGTTGTTTCATGCTTCGAAGGCTAAAACTTCTTGTGAGCCCTTCTACGTTACTCATGGTATATCAATCATACATACAGTAAATTATCGAAATTCGCATCTCAAGTCATGCTAAACGAATATTCATAATACAAAAAAGGGCGGTGAGAATAATCGCCGGTATATCAAGGCGACATTCATGTAAGACACATTTCACTAATCTTCATATATTGACTCTTACATCCGAATTAATTTTGTCAGCTTCCACATTTGCACACTCTCATCCTGAACTGTTTTTAACAAATGCAATAAACCACTCTCATAAAACGCGTACTAACTCTAACATATTCATTCCTACTTTCAACCATTCACTATTTAAAAACAGTCCAAGTTACCTCTGTAGTAAAATTTACAATAAATTTCCACAATCCATCAAAAACGATACTCCAACATCATTTAGAATTAAAATTAAATCTTTTCTCATTCATAACCCTTTTTATTCCTTAGAGGAATTCCTTATTGCAAAAATTGAATTAAACTAACACATTTTGTGTCCCATCATCCTTCTTGTCCATCACATAACTATGTATGTTTATCTTATCTATTCTTATTAATTGTTCTCTTAAATATTTTATTGTATTACTATTTATATTCTAATTCTAATTACTGTGCTAGTTATTCACTCCCTCTCTCTCAGGAGAGGGTATATTTTTACTATGTACGAATCAGTGAATAAAGAATGAAATGAAATGAAATGAAGTATCCTACACCTGAAAGTGAGTATCCTACACCTGACAGTGAGTATCCTACACCTGAAAGTACGTATCCTACACCTGAAAGTACGTATCCTACACCTGAAAGTAAGTATCCATCACCTAAAAGTGAGCATCCTACACCTGAAAGTACGTATCCTTCACCTAAAAGTACGTATCCTACACCTGAAAGTGAGCATCCTACACCTAAAAGTGAGTATCCTACACCTGAAAATATGTATTCGACACCTGAAAGTGAGTATCCTTCACCTGAAAGTGAGTATCCTACACCTAAAAGTACGTATCCTACACCTGAAAGTGAGTTCTTATCCTGAAAGTTCGTATCCTACCG